>BSAI01000138.1:3231014-3257755 GCA_036245035.1 Adrianichthys oophorus
ATCCATCCATCCATCCATCCATCCATCCATCCATCCATCCATCCATCTTCTTCCGCCCAGCAGATTTTGGTGCTTTGTTTCGGACATGTCACTTGTTTCCATTCAGTTTTGCTGAATTGAAATTCTAGGTGATCATTGTACTTTTTCAGAGAATGTGGGCGGGCTCATGTCAGAATGGGTAGGGTCGTGAGGGTGCGCAGAGCTTCAGTCCAACTGGGTGAATCAAAGGAAAGTAAGTGGTGAAATGCATGTTTACTTATGTTTGTGTGAAGGAAGAGATGCAGAACTGCTGTCAAAAAGAACAAAATAAAAGACCTCAGGTACATTTATGTGCGCTCCTTCATGTTTTGACACTGCTTTGTCACATTTATTTGCTTTTGGAAAAGTCGTACAAACAAAATGATTCTCTTTTCTGATCTCTTGGACAGAGGGATCAAAAAATGTAAAATAGGATCACCTACCTCCATTTGGTGTAACTTTTCATTATCAAACTTTTACAAAATACTTTTTTGGGGTCCCTATTAACATACTTTATGCAATCTGAACTAATGTGTGAGTATCATATTTGGACCACTCAAACCCCAATACTACCATCTACCCAGTGCATTTCATGTTTCTTAAGTACAAAACACAAACATGGAGGTGTGGCCTTCAACTTTGCAAATCTGGAACTTTGCAACAGAACAATCCGGCCTTACCAAAATGAATGCAGATGCACACAGTGAGGTCCATGGCAATTTCAGTTGAGCAGTGATTTACAACCATGAGACATTGTAATATCATCCTCTACTGCTGCTTAGATCATTTACCATTGGGAAATTAATCTTTCCTTAGTTTGACTGAAACTTAGGGCTAGTCCTTCTATCATACTGTCTTGCTGAAAGCATGTTACATGCAACGCATTATGCTGAAAACATAATCTATATCTATGAGACCCACTTTGTGCACAACAGCATTGTGTTAAACTGTCTGAAAACAAAATGAAACATAAAAATATATCCCTTAGGTGTGAGTGTGCATTGTTGTTTTTCTCTGAAGTGGACTAGTAAACGGATTCTTATTTTCTCCCCAAGATAGGTTTCTTTTTAGGAGTTTTCCCTCGCCGAGAAGGAGGGTCTAAGGGCTTCTCATAACTTATAATAAACGTATCATAAGTTATCTTAAACTTAAAAAAAAAACTTTAGCCTAATCATTGTAACTCGGCAGCCCCTCCAGCAGATGGCGCCATAGGCAGCCGTCAGGGTCACCTTTGCCCAGGGGCCCTGAGTCCAAGGTTTCTTGCTAAATTGTAAGTTTTATTGCTAGATTATAGCAAGGATTGCTTAAAATAGATTTACTGATCCTTTCAAATTGTCACTAGATGTGAAAGTGGGAGTGCGCAGTCCCTGCAATGGACTGGTGACCTGCTCTGGGTGTACCCTCGCCCAACCTGGGATAGGCTCTAGTAGTCCTGTGACCCCAAAAAGGGTTTCAGCTGCTTCAGAAAATAGATGCTTAAAGCAACTATGCTAATGAAGGTAGCCATTTTTCCCTCACAAATTTTTAACATGGCAAAAGCTATGGCAAAGTTGTGAGAAATAATACAAAATTCCCAAGGCGTCTCTTTGAATGTTGTTCACTGTTTGGTTTCTCCGTAAAGGAGTTACCACAGCTATTCAGCTGTCTCAGATTTCGCAGGTTGCTGAGCTGAGGTTTTGCACCAGATGGTAGAGATTTCTATGCCAGATGCCTTTCAAGCACGGAAACCACACTGTTGTTTCTGGATCTAAGGTTCGACTATCAGATAGACTCTCCTCTCCAGAACCCTGGAATAGACTTTTCCAGGGAAGCTGGGGAGTGTGATTCCCCGATAGCTGGAACACATCCTCCTGTCTCCCTTCTTAAAAAGGGGAACCACCACCCTTGTCTGCCAGTCCGGCAGCACAGTTCCCAACTGCCACGCAATGCTGCAGAGACGAGTCAGCCAAGACCCTCCCACAGCATCCAGAGATACCCTGAGGTATTCAGGGAGGACCTCATCCACTCCTAGTGCCTTGCCACCTTGGAGCTCATCGACTATGTCAGCGACTTCTGCCAGAGTGATGGACAGCCCAAACCAAAAGTCCTCAGCCACTGCTTCCTCAAGAGATGGCGTGACAGCAGGATAAAGGAGATCCTTGAAGCTTTCCTTCCACCGCCACCGACAATGTCCCCAGTCGAAGTCAGCCGTTCCCCACCTGCACTGAAAATGGTGCATGTAGAAAACTGCGTTCCCCTCCTGAGGCGCCGGACGGTTTGCCAGAACCTTTTCGAGGCCAACCGACAGTCCTTCCCCGTGGCCTCACCGAACTGAACACCGAAAGAGGACCAGAATAGTTTTACATGCATGCATTCAAAAAACAAATGTTCAACAGTTTCAATCTCATTTTCACAAACACATAGAAGGTTTTATCAAAATTAAAACACTAGTGTAAGAAGTTGTTCGAAGGATAAATCTCATTCACGTTTCCAATCAAATGGTGAATAAGTTACTCTGTAGGGTTCATCTTTTTAAAATCTGACTGATAACGTCAGCCGTGAACCTTGCCACTGCTTCGTCCACATATTCAGTAAATAACTAAAGGTGACCGAATGTGATTCGTGTGGCCAGCCCCTATCTCACCGCACTGCAAATTCGCTGCTCCTTGTTTGGCCGAAAATGTGTTCCCTAAGCTCGCCGCCTCGTTCGCGTGTGGGAGGAGCTAGCAGCTAATGTTGTTGATCACTACATGAAGCTTTGTCTCTGTTTCATTCACAATGCATGGAAGACACGGATGATGCTTAGAGATCTGTTTTTTTTTTTTCGTTTTTGAAGAGCTCTAAAAAACATCAAACATCAGTGACCACGTCTCTGTGTAGATCTCGGTGGTCGCCGTATCATTAAAAAAAAATATAAACCTTATACCAACATTTAAAAAAGAAAAGTACAGTCATCAAATAGGAAACACTTCTTACAAATCTGTGCCTGTGGTGACAGTGGTTTGTTGAGTGTTTTTAAAACTACAATGGTAGATCTAATCAAGGTCAAACCTCAGGCTTGCTGTGTTTTACTTTTTAAAAATAGAGTAGCATTTTATTAGAATAAAAAATTAATCATTTTTTAAAAAATCATCTTTTTAAACCAACAAGAAATTTTAAACTAAAGGTTTCATAGACTACATTTATTTGTATTACTTAGAAAACTAATGGCTACAAAAAATACGATCCAATGACCCTTCAAAGCCAAAGAATTATCCTGATGTTTTTCATTCATATTTATAGTGTGTGTTGAGTAACTCAGCGTAAAAAAAAGGGAAAAAAGATTTAGTAAACTACGAAAGCCGGGTTTCCTTCTATAACAAAACTTACAACTCAAGGGGACTAACCACAGTCACCACTTTCTAAGTAGGGGTCATGTCAATGATAGAGCGAAGGAACACACTAATGACTCAGCAGTAACGTTGATGTCATGTTTTCTTTTTTCCCTGTCATGCTTCATTTACAGACCCTTTACAAAAAATTGAATATCATGGAAAAGTGTATTCATTTTAGAAACATAAACTTTTAATTAAAGTAAATTCTGGACTCACCATTTATTTGATTTCCAGTTCTTTTCATAGGATGTGAATGTGTGAAATCCATTGTCCTGTCCTTTCCTGATCTCTTTGTGTACCTGCCAAGGGACTACAGATGTAAATTAACATTGTTGCTATAATCTGGTACATCTACATCTATGACTGAATGGATGTTCATCAATGTACATGGGCCCTTTTAAATCAATAAATAATTTTTAGAAACGTTTTTATTTGTTTATTTTTACTTAAATTGGGGTTTCAGCTCATGAAACCCACAAAAACAGGATTTCAGAAAATTACCGTAGAATGCTGTGGAGAAATCTACCTAAATTCTGTAGGACATGAATGTCTTAAACTGAGTTTCACCAACTAATCATCTACTAAACTTAAACCACCTGCACAGGTTCCCCAGATGTCATTAAATTGGTTCAGTTTGGTTCAATTGTCTCAGTTTGGTTCGTCAAGACATCAGACTTGGCACTAACCAGAAGATCATCATTGATCCCCTTCATGGTCTGTGTGAGCCTCTGGAGTTCATAGCTAAGGAGGCTGGTTGTTCACAGAGTCCAAGCAGAGGATTATCAAAAGTACAAGATTCACGAACCTGCAGACATCCAGAAAGAGTGGACTGAGGTGGAGGAACAGCTTAAAAAACTGCCACATTCAGATGCACATTACAACTGTTGGGTTCCTCGGGTCAAGCCACTTCTGAGCCTGGGCCGATGGAGGAAATGTCTCAACTGGGCCAGTGAGAAGAAGGAATGAACTGTTGACCAGTGGTCCAAGCTCCTATTTTCTGATTATGGGAAAGCATGTATTTCATCCAAGGGTTTAAGTGGTGAGGAGTAGAACCCCAGCTTCTGGAAGTCTACAGTCAGTCTTGGTTTGGGGTACAATGTCCAGCACTGGTGTTGGTAAACTCACCTTTCTTCAATCCAAAATCCCTGCATCACTGCCAAGGCGCATTGAGGCAATAATTAAGGCTAACCTTAACCAAGTATTGGTTGGATATATCATTTTAATAAATACCTTATTTTGATAGATTTGCCCATTGTCTCTGAGAAACTGAGATGTAATCAATGATTTATCCACAAAATGTACATTTTCTGAAATCCCGTTTTTGTGAGTTTGATGACGTATGTAAAAATAAATATTTGAAATCAGTTAAACAGTGGGGCCTGAATCTAAATTCTATGAAAGTTTAATTTTTGAATGGAATTATGGAAATGAATACACTTTTCCATAGTATTCCAGCTGTTTGGAAAGGGTCTGTAAATCATGAATCCAACTGCCTCAGCATTTCAACCTGACTCCTAATTTTCCTGTAGTCATCAGTCATGTTCACTACATCACCAAATCCTGTCACTACATTGAACATCACACTAACCTCTAATGTTTTACAGCCACAGTTAGAGTCAACTAATGTTTTCTCAGCATGAAAAGTAAATTTTGTCTCATTTGATTCCATGCTGATTTTTTTCTGTTTCTATCAAACCTTTGACAGTCACACATAGCTTAATGTCTGTGAACACTTGAATCTTGCAGCTTGAAAAACTGTTAAGTATTTCCCTCAATAGTGTTTAAACCATCTTTTCAAAAATGATGCACAGAATGAATGGTTCATGTTCAAATACTTTTTAAAAAGCTGCTTTTTTAGTTCTAATGACCAATTTTAGTGACCAACAGATTTCACCCAGGAATTTTCAGCTTAATTCTAACTATAATGATAATTGAAATCCATTTTAAAAACTGTTTCCTTGATTGCTTGCAATTAACTGTTTGTTTATAGTGAACTCTTTAGTTGCGGTCTTGAGGACACATGATCTTCATTCAAAGCTGCTTCTGTTTTATATCTCACTTCATGGCCTCCTATCACTGCACATCAGGTCTGTGTTTGGTGATCTCCCTGATTCTTTGCAAACCACCATGTGGTTTTCAATGGATTCAACACTAGCCAGCAGTCTAAATACAGTTAGAAAACTTTCGATTTAGCAGAAAAAGCATCTCTACATTTTTTAATCAAGACTTTCAACCATTTTTTTCACTCATGTGTTCAACCCCATGATGCTTATTGTTGCAAATATGCAGCAAACCACTTCTGCCTCAATCTTATACTAATTTAGCATCTGTATAAAACCAAAAACATAAGCAATATTTTTTGTCATAGCTTGAAATAAATGCAGGCATCAGTGGGTTAAATCTAGATTATTCACTCTGCAGATGGAATTATTTTGTACACCAGCAAAATAATAAATAAATAAAAAGAGATCCGTAATGAACTTAATGTGATGAAACGGACGCAACCACAACAAACAACTGTGAAGCTGTGCAACAAGTCTGGCAACAGTTATGCACAAATGTTGGCAACAGCTGGTGACACAGGTAGTGCAATCTTTCAGCAGCTCCTCAATAGGTTTGATAGTTGACATTGTGATAATTCCAGTTATTTTTTTACACAATGACCATGGATGTCATAAGCCATCAATCCTCATGTTTCACAATTTTGAATTTGCTTAAAAATTGCACTGTTTAATCATTTGGATGACTCTAGTAAAAAAAAATAAGTAAAAATGGTGTTACTTGATTGCTCACTGACTAAAAATAATCAATGATTTACTCCCAAGTGACATGCTTTGCTCATAAAGTTTGAAAAGAGTGTCAAAGATTTGTGTGCACTTTAACTCTGCATTTCCAAAGAAATAAACTCTTCGACAAAAATCCACCTACATCCGTGCAAGACCCTTGCGGTGTTTGCACAGGAAGGAAACGAGTCAAAACTGCCACTGCTTGTCCCCTTCACAGAGCTCGACCTGCACTCCATCTCACTTCAGAAATACAGGTTGTGGTGTACTGAAAATGAACAAACCGCTGACTGCACAATTTCAGAGAAGGTACAAAAAAACCAAAAAAAATGGGGGGGCTGCAAACTCCTGCACTGGCACTAATTGTGCACGAATGCTGGGTTAAGCATGAAACAGTAATCGATCAGAAAGGAAAAAGAGAGAAGGGGATTTTGATTTGAAGTGCAAACTTCTGAAAGGGGGAATGCATGCAAATTTATACCACTATCTGGAGAAAAAATCTGAGTTGGTTTCTTGATGTGAATGTTTTCCAATGGTCATGCTAAAAACTCTCGTGGGTGCTCCTCTGTCTACTCACACATGTGACACTGTTATTTCATGAGTAACAGTTTCTGAATTTTTTTTTTCATTTTGAGTCCCAACAAACACAAATCCACTTAAATTATGTTTTTATTTGCATGATAATATCAGAAATATAAAACAGGCAAATGAGGTTTCAGCTGTACACTAAAATAAATACTTCACATGCTACAACTAAATCAGCACTTTAGTGTTAACTGACTTCACACAATCAATAAAAGGCACAATCTCCTCTTTTGCTCTCACACGTATGTAAAAAAAATACTTTGTTTATTTATTACCTGAAATGCTTTAACGTCTGAAAGAGCTGCCAATTATGAAGATGTGCAATATTTTCCATGCATCATTCACCATGTACATTTCACTGTTTGACATGTTCTGAGCCACACACGTTCCGGAGTGAAAAACCTGAACTCTGACATACAGTCTTAGTCCTCAGATCTTGTAGAGGCCAAAGAAGTTGCCATAATGCGAGTGACTGAGAACATTTGGGTGTGATACATTCACAAAGACTCTGTCGCCTTGCTCCAGGTGGTGGGCAGAGCCAAGGTAGCTCTCTGTGGTCCAGGAGTGCTGCGACTGAGGACAGAACCCCACCTTGCGAGCCACCATTAGGGTGGTGGGTGAGGACTTTTTGGGTCGCTTTTTAAACACCAGGTGTTCAAAAAAGGTAGTGGGGGAGCATTTCTTAAAGATAAATTCCACTCGTGAGTAAATCTGGAAGAATCCAGTCTCATTGACCTGCAACGACCCGTCTTGATGCCAGTAGACCACTCCTCCTGAAGTGAACGCCTGGCCCGTCTTTGGCTCCCAACGCAGCGTCTTCTCTGAACCATGGTTCTGACTGCGCCCTGCCGGAAATAAATAAATAAAGATGAGATATGTTTAGATGCACAGAATAAAAAGTGTCTGGTGTGTTTAAACTAACAGATATTTTACCTAACACGTGAGCTGCAGGTCGGCTGCTTTCATCTTCTTCCTTTAATCCAAGTTCAGGTTTCAAATTACCTAAAAAAACAGATTAATCATCAGTTTTTTTTTTTTAACTTTTTCTTTAGAGCATTTCTGTCTGTATTTATTTCTGTGCTTTAATAAACTGTTGAGACCTACCAGTCTGCTTCAAAGGCGCATTAAATTCTGCCCCTACATGAGGTTCAACCTAAAGGGAAATGAAACAAACATTTTGTCAATACCACATCAGTCGAGGTGCTGAGTTCGTGCTTTCATCTGAAATCTTTCTCAGACAGCACAGATGAACGACTGAATGACCACAGGCGGAGGAAAGAATCTATTGGTTTGGAGCTTTTAAATGTCACAGCTCAGCTTCTAAGATGATAATTACTTATTAAACAGAGCAAGAAAGCCCAAACTTTCCAGCCACTTTTCCACTCTCCCTCCTACACGAATACCTCAAAAGCTACCAAAATAACACCTTATTAATGGTTGTTGCAAATGTCTTTAAAAATGTTCTGCATCAGACATTGCTTAATTTACAAAATAAAACAATAAATATATTTTTCATTTAAAAGGTAGTTTTTAGGAATATTTTTTTCTCAAACCCACATGATTATATATATATTTAGCAGGGTTTTTTTTTTTTGCAATAACTTACCGTTTCCATTTCTTTGAGTTTGTCCCTTATTTTCACTATCTGGTAGGCTTCAAACCCCAGGGTTGCAAACACCAACAGGAACAGCATAAGTGCAATCAAAGTCACACAGGGGTTGAGACTCATGAAGCCCCAGCTCTTCCCATGGCTCTTCATCTTCTCCCGGGCAGGCGGCAACGGCCTCCAGGTCATGAGGTTTGGATGCTGAGACGAATGGAGCGGACTCCCACCTCCCTCCACATAAAACACCTGTGGCGCTGGGTATCTCTGCTCACAGCTCATGGTGCAGGTCCTCCTGTGAATCGGTCAGCTCTGCTTAAAGGAGGTGTGCTCTTGTGTCTGAGCACATCTTGTCTGAGTGGATGGAACTTCAGCTGTCAAGACACTCTCCACCCCCAGCCCACTCCCACGCCTGAGCCAAAATCTGCATGTTCCATTTATCTGTTAAAGCAGAGAAACCATCAAACAGTTCATCTGCTTTGACCTGCATTATTTCTATGCATTTAGTGCACACATGTTCTGCATGCCAATTGGTTAATTTCTGTCGTGCGTTGTGCAAGAGAGTCTGAAAATAAAAGGAAGTTTGAGGTTTGGGCTGACCCGTACCTTTCTACCTCCAAGTCAAAAGTAGAATGAGTTCCTCAGAAGTTCCACGAAACAGAATGAGTGAGAAACCACCAACTCAAGCACCTGAATGGCTTTTTAGAATCAGCACATGACCAGATGACCATTAAATGAACACATTTTGTTGTGAGGGCTTTGTGGTGCAGCAAGGTACCATTTTAAAAGCAAACCAGCATGGGGCTTCATTTCAGTGTAATGTTTTTTTTTTAAGAAAGGTTATAATAATCCAACCTAATTTAATAGTTGAATTGTGCTCCTTTTGCCGGTCTAGATACAGCTGGGAGTGTTAGTAAACAGTGATGCAGCAGTTTCAGTAGCACACGGTGTAGTCTTGGTGGGAGATGGTGCTGCCACATGAAAAGGATGGATGTCTCTGAGCTGGTTCACATGCTGGTTGCCTCTGAACAGTCAGTAGATCAAAATATTCCACTGAGGTTATTAAAAAAAAAAAAAAAAAAACCAATGCAGCAGCTATGAGCTTAGAGGAAAGTTGAACAGACAAGAATGTCTCTCCCCTCTCTTTAAAAGGGCTCATGTGTGGTTTTAGATACAAAGGATAGAAAGCAGATGCGCTGCAGCTTCAGTTGTGGGTGAGACGGTTTCCTTCTGCATCACCTGTCTCTTGCACTACTTCAACTGAATTAGATAGCCCTCACTGGTGGGTGTTTAGTGGTTTTGCTAGAGGGCATCTTTATCTCAAGTCAGTATTTGGTGAGGATTCTGCAGACCTGCAACAAAAGAGGTCTGAGTGTGACCTCCATTGCTGTAAGAGTTTTGTTTCATTTCTCCAGGATCACAAAGACACAATGGGAATCCCACCTTGCAGTGTGCATAAAACTCTCCAACCTAAAGGGGTTACAATTACGTCAGGCCTAACCGTAAAGCTTCACACTGCCTGCACCTTAGATGCAGTGGCTGAATGTTTCCCAGAAGAGTCATGCTGAAAGCGCTCCTTGCTGTAAAAAGAGGCAGCAGTGCATCGTGGGTTAAGTGGGAGGGTGGGGCTTTGGGGTCTAACCAGCTGGTGTTCACTGCTGATCAAGTTAACAACCAGATGGGAGAAAAATTCAATGAGTCAGCAACTACCTTTCTAAATCAGAGTTGGCTTCTCAGCGTCTTCCTCTCATTTGTTGCATGTTGCAAGTAATCTGTGGCCAGGATGACTGATCACACAAATGACATAGTGCACGAAAATGGAATCCTCTGATTGATGTGACATTACTCAATTTCTTTGAAAATGCCCAGGTCTTCTTGCATTTGAAATGTATTTCTGCATTGACTTCCTTTTTACATAACGCTGCATTTTCACTTATAGATTATGTATCTTGTGTATATGTATATCATATCACTTTTATGATTCTGTTTCTCTTTTCCATCATTCATTTATTTTTCTTAAGAATTTCTTTTTTCTCTTAGATATTTGGTCACAGAAAAAATAACTTTTTTCAAACAAACATTTTCATGAATCCGATAGATGGATAGAAACTAAACACAACAAGACACATTTCTGATGCACTTTACTGACAAAGCCAATTTTATTGCTTTCACAGAAAGCAGAAATATAGGTTCTTCCAAAGGAGAAAAAAACAGAACATTGTTAAAAAGTTCAATATTTTTGTCAGTCAATTCAAAAAGTGAAACCAATTTTTTAAAAAAATCCCAACAATAGATTAAAATATTTCAAGGCTTTGTTTCTTGGAAATGAGATGATTGTGGCCGAAATATAAAGAAAACCTGTTATTTAGTGCCTCAGAAAATCAAATATCAAACCACAACAATAAAAAAAACTATGTTTTAAATACAAAGTTCAAGCTTTTGAAAACCCTTTTATTTTCCAAGAACTCTGTACTTGGTTGGGCTTCTCTTAAATAAATACAGCATCAGTGCACCATGGCTTAAAGAGGATCAGCCTAGAGAACTTCAGGTGATAGAGTGGACCAACAGCAACAGATGACTATTCAAATTGAAAGAAAAATGTACTTTCATTTTTAGAGAGATCAGATCAGATCAGATCAGATCAGAGATCAGACCACAGAGCAACAGTTCCTTATTCTCCTTAGCTCAAGTGAGCTACTTTTGACACTATCTCTGTTTGGCTTGACACCAGAAATGACATTTATAGCCCAAGTCTAGTATTTATCTGCATGTGTTGGCTTGTGATGCACAAATTGCAACCTGAGCTCACTTCCTCTGTTGCTCTCCCAAAGTCTTGAATTGATTTTGCTTGAAAATCCTCTAAAGGCAATAGTTATTCCTGTTTCTGGTGGACATTTTTACAATTTTCTATATTGCTTGGATGCAGCACTCTGTGAACCACCAGGTTGTTTAACAATGACCTTTTGTGGCTTGCAATCCTTGAGAAAGGTGTGGTTGACTGTCTTCTGGAGATTTGTCATCTTTCCCGTAACTACTAAAGTTGTCACACAAATGGCTGAGTAAAATTTGTTCTCTGTGTTTGACCCATCTCCTGAGGGGACAGTGAGCTGCAGTCTCTAAAATGGGTCCCATTCTTAGTTTGGTATGACCCAACCATGGACTTGAATCCAGAATCTCCTCGGCGTCAGGAAACCTTTGCAGGTGTTTTGAATTGAGTAAGCAGTTAAACTGAGCTGATTGAACTTCTTTCCTATATTGGTATTTTTTGAGATGCACCTATGTGCTACAGTCTTCATCAGAGGAAGAGTAACAATCCAGTCCCAGAACATGACCACTTCTTTTTTCTGTTGCGTTAGTGCTGCTGGAAACTTGTTCAAGTTTTCTTTCTGCTGCTTTGTCGTCCTGCTTCGTATTCTGGGTGGCACTGTGTCCCAAAACAGAATTCTGTGTGGTTCTTTGTGCGTCTTCTTTATTTCTGGAATTTAATAAAAAGTTTTGCCCAGAAGTATTACTTAGGTTTGGCAGGCTGGACTGCAACAACTGTGCGAGGTTGTGTGTTTGAGAGGAACTCAGCTGAGCTGCTGGTCCTCTAAACGCAGCTGCAGCCACCGCCAGTCTAGTACAGTCAAATGTAAGGGGCTGGTCTTGGTCTGAACTGATGACCTCAGACGTTTGCGAGACAGGGCTGGTGGGAGCGTGGGTGTGAGATCTGCTTTCAAACAAGCTGCGAGATCCTTCAGCAGATGAGAAACTGCCGAATGACTTGTTTTCATCTCGTTTCTGTGGCTCAAGAGCATCACATGGTTCACAAAGGCGAGCAAGTTTACCTGTGAATGAGGAAACCAAGCCAAAATATTGAAGTCACCTAAAACTGTAAACGGTCCACTTTTCTACCTATTGGCTCACGAAAACCTTTAAATTGCTTTGAATCTAACAATTTACTCTCTCAAACACACTTTCACGTTTGTCCAAGTGTATATCATCACATGACTAATGCTTTTTTTAAACCTAATTGAGATTAAAAAAAATACCTCTTGGTGGTGTAAAAGTGAAAGTAAAGGTTGGAAGTCTGTTATAATAAAAATAATAATAAAAACTATTTAAAGCTACTTTCTTAAGTTGTATTTTGATCATTACTGTGCCACAATGTCACAAATTTTTAAATGGAAATACATCAAAATCAAGCATTTCACAGCAGTTATTAGGTTTGGTTAAAAATAGCTTAATTAATAGCACAAAAATGAATCGCATAACAACACCAGAAAAACTGTTAATTTAGTCTGGTTAAGTTTTTCAAAAGTTTAGGCTTGCAGGAACAAGGTGACTGGTACTGACTTGCCCTTGGAGGATTTCGTGTGTCTGCTCTCCTTTTAGTGTAAGCTCTGAGGGTCCAAGGCTTCTGCTTACAGGAGGGATCCAGAGAGCGTAGCTTGGCAACAAAACTCTTGTATTCCTTTTGCAAGGCTTCAATGCGTAGCTGGAACTCTTCGATCTTTCTCTCTGGGTAATGAGTCAGCTGGGATTGCTGAACAGACGACATGTTAAATAAATGTCATAAAAACACCGTTTTTTTTTTTTTTTTAAAGATGCAGCAACATACCTGCAGGAAATACTCGATTTCATTGTTGATATTGGGTATCCATTTTTTCACAGAAGAGGCTGAATTTAGAGAAGACTGTAAACGTAAGGGCTGAAAGTTAATATTTAGGTAACTTGTTTGATAATATAACATGTTGCTAAGTCAAATGTGTCATTACCAGTTTAGGTCGGCGCTCGTTGACATCTTTAAGGCGCCCCTCTGAAAATATTTTAAGACAGTCAGTGAAGGAAACGTTAGCTCACAGTTAGCTAGAGCTAACTTTTAACGTGTTTCTAATACGCCACAGACTATGAATTTAACAGCAGCCCATATAAGAATAAACCGATTTTTTACCTTGTCTTTCTTTCTGAAGCCAAAGTCTGTTCAGTCGTCCCTGCTGTTTCTCTTCATTTCTCGCCATGTTTACCTTTAAGTCAAATATGGTGAGCCATGAATCCAGAAAAAAAAAGAAATAAAGTCACGTGATACACACAAATGGTCACGTGGTAACAAACTCCCTCGAGAGGAAATCTCACGGAATTTGGGAGGGAGTGCATGATTCTTCCAGATGTGGTCATGCATTCTGCAACTCAACTCAGTAAGGGCTATTTTCTCACTGACGTCAACCCAATAGGAGCCTCTATTGTCTTCGTCCTTCAACGTTCCTTCATCATTTAGTAAAATAAAACACGGATTTGTATTTATTTTACTGTTATTTTTTAAGTTAAATATAAAACAGTTTTTTTCATGGACATAAAAGCAAAGATTAAAATAGCCTATTTTTCCCCCCTTCAAAATATGGAATAGTTTATAACTTTTGACAGAGATTCAAGTGATTTCCTTTCAAAATAAGACACCCCTATGTCACAGAATCACCTCACTGCAGAAAATGTAATAGTATAGTGTCATGTCAGCAATGATTAAAAAAAGTTTATTTTACCATCTTTGGTGCTTTTCAGCCAGAAATGTGCAAATTTAACTAACCCAAATTAAATCTGATCCAATTAAGTTACTGTATTTTTCTGTATAATTCTTTAATTTATTTAAAAATAGAAAATCTGTCTTATACCCAATGCACCTTAATTTGGGTTGTGGCTACTGACTTCCAGTTGATTTTCTGTTACACATGAAATCTGTCAAAATGTTTTAGTTCAACTTGTGATGCGTAGCCAATGTAAACTACGTCAACTTTTGAATGAGTTATTTATAGTCTGAGTTAGTTCCCTTCGTTTTTTTTTTAAACTTTCCTCTTACTTACTTTTTACTTTACATTTACTTTTTAAAATAAAAAACTTTTCACTTTTCACAATGGATGACTAAAAGAGCCATATGTAGCTCTGGAGCCACAGGTTGCAGACCTCTGTTCAAGTGGAAATGATGTAAGAGATACAACAAAAAATAGTAGCCTCCATGTTTTTATTTCAGTTACTCTAAATGCCTTCAGTTTTAACACATTAACTCAATGTATGTTGTTCTTTACACTAAAAATACTAATTAAAAAAGTGACAAATTAATAATTTTTTTCATTAGACTTTTTCAATCAAACACAATTAATAGTGTTTTAACTTCAGTTACATGTCCTCTTTCTCTGCAGGTCCGTTGTAGTTCTGATTCTCCTGCATTTTCTACCAATGTGTCAACTGTCGCTCCTTTAACATGCTGAAACCTTTCTAAATTTGAATTTTCTGCCCTTGTCTAAACACATAAACCACATCCCAAAACATGTTTTTCATGTAAAAAGGATAGTTTTTTTGTTTGAGCCTCACTTACACCACTTTAACTACTCAGTTATGTAACTCATTCACAGACTTTGTAGTTCCTATTACTCGATTGGCTACATCAAAATTGCTCCTAAACTGTTAATCAGTGCTTGTCTAATATTCCCAAGTATATCTCTATACAGAATAGCGATCAATGTAATCAAAATAAATATAAATGTCCCCAGAAAAAAATGTTAATGTGATTTAGAAAGGTAGTTGCTGACTCATGTTAAAAATTAGGGAAAAAATATCCAATTATCAAAGTTTAGCATGAGAAATTAAAAAAAGAACAAAATTAAAACATGTTAAAAAATATAAATAGAAAGTATTTTTCTAAACTTTCAGTCAGCTTTTGTTGTGTCTTTGGAAAAAAATAAAATAAGGATTTGTATATTCACTCGTAGAATCTTTTTATGAGTCTAGGAATAACCAGAGCGCAAAACCTTTTTTTTTCTTCCCTGCTTCTTGTTAAGTTTCGTTCGTTGCCTTTTTTGTAGATTGTGCAAACCTCCACGCGTGTCAATGAAACATGTCAATGAAATGTGGCATGGTCAAGATTATTTTCTTTCCAAATAGTTTTTTGTCAGCCTTTCAGCCTCTTTCAGCCTTAAAAAAGGAGTTACAGATGTTTAATAGATTTTTTACTTCTTGTGAATGGGAAAAATGTCTCAGATGAACTGTTTTTCAAGTGAATTCACAAGCACTGATTCATAACACATCAGTGGAATAGGAATCTGTGGTTAGGTTGAAACACTGAAAATGTTTGCTGCAGGGGGCCGTTATCTCTGAAAAGATGGAAAAACTATCTAACTAACCCCCTTTAGCAATATGGTTTTGAGTCACTCATCATTTGCCAGTCATTTTGGGAATTATGTGTCAAAGCATTTTACAGGAAAAGATTGCAACTGTCTTGTGAAACATTATCAGGGTTGATTCTCCAGGCCCACTTTGCTGAAATAAATAAGGAAAAACAAATAAAGAAAAACATTTCAATAATAGTGAAAATTCTTCTGGAAGTTTAACAAAATTGCAACTAAATCAATGTATTTTAACAACAGTCCAGCTTTCAACATTTCAATTTGAAAATGCTAAATTGATCAAAGAAAAGCAGATTCTAGACTTAACAAAAATGTCTGAACAATTAATCATTTAGACATGTTGATAATGCGGCTTCAACGGAAGAAGACAGTTATCTTCTCATGAAACATTACACATTAAGAAAAATGTTGAATACCATTTGCCTCAAAAGAGGGAAAAAACAGCTTTCTTTCCATTTCCCTGACCTTCTTCCTCTCTCTCTATATATATATAATTTATCCTTTTTTTTTAATTGTCTGAAACTTTTTCATTGATAAAGTGATAATTTCGATTTTCCAGAAGTTTAATTTGTGTGCACAAGTTTTCCCAGCGATATTTTGATGACACTAATGCCATTTTTAATCTAAATAAAAAAACTTGTGTCTTATGCTAGGACATGTTTTCTGCAGAGCGACGGTAGTTCATTAGAAATTCACCTGAGTTGTGAGCGGAACTGAACATGGGGTAAGCCTGCCCCCATTTCCCATACTCCACCTGTTTACGTGCTCTCCCGCTAGCTTACAGCCCCTAACATATTATAAGTACTGAAACAAAAATGCTGAGCAATATTGGAGCTAGGCTGCACGGTGGCGCAGTGGTTAGCGCTCCTGCCTCACAGCAAGAAGGTTCCCGGTTCAAGTCCTGGCTGGGGGACCTTTCTGTGTGGAGTTTGCATGTTCTCCCCGTGCATGCGTGGGTTTTCTCCGGGGACTCCGGCTTCCTCCCACCGTCCAAAAACATGCTTCATAGGTTAATTGGTTACTAAATTGACCCTAGGTGTGGATGTGAGTGTGCATGGATGTGTGATTGTGGCCCCTGCGACAGACTGGCAACCAGTCCAGGGGTGTAACCTGCCTTCGCCCATGAGTAGCCGGGTTAGGCTCCGGCAACCCCGTGACCCCGAAAGGGATAAAGCGGATTGGAAAATGGATGGATGGATGGATGGAATATTGGAGCTATCCAGCTATACAGTTTTGAACCACATGCCAGCTCAGACGAGGAAAACAAAGACATACATGGATCTATTTGTCTGCAAGTAGATACATCGGAATGGAGCGGAGCAGGGAGCTCGTGGCCCACTCACTACTACATGCTTTTTCTAATGGCAATTGTTTTATCTGCACCTATTTCACAACAATTACAAAAATACTTAAATTCTCAAAAAATGCATTTTCAGTTTAATTTTCTTTTATATGTCCCCAATCATGAGAAAAATGGCACAAGAACATTTAAAAAGAAACTAGGAATACTATGAAGAATATTAGTGAGTCGAGGGCCAAATGCAACAATTTCTGTATCTTTTTAAAAATGAGTTGAATGTTAGCTGCTACTCCAGTCTAGTTAGGGGCTCAGTCACTTGCATCCATACAGGGAGGGGGGGGTTGACCCGTACGGGTGCTGCAGGTTTTTGGGTTGTCCAGGCAGGTGGAGGGTCGTAGAGAGGAGCAGCTGCATCTTAAGGGGAGAACATGTGTATCATGCAGTTCCCTTGAGGCTCGAATGGCCACCTTAAGGGATGTGATGAAAAATGAGCATTCATTCATTCATTTTCCAATCCGCTTTATCCCTTTCGGGGTCACGGGGTTGCCGGAGCCTAACCCGGCTACTCATGGGCGAAGGCAGGGTACACCCCTGGACTGGTCGCCAGTCTGTCGCAGGGGAAATGAGCATTGGGGAAGTATTAATTATTGACCAGTATTAAATGTTTTTTATTTTAATTTTTTTGTGAGTCAATCTCAATGACAAAATTGGACACAAAGCAGTGGGTGACCTGCTCGACGCTCTCGTTTTGGTTGTGGTTAACTTTGTGGCACGCAGTCTGTTTTCAAGCTAAAAGGTGAGGTACCACCTGCCACAGGTGGTACCTCACCCCAAGCTCGGGTTCTCTACCAGAGCCCTGGGAGCTTGAGGGTCCTGCAGTATGTTAGCTGTTCCTTGCACTGCACTTTTCTTGACTGAGATGTCTGAGGTCTTTCCAGGGATCTGCTGTAGCCCCTCCTCCAGTTTGGGAGTTCCAGCCCAGAGCGCTCCAATTACCACAGGCACTATTGTCACGTTCACCTTCCAAGCTTCCTCCAGTTCTTCTCTGAGTCCCTGGTATTTCTGCAGTTTCTCATGTTGCTTCTTCTTGATGTTGTCATCATTACTTGATTCTCATGGGGGTGAATTTATTTACTTGTTTGGGGGGGAGTGTATTACTTGTCAAGTTGGCTACAGATTCACACTGGCAAACTCATACCACGGAATAATACAGATTTTAAATTGAAAATTAGGAAGATTAGGGCCCCTTATATGGATTTTCCAGGCATCTGGGGCAGTATTTCAGCTGATTTGAAAGCAGTAGAGAAGGGAATTTAGGACTGAACCTGTCCTCTATCACTGTTGACAACCTGTTTTCCTGTGACTACTTATCTACAACACAACTTCCAAAACTTTAGTGGTGAAATCCTGCTTGTAAAGTAAACTTACTTGTAACACTCAAGTAAGTTTACTTAGTACTTTAAAAAACATGTACTCTCCACAAATGCCAAGTTGCTTTCATTGTAGACCAAATGTCTGTTCATTTGACACCACACGCTTCACTAAAGTAAGAGATCTTAATTAAATAACACTGGTTTAAATTTGTTAGAAGATTTTAAAAAATATTTGATCAAGCTGAATACACTTAAAGCTGCAGAGAACCTTATTAAGATTTCTGTGGTCACCACGTCAATAACAACTGACTGACTTACCAGCCAAATACACTATTTTACATAGAAAATAAAGTCACATTTAAAACATAAAATTAAAAAAACAACAATTTTTAAAGAAACTTTTGCTAAGTAACTCTTTTATTGATTTCTTTTCAGAATCTTTGACCCCTACTTTTGGCGTTTTCACACACACTTTTAACTGTCCTCAATGTCTGCTATTGTTCCTTCTGGTAGTGAGACCCCTTCAGTGTGGATCACCTTGCCTTTCTTTGTCACCATCCAACTGCATTTCTCAAGCCAGAATGACATCCCAATTTCAGTACTGTAGATCCTGGCGGTGTGGACTAGGCAGTAAAAGTCGCACTCGCTCTTAACTTATAGTTTGATGTCATCCATATAAAGGAGGTGACTGATGGTTGTCCCGTTTCTGAGTCAGAATCCATAGCCAATCTTATCGATTATTTGGTTGAGGGGGTTCAGACCTATGCAGAACAGCAGTGGGGACAGAGTCTCTCCTTGGTATATGCCACATTTGCTGGACACTTGTGCAAGTGGCTTGCCATTGGTTTCAAGGGTGGTTTTCCACAACTTCATTGAGTTTCCTATGATGGCTCTTAGAGTCCTGTTGATGTTGTACAGCTCCAAGCACTCAGTGATTCAGGTGTGTGGCATTTAGTCTTAGGCTTTCTTGTAATCAAACCAGGCTGTGCACAGGTTGGTGTGTCGTGACCTGCAGTCTTGAACGACTGTTCTGTTAGCCAGGAGCTGGTGTGTGGCTCCAGTGAAATCTCTACCAATGCCCTTCTGTGCGTTGCTCACGAGTTGATCCATGTGCCGATGTATTTTGGTTGCAGTGATGTCTGACATGAGCTCCATGTTGTGGACAGACAGGTTATTGGCTGGTAGTTGGATGGGACTGCATCCCTTGAGGGATCCTTCTGGATCAGGATCGTTGGCCCTTCTGTTAGCCATTCAGGGTGAGTCCCATCTGTTAGCAGCTGGTTCATTTGTGCTGCCAGGTGCTTATGGAGTGCAGTGAGTTTCTTAAGCCAGTAAGTACCACAACAACCACAGAAACCAATGAACTGGTTTGCACTTCACCAAAAGTAATCCTTGAGATGCCTGGCCATAAGTGCAACTGTGAGAGAAAACATTGCCCACCATGGAAGAAACGGTTGGAGGCTAGGATCAAGACGAAGGGAAGTGAGTCAGATGACAGAGGCAAAAAGAGGTGCAATGAAAAAACAAGTGCCCAAGAAATACAGCCAGATGACCATACCTGAAGCACTAGAAACTGCCAAACAAAGGAGCTTCAGGAATGAGAAACTGGACAGCACCAGGCCCTGACATGACCTTGTATTTATTTATTAAAATATATGTACATATATACACGTATTATGACTATGAATATATAAATATGAAAACAATATGCTTCTATAAAGATTTAAACTAGAGATAATCAATAAAATTATTACTTCAAGTTTGTCTGTTTTTTTCAAAAATGTCATGCAGAGAAAAAGCATATATTGAAAAATGTGTAACGCTTTGCCTTATTGTGTGTGTTCTTACAGATCAGGGTGTGGTAGTTGTGAGTCTCAATCATTTAAAAGAGTAACATCACTTTACATTTTCACAACAATTATTCATATAAACTATGGCTCATTAAAGACAGCAGTTTTTCTCCAGGACAAACCACTTCCAGGAGCTTCAGCCACGTGCCATGACCATTAACCCTCAACAGGAGTTTCCATGCAGACTATTATATTGCCCAACTGCATCGAGAAATGGATGAAACGAAGCAACAATTGGCCAAACTGGCTTCCAAATTATGCCGATCTAGAAGTTTTGAGCCTGGTCAAAGTCTCCAACCAAGTTAGATGCACCATGAAACAGAGGAAGAAGAAAAACCTCCCCAGAGATTACAAGGAATTAAAAAACACCTACATAAAAAATGAGAAAAAGTTTTCTAAGGACCTGGAGGCAGAGCGTGAGTCAAACACTTGAAGGCAGCTCAAGAAGATCTCACCTCAAAATCTGAAACCCAAATTTCAGCTGCCTAAAAGGAAGTGGAAGCCCTGCGCCAAGAGCTGGAACAGCAGAGATCTGCTGGCAAGAACTTTTGATGAAGCAGCAGATCCTCAACAGCCTCAAAGCAGAGCAGGACTTCACTCTCCAAACCGTAGCCCAAGAGATCACCACCATGGTCGTCACGTTGCAAAAAGGAGTTGTGTTTTCAAGCAGAGCTGTACTGTCTGAAAGTTCAGCTCAAAGAAAAAGAGAGCCGAATTGATCAACTGCTGAAAGAAAACTTAGCCCAGCAGCAACCTCTTGTCCCTGTAGTCTCTGTCATCACCACAGAGGAGACTCAGAACGTAGAACCGGTCGAAGAGACAGTAAAGTTCTTGGAACCTGAAGGTCATCTTTCCGTTCCATCCTTTTGGAAAAGAGCAAGACATCTTATTCAATAAAATCAATTAAAGAAAAACAAGAGTTAAGACAGTAAAGGTGCATTCACACTGAACGCAATTCACGAGGCCAATTCGCATGGCCCGCCCCTCTCTCACCGCGCTTGCCGCATGGCCAAGAATGTGTTCCCTAAGCTCGCCGCCTTGTTTGTGTGTGGAGCTAGCAGCTAATGTTGTTGATCGCTACATGAAGCTTTGTCTGTATTTAATTTACAATGGAAGACACGGATGATGTTTAAAGATCTGTTTTTTTCTTTTTTGAAGAGCTCTACAAGAACAACAGTGATCACGTCTCCATGTAGATCGCGGGACATCAAAATAAAACAACAAATTTATAAACCATCTACCCACAAAAAAAAAAGTAAAATTCAGTCATCAAATGGTAAACACTCTTTAACAAACTTGTGCTGGTGGTTTGTCATGCACTAGTTAAACTATCACTTTAGATGTAACCCAGTTTGAATCTCAGTATTGTTGTGTTTTACTTTTTAAATACATTGTGGCATTTTATTAGGAATAAAGGATACATCATTTTTAAAAACTACATTTCTATGACCATCTTTTTGAAATCAACAAGAAATTTTTAACTGAAGGTTTCATAGACTACATTTATTTGTTTGAAAGATGTATTACTAAAAAATACATTCCATTGACGTTTCAAATCCAAAGAATTATCCTGATGTTTTTAATTAATATTTATAGCAACGTGTGTTAAGAAATTTACTGGAAAAAATTGAAGAAAAGATCAATGAACTACGAAAACCGGATTTGAACCCGAGGTTCTTTCTATAACAAAACTTACAGCTCAAATGGACTAACCACAGTTTCCATTAGAGAAGCTGACTAGTAAGTGGGTTTGTCACTTTATAAAGACAGCTACCCACACAATGCTGAGTGAAGGGCTAGCTCGGTTTATCACGGAAAAGATTTGCTCATCTGTGGATTTTTCATCGTTTTCAAACAGGGATCGTGTCTTTCTGTTGTATCAGCATGTTTGTTGCATGTTTGAGCACTTAAAAGGGAAAACTTAACATTATTGTAAGTGTTTTAAGTAGCTGGCATGCCAAAAAAGTGTGAGCACCCCTGACTTAGAGGTTCTCTGGGTTATATGAGCTTCAGCTGTGTCTGGATGACGGCAGCTTTCGCGGTGTTTTCATCTCTCTCTGACTGTGTTTGAAGCAGACTGTTGTCCAGCAGTAGCGGGAAGGGTTCAGGAAACTCCAATGTCTCAAAAGGGGTCCACCTGGTTAAGAAAATTAATGGAAGTTCTGGAGATCCAATCCACCTTATTGGATGTGTATTCTACCCGCTGTCACTGAAACTGTCACGTGCCCAAAGTTGAGTCCCTGATTAGTTGACACAGACGTGGCGACCTCCACAGAGTTTAGATCTTTTTACCCTGGCTCGCTGCACCCGCCTCTGAATTCGTGCCGCATCGCTCAATTGGCACTGTTTCCAGACTTCCGCGCTCAATTTCATGCTCAATTCGCGCCGCTCCGCACCAATTACAAGGGGGTACAATCCAGTGCCTCCTTGAACCAGTCCTAAATCCAGGTAAATGCAGATGGTTTTGCCAAGAAGGTCATCTGACATAAACCTAAAGAATAAATAAATCATCCTAATCACAAATTGAATTTAACAAGAACCTTTACCAGTGCTGTTGACTTACAGGGTAGAAATCCCTGAAACTGGTGGTTATCCAGCTCAGTGGCCTTATTCTGCCCACCCTGAACTGGGTCTAGATTGTCAGATAGATGAACAAATCTTAATGAGAAGCAGTTTTCAGGTCTTTTGAAGATTTATTTCCCCATCAAGAAATGTAAAACTGTAAACAGAATACAAAAACAAACATGCGTTGGCACGATGCTAACTTAAAACTTATTTTTACATAGAGCGGCTAACAGCTAACATTCACACGGCCTGAATGCATTTTAATAACAAACAATTAATTTGTGTTACTCACAGGCATGTCTTCTCTGAGCTTTATGGAACAACAAAAACAAAATTATGTGCAGTTTTGAGCTTGTTTGACAGACTGCGCTTGCTTGTCTTCTTCTTGAACTAAAAACAAAAAAAAAAGCACTGTTCGCTCTCCACTTTGTGGTCAAACAATAAAACAACAAAACAGAGGACAGAACAGGCAGACATAGATTGTCTGCCCTAAGACTGGAAGGTCGTGAGTTCAAATCCAATCTGAGTCATACCAAAGACTCTTAAAAAATGGGACCCAATACCTCCCTTCTTCACACTCAGCATTAATGAGTCAGATTTAGGGGATTCATTCATTCATTCATTTTCCAATCCGCTTTATCCCTTTCGGGGTCACGGGGTTGCCGGAGCCTAACCTGGCTACTCATGGGCGAAGGCAGGGTACACCCCTGGACTGGTCGCCAGTCTGTCGCAGGGGCCACAATCACACACCCACACACACTCACATTCACACCTAGGGACAATTTAGAGTAACCAATTAACCTACGAAGCATGTTTTTGGACGGTGGGAGGAAGCCGTTGTTCCCGGAGAAAACCCACACATGCACGGGGAGAACATGCAAACTCCACACAGAAAGGTCCCCCAGCAGGACTTGAACCGGGAACCTTCTTGCTGTGAGGCAGGAGCGCTAACCACTGCGCCACCGTGCAGCCCTATTTAGGGGATTAAACCACCAAATGTTTCCCAAGTACAGCTGTGACTGCAGCTCACCACTCCCTCAGGGTTGGATCAAATGCAGAGAATAAATTTCACACCTTGGTGCATGACAACAAATGGGACTTCAAGTCTAACTTACAGTTGTTCTCCATTGGTTTGGCTCATTTCTGGTAACTGAAATCACATTCTAAAAAGTAAGAGGTAATTTGGCCAAACACACTAACACTTCTGCACAACAGTTCAGCTTATTAGAAAAAGCAAATTTCTTGTCCAAAACTCATCAGACAAGCTTCAAAAGCAGATTCTTTTTGCAGGTAAAGAGTCAATGCCATCAAAATTGCGTAGATCCTTCTCAGTTACTTTGACTCATTCTCATCTACTTAGTTCTTTTCTCAAAGTAACTTGGATGCTTCAGCACCATGGTAGACACCATGGATCACCTGCAGATGCTCAAATCTCTCCAAAAACAGTTTAGCCGTGGGTCAAAACCAAGTTTATTTCTCATTTGAACAGTCAGTGCCCTCAAAAAGCATCGTCCCTTTGACAGTGTGTGAGCTGCAGCTCAGAATGCTTAGATGTTTTGTCACTATGGAAGAGTTCAAGCTAACAGGATACATTTGTGTAAAAGTAAAAAAACTAAAGAATATCACAGTAAGTCAAAAGTCAAATACTACCAAAAGAAAAATGCAGTCAGCCAACAGTGCTGTAAAATACGTTTTACTGTAAGGTTAACTTCACTGGTCACTGCTGCTGTCCTCCCTCTCGTGGCCATTGTCTCCATCCTCCTGGCCATCCACACTTTCTCTCAGTTTGACCAGAGATTTTCATCCCCATCTCAGCAGATATTTTCCCTTGCAATGCAGCAAGGGAAGTAACGATGTGAATATCTTAACCATCCCCTGCACTGATCTGCTGCGATGTCCTCACATACAACATCACTTGCAGCAGAGATCTCTTATTGCACCACCACGCCACTTCCTCACTTCTCTTTGTGATGAATACGCAGATGCGTTAGGATCCATATGCAGGCAGGAATTTTATTAACGACTAAAACAGACAAGGGCAAAAAGACAAGGGAGAAAGTCATGGTGGCGAGGAAACAGGCAAGGGTCGAAACCAGGAAAGACAGATGACATGGAAATGCTCAGGAAAGGATGCAGGGTAAAAACAATACTTTGCACTGGGCAAAGGGATGGTCGACATAATATAGGAGTTGATGAATGACAGCTGGTGGAGACGTGAGGGATCAGAATTCTGGAGAGAGCTCCCTCTGGTGGTCGGAGGAGGAACCAAGAATATTTGTCTTAAATTAAATAAATGTTCCAAAAAATTCACGTATGCTGTTCATAGCATTTTCTTGACTAATTTTGAAAACTGAACTAATGATTGTGCATTTGACTGCTCCCACACTGAAATCTTGATGACATGTTTAGAAGAGAACGACCATTAGACTGAGGACTGGCTGATCAGGTTAGATCTACTACATCTCAGTAATTGTAAAATGTGCTAAACATGGGTAAACTGTGCTAACTCTATGCTACTTGTTCAAAACCATTTGCAAAGTTCACGGACACACTTGAGACATGCATGAAGACAATTGAGACTGGATGAGAGCAACGAGAAATGACATTCTGTTGTGAACAAGTACAAGTTAGTTTGGAGATTTGTCCATGTAGTTTCGAGAATGTTATTTCAGTTTCAAGAAATGAGCCAAACCAACGGACAAAAACTATAAGACAGCTGACAGGTACCAGCTGTTGTGGAGGAATTAAAGACACTTTCTTACAAAACGAGACAGATGTTTGTACTTTCCAAATCTCATTGAAGGAAAATTGAAAGCTAAAATATGTTGATAAGTGTAAGGGACAAAAGTTCTTTTACATAATTGTATGAATTGAAATGATCATAGTTAGTTTTTATCTCATCTACTTGATGTGTTTGAGCACATTACCTATATTTGTTGACTCTTTTATGTAAAATAAAATGCTGTAACAATCCACAACAATTATAGTACCTTCATTAGAAAGCATTTATACATGCTAATTAAAATGCTTTGACTGGAAGGTTTTTAGTGAAGCCTCTTAATATGTTTGGAGACATAAAAAGATGAGAAATCCTCAAGTTAATATCAAAATATCCGTTCTGGTTAGAGCAGAAAATGTAGTATTTTCTAGCTTTTTTCAGGTTGTAAATTCTTCTTCTTGATGTATGACACTTAAAAAAAACGTTTTTTTTCCTTTCATGCATTTTCCTCAGACTAACTTCAGGCATCAAAGCTCTTTAGTGCCATCTAGTGTCAAAAGTGTGAGGTACACTGCAGTCTTCATTGTTCTGCAGGGGTTCTCCTGGGCTTCAGCAGCCTCACAGACACACATCACAGTTTTCTCTAAGCTTCAAGAGGACATGGCCTTGTGCATTGTTGATCAAACTCTATTAAAAAATGTCATTGCTATTTCAAAACAGACATTTGATGATGATGAAGACGTAATAAAATTTAACAGAGCTGTGAAGTTTATTTCATGTGAAATAGATTACTGATTCTAGAAAATGATTTTAAATGTGAGTTTTAGATTTAAAGAGAACAAAGAAAGTTAAACTTTGGTACTCTTATTTGGTTGTATATTTAATTTGGATTTACTGAACTGCCAACACTGCATGATCTCCATGTCCCTCAGATGTACTAATTCCCGATCCTATCCATGGTCACTCCCAAAGAGAACCTCAGCATCTTCCTCTGTGCTACCTCCAGGTCTGCTTGCTCTCTTTTCCTCTCTGCAGCTGTCTCTAGGGGTCAAGACTATGCCGAACAACTGGTCTACCATAGTTTTGTACACCTTTCTTTTCATTTGAGCTGAAACTGTTCTATCCCACATCTCACCTGACATTTTTCTCCACCCATTCCATCCTCCCTGCACTCACGTCTTCACTTCTTTCCCACACTCTCCATTACTCCGGACTGTTAACCCTAGATACTTCAAATCCTCCACCTTCTTCATCTCTTCTCCCTGTAACCTCACTCTTCCACATGGGTCCCTCTCATTTCCACACATGAACTCCATCTTGCTGAAACTAACCTTAATTCCTCTCCTTTCCAGGGCAAACCTCCACCTCTCTATCCTCCACCTGTTCCCAGATAGATAGATAGATAGATAGATAGATAGATAGATAGATAGATAGA
>BSAI01000138.1:3257765-3422635 GCA_036245035.1 Adrianichthys oophorus
GATAGATAGATTGATGCTCTCTTAAATAACAACTCAAGGTTTGAATGTTTGAACAAACTAATGAAAAGTTTCAACATATTAGAGATTAATGAAGAAAGTATGAACTTTTTTAAGCAGAAATCTTGGAATCAGAGGAACAAGAGCTTGACATATTTCATTGTTAATTTATATAAGTTTCAACTTGTAAACTTGATTGAATAATAAAATGTATGTGTTGCGTAATTAGGCATAGATTACATTTTTGGGAGGGGTCATAGACTGATAAAAGCTCCTTTTCAGCCCTCGTTTTTGTCACTGGTATTTCTCTTGCTTTAAAGCCTCTAATCGGCTTCATCTTTTCATTGATTTGCCCTTCAAATGTAAATCCAATCTCCTTTGAGAATTACTTCCCCTGGATCAGCCTGTTGGGCAGCAGCAGATTACAGAGTGGCTCCACTTCCCGTAATACACGGCTGCTGCCCTGTGACGTACATCTTCCGAGCGCCCTCTCCTTATATGGCAGAGAAGCGCGCGGCTTTCCGTAATGATGTCACGCGGCTTGGACAAATCCCAGCAGCACGATCCCGCTGACGCCAAAGTTCCCGTAGAAATGCTGGCATTTTCATTCAGTCGTTTTTTAAAGCTTTATCAATAAAACACATGATCCATACAAAGTAAAAAAAAAAAAAAAAAATAAAAATAAATATATATATATATATATATATATATATAAAATAAACTAGATCAAGGGCGAGCAACAAAAAACAACAGTAACAAGAAAAAGAAAAAAGATTAGGATTTACTAAGCACATTGAACATATCACAAAATTAAACATATCTAGTAGAGCCAAAAGGGTTACCAATCATTTTGGTTCAGTCATTACCTTTCAAACGGGTTACAGGTTTAAACAGCTTATAAAGTCGCTGAGTTTTTGTTAGATTCATCGTATTTTTAAATTTCAGAAATGAAAACTGGTTTAAAAAATTGTTTTGCAGATGTATATTTACAGTTATAAATTTGGCCATTTGGCCAAGAGAAAAAAAATAAGTATAGGTATTTATTATTTTTCCTGGTCTCTTAAAAAAAACCCCAAAACTATGTGTTGAAAACAAAAAGAAACACAAGGAAGAATGTGTTTTTGTACCAAATGAAGTATGCCAGCCCAAAAAGTTTTGATGTGTATAAACAAGTCAAAAAAAGTGCTATGGTTTCATCATGATGCAAAAAGAACAGCTGGTGTGTCGATTGGGTATCAAAAGACTCAACTGATGTAAAAAGTTGAAATACGAACGAATAACTTGAATTGGGGGGGAAAATGTGCTGTCTAATGTTAATGTTAACGAGTGATCCAAGCTTTAATGTGAGAGCGAAATAAAAAATAATAATAATAACAAAATATGTAAATGTTGTCTATATAAAGATGTAAAGCATATAATAAAAAGTAAAGATAGCATACACCGTCTAAGTATGATTGAAATCTCATTTTTTCTTAGCTTAAAATGACAGAATTTTTGTTGTATTGTTTATTACTTTACAGGTAACAGCTGAAAAGGTGAAGGAAGCGTTTCATGTAAAGATGATTCTGTCTGTGTCGCCCTCTAGCGGTTGATGTGGGTCATTATCGGTTGGGGATGGGGGCTGGGGTCAGTGTTCGTAGTTTCTCACCTGTGCACCTTAAAACACCTGCTGCTTCAACGACAATAACATTTCTGTGAACATATACAACTAAAATTCATAATTTGTTGGAGATTGTTATGAAAAAGTCGTTGTAATTAAATTTTAAAAAAGCAATGTGAATGTTTTAATAGCTTTAGTTCATTCTAAGATTTAAAAATACCAGTTTACATTTACTTTTGTTGCTAATATATCATTATTAAATGTCGCTAAATTATTCCTACTTATTCTAAATATACACAATGATTCAGGCATAAATATCAGCAGCACTTTGAACCTTCACTGTGCCATGGATTCATGTTTAAATTTACCTGAACTTTAATCAACAGCAGCACATGAAGCTACAGACAAGTGGACTTTTGTGACCAGCAGTTTTGGTGCGATGTGGTGGAGATTGGAGGAGCTGGCTTTTATCAGTAAAGCGAGGCCGGTCTGACAGCTGTAACACAATAACTTAGCCTGAATCAATACCAGCACTAATGGAATTTACCTTGAGAAGCTCCCAGGCAGCTTTTGCAACATGTTGCAACATGTTTTATTATGTGAGCTCCTGACATGGCACACCCACCGTTTCCCTGTCACAAGAACAGACGCTTCATTGCTTTGTTTTATCTGGTTTATTTTCTTAAATACTGATTAATTCTGAATTCCTTAGAAAGCAAAAATAAAAAAAATTATACAGTATTCTTATGACAAATAGTAAACATAAGTACTCCAAGTTGATCTTATATACATAACAGCAATGAGTGAAACCCCATTAAACAGCTTTAGAAAAAAAACAAGTCGATCTTGAAGCTTTTCTAACATAATTTCTTACAATAAGAAAACTCGTACTGAAACTCAGGC
Source organism: Adrianichthys oophorus (assembly GCA_036245035.1). Taxonomy (NCBI): domain Eukaryota; kingdom Metazoa; phylum Chordata; class Actinopteri; order Beloniformes; family Adrianichthyidae; genus Adrianichthys; species Adrianichthys oophorus. The sequence continues at coordinate 3,260,266 of BSAI01000138.1, forward strand.
AGCATTTGTTATTTACTTTCCAGGCGTAAAGTTGAACGCACGCCCAAAATTAAGGCCCTTGTGGCTGCAGCAAGAAAAATCTTTGTAAGCTCTTGAATCCTCTAAATAGTGAACTTCTCGTTTGTTGAGAGGAAGAAGCTCCATGCAGAGCACAAATCAAGAAAACTGTTCTGTAAAGAAAAAAAGAACCCCAAAGATGTCCTGTTTGTAGCCGTGCCCTCTCTGGTTCGTGGCTATTGTCACTGTCCCGAGCGCCTCTTTCAGGACGCGCCACCGGGGAGCGCGTGGAGCCCCCGCGCGGTCCAGCCAATGTTGCGCCACATCATCCCAAACCCCCGCCGTGGTTTCGGGAGAACACACCGTCCCAGAAAGCGTCCGTTTCTTCCAACAACAGTCTCGTGACTCTGCGCCGCTTTCAGAAGGTCTGGAGCTGCTGCGTTAACATGAGCTGGCAGCCGCTGTTCACGTGGTTCATGACCTTCTGCTTCAGCTGGGCCACTTGCTCGCGCAGCATGTTGGCGGTGGACGCCAGCTCGGAGTTCTGCGACTTGAGGGTCTTCACCTTCTCCTCCAGCCGGGAGATCCGCTCCAGCTTCCTCTTCCGGCATTTGGAGGCGGCGATGCGGTTCCTCATGCGCTTCCTCTCCGCCTTGATGCGCTCCTGGCTCTCCATGTCGATCGGGGAGAGCGGAGGGGTCTCCCCCGGCATCTCGGGGACGGTCTGGGGCTCCTCTTTGAGCGCCGCGAGCCGGGGCAGCTGCGCGCCAGACTGCTGTCCGTAGACGGGAAGTTGAGGCGGGGCAGCGGGGAAGGACATGGTCGGGGCTGAAGTTGTGTAATGTGGCCCCGACACCGTGCTGATAGCCGGGTTGAACGTGTTCAAGTCCTCATACACCGGCGAGTCGGAGCGCATGGTGGCGGTGTTGCTGTAGACGGCGGCCCCGGCAACGGAGGACACCGGCGGCAGGGCAGTGCTGGTCTGGGGGGCGGAGGTGGTTGGAGCCGGCATGTGTTGGTGGTGCAGCTCGGCCAGCGCCCGGACAAACCCCTCCGCGAAGCCCTCCTGCTCGTCGGTGACATTCTTGGGGCAGATGAACTGGGTCGGGGTCGGGGTGGTGGTGATGAGTCCGTTGCTGGACTGGATGATGAGCCGCTCCAGCTCCGGGGAGGCCAGCTTCAGCAGACCCACGTCCGGCGAGGTGAGGAGGTCGCTGGCCTTGGCGCGGAGGTGTGGTTTCAGGGAACCCGTCGGGTCGGAGAGGTTCAGGGTCATGTTGTGCTTCAGCGCTTTGGGGTTGCTGTATCCGTAGCTGGCGTTGTCGTGCTGGGAGAAAGCGTTGAGTGAGTCGTCATAGAAAGTAGTTTCCATTTTGGTATACATAGAAGTTGAATCAAAGTTTGTGTCGCTGGAAAACAAAGTTTCTTCCACCGCTTCTCGGTTAAAAACGAAGAATACACAGGCTTCCAAACGTCTTATGTGCGTTAAAAAATCCCCAATGCGACTGCGCGCAGCCGGAGGACCTACTTCTTCAACCGTTTAGAAAAGCGTTTGACAGCGCATCCAAACTTGTTGTGAGTCTGTGAGCAAAGCGCGCCGAGAGTGTGAAACTTTTCCCTCCGCCTGTCTGTGTGTACACTATAAGCTGTGCGGCGTGGAGGCAAAACTTATCGGCAGCCGCTGCGTCTCTAAAAATAAGCATGATGTAATGACGGCGTTCTCCCATTGGCCGGAGGGCGTGTCTCAAGGCGGAGTTATCTGAAACGATAAACTCGTCTCCCTGACAACCAGCCAGAAGATTCTTACTCTCGCGGTGGATTGTGGGATGAGGTAATGCAGTCAGGAGAGCGTGAGCGCGGGGGATTGTGGGATGACGTCTTGTTTTTGAATATCTGGTTACCCGCTCTTCAGTCGTGGCGGGATAGGCCGAGTACGGAGCAGCAGCAGCGGCCTCTCGGCTGTTTAGCTCCTTACTGTGGGGTTTTCTACTGTAAGACAGGGCGAAATGTCTTCAAAGGAAAACAATTTAATATTTAACATAAAATATTTTAAGTAAAACTAGCTTTTTTTCCTTTTTCTTGGGTTTGTTTCTAGACTGATTTATATATCAACCTATAAACAAAGGAAGTGTAGGCAAAGGGACAGGGGGTTCTTTTTAACAGGATTCGTACGGTCATGAAAAACCTGGAAACGTTTTGGAAATTGAAAATGCAATATCTAGGTCCTTGAAAAGTTTGTGAAAAACGAAAACTGCAAAGTTTTGGAAAAATCATGACATCTTTATATTCTGGATGCAAAAAAATAATAATAATAATAATTAAACATGAGATTTTAATTTACATTGTGGCATCAGTTCGACCTCACGTCGACTGTGATGGGAGTTTGCCATAAAGCAAATTGAGTTGTCAGTTCAACACTCAACTTTGTATCGGACATGAATTGTGTAATGATGGGAAATGTAGCTTTAACAACGAGAGGCTTACTGTGGAAAGAAAATAGTATCAGCCAGATTTCTGCGCGCGTTATTCTTGATGTGTGTGTAACTTTGGATTTGGGCTTGTGTAATTCTTGTGTAATTCTTGATTTGTAACTCATACAATACCTTTTATACACAAGTATAAAAAAAAATAATCAAAATACAGTTTACACATGCACAACATAAAATGACAATAGCTTGAAATTAACTACATGCACAAATCTAAAAAAAAAATACACATTAATTTTTTGTTACACACATAAACATAAAACGGCATTTACGCAAACATCTCATGCGAGACTTTTTTCCCATCTCCCAGAAAGAAAAGATTCCTGTGAAAGTGATGCATTTAAATGCTGTTAGAATGCTCGGTCTTCAGTTTTCTTAGTAGCCGCTTTGAACTTAGATTGTGATTAATATCTGGTGAAAACTTGACATTTTCCCACTTTCTTAAACAGATATGCCCTGATAATTAAAATAAAAAGGTCTAAATATGCACTTTGAAAACACTTAAAACGAAAGTTTCTCTATTCTCATCGCTGCATCAGGGCAACACTTTCCCTCAGCGGCTTTGCTATGGACATCTTCCGCGAACACATGGCGTGAGCTCCTATTCAACGCCCAGAAAGCGGACAGTCAGTCTACGTCCGGCTTTGCTCCCTGTGTGTGGAGAAGGAGCTCGCGCTGTCTGCTCTTGCTGCATAAGGAGAAGAGGGCTCCACCGCTAGGGAGCGTTGAGTCGATCAGCTCTACACACGGCTCTCTGAGGCAAGCAGGCACCCGAAGAGTCCGCACCCTCTCAGCTCTGGTCTGGTCTCCCCACGGAGCTTCGCCGCAGCGAAGGCGGCAACAAAACATGGTGATAGCAGCGCAAGGGCCTTCTAAAACACCCACAGAGTGGAGAGGGTTGATCAGCCCACCGGCCCGCTCCAATCTGCGGCTGTTTAGAAGGGTCCGGCACCGCCTGCTATCCCCGTGACTGACTGGTGACTAGGGGAAGGAGCCCTGTGTCGGAGGTGCTTTCAGAGGAGGGGCTGCAGAGAGGAAGCGATCAGTGCTGGAAGATATTTTTTAAAGGCAATAGTATTTTAAAAATGCTTATTTTATATTAATTATCGTCCATATCTGTTTAGGACAATGGGAAAATGTCAAGTTTTACCAAATAATATTCACAATCTAACTCTTAAGCGGCTGATAAGAACTTTCTTATGACCCACTATTCTAGCAGCATTTAAATGCATTACTTACGCACACATCTTTTCTTTCTGGAAGATGTGAAAAGAGTCTCACATGAGATTTGTGCCTAAATGCGATTTTGTGTATGCGTAACAAGTGACTCGTGTAATTTTTAAAGATTTGTGCATGTAGTTAGTTTCAAGCTCTTCTCATTTTAAGTTGTGCATGTGTCAATTGTATTTTGTATTTTTTATTTTGAAATTTTTGTGCTTACGCACAAAATGTATTGTATGAGTTACAAATCAAGAATTACGCTCACACAAATCCAAAGTTACACACAACTCAATAATTACGCGCGCACAAATCTGGCTGATACTGTTTTCTCTCCATACTTTTCAAGGAGAAGTATCAACTGTAGCTACTGAAAGACCCCGACTGGAATGAAGACGCAACATTTTTGCTGTAAGGCCAGAGCACCACCGTGCAGCCATCGAGTGTCAACGAGCGTCAACCTTGTCAACTTTGCTATAATTTTTTTCTGGTTTTTGCTACAATTGTTTCAGTTTTCGCGATATATTTTTTTCTGAATTTGCTATAATATTTTCATGATAGATGAATTATATCAGGGATTTCTGTGGAGTTTGTTTCGACAATAATGAGAACTTGATATGTTTTTGGGATTATTTATGGTGAATTACTGAGAAACTGCAATTGTTTGTCTGGGGTGTTTGCGTGCACTTTTTTGACGTCCCTGCTTGCCTCTGCAGCTTCACGTGCAGCTTCACATCAAGGCAAACTGCGACTGTAACTTGTTGTCTGCATCGCCACAGACAAAAATAAAGAGTTTGTACTGGTCAATAGAACTACTTGTATCATTTTGCTCTGTAATGTTTGTGGATTAACTTTGTAGAAAGAAACAAACAGACTGGTGATACTGTGATGAACACATAAACAAAATGGATCATGTCTATGACACAGACACATTGTGGCTTTTTAACTTTTAATTGTAGGTCATCTTATAGTTTTTTACGAGCTTAGAGCTCAGCCTGTTTGTCGTTCTTTGCTTTTGTAGTTCTTTAAAATATTAGAACTAAAATCACGAAAAAAATTGAAAATTTCCAAATGTTTTTTGTTGATTTTATTTTATGTTTTGTTTTTTTATTTGAATGCATTATGCTTCCATACATTGCTGCAGTTTTCTCGACACCAACACAAATGGCTGATGATAAAATGGCTGCAATTTCAATGGAAAGGCAGACAAACTTGGATGTATCAATATATGTCTTGGTTTGATTTAGCGGTAGCGACTACAATATCAATCAATCAATCAATCTTTATTTATATAGCACTTTTCATATAAAACATAACACAAAGTGCTTTACACAAAATAAAAATAAATAAAACAAAAATAATAAAGATACTAAATAAGCAAATAAAAAACAAATAATAATATAAAAATAAGCATAAATTAACATAAAGTCCCCTCCCCCAGATCCGTACACAACCCCCACCCCTGTCAGAGCTCCCACCCCCTAACTGATGGAGATTGGCAATGAGAAACAGGCTGAGCATGACAGTTTGTTTTTAGAAACGCAAATAGTTGGGACCTCTCTCTCTGTGAGTAGTGGCACAGCCAACCAAACGCAGCAACACAAGCAGGGACCCGCCTCACCACAGCTAGGGAGCGATGCAGGTCCCCATCCAGAGCCGCCGCGGCTGAACGGCAGCCGACCCAGAGAGAGAGAACCCAACTGAGGAAGCACCGGAAACAAAATAAAATTAAATTAAAAAGTAAACATATTGATAAAAGCAAAAAAAAAAACAACAATAAAACATTATAATGAGGAATTCAAAATAAATTAATAATTTATTGTAAACATTATAAAATAGATAATAGATAAATAGGTAAAAAGATACAAAGTAAAAATTATTTGAAAGCCAGGTTAAAAAGGTGGGTCTTGAGCCTTTTCTTAAAAACATCTATGCTCTCTGCAGCTCTTAGATCCTCTGGCAGACCGTTCCACAAACGAGGGCCATAATGCTGAAAAGATGCCTCTCCGTAAGTTTTGGTTTTCACAGCTGGAATGGTTAGAAGACCAGTGCCAGAGGATCTCAGGGTCCGCGAGGGTTCATATTTAACTAAAAGGTCAGACAGATAAGAAGGCACAAGACCGTTAAGACATTTAAAAACCATTAAAAGTATCTTAAAATCAATCCTGAAGCTTATGGGGAGCCAATGCAGGGATTTTAAAATTGGAGTGATATGGGCCTGTCGCCTGGTCTTGGTAAGAAGTCTTGCAGCAGAATTTTGGAGAAGCTGAAGATTCTTAAGGTTAGTTTTTGGAAGACCGGCAAGCAGGGCATTACAATAATCAATTCTACTTGTGATAAAAGCATGCATCAGCATCTCCATGTTAGCGAGAGAGAGTAGTGGGCGGACTCTAGCCAAGTTTCTAAGATGATAAAAACACGTTTTAACCACGTTTAATATGTGGGATGAAAGTTAGCTTAGAGTCAAAAATAACGCCAAGGTTTCTTACTGTTTCTGAATAATCTCATGAAAGTTCTTTTAACTTCAAAAACTGTTTCTCTCTCTTAGCTTCAGGACCAATAATTAAAATTTCAGTTTTCTCCTGGTTGAGCTGCAGAAAATTATTTGCCATCCATGATTTTACCTCTAAAATACAGTTAAAAAGTGCTTCTATTGGCCCTGTGTCATCAGGAGACATAGCTATGTACAGCTGGGTATCATCAGAATAGCTATGAAAGCTGATGTTGTGCCTCCTGATGACATTCCCTAGAGGAAGCATGTAGATGTTAAAAAGTAAGGGGCCAAGTATGGAGCCTTGAGGCACACCACATTTAATTTCGTGGACCCTAGAAAAGTGAGTGTCCATGTTTACCATAAGTATCTCTCCATCAGATAGGATTTGAACCACTTGAGAACCGTCCCTGATATGCCAAGACTTTTAAGTCTATTCAACAGGATCAGGTGATCAACAGTATCAAAGCAGCACTTAGATCTAGTAGGACTAATGCTGAGATCTGACTTGAATCCAAGGCACACCTGATATCATTAACTATCTTTAACAGGGCTGTCTCAGTACTGTGGTTTGTTCTAAATCCAGACTGGTTTGTCTCAAAAATGTTGTTTTGTGCGAGAAACTCATTCAGTTGAATAAAAACAAGTTTTTCTAAAACCTTGCTTAAAAATGGCAAGTTAGACACTGGTCTGTAGTTATTAAAAACTGAGGGGTCCAAGTTAGTTTTCTTAAGTAGTGGTTTTACAACAGCAGTTTTAAAGGCAGCAGGGAAAATACCCGTCTGAAGAGAGTAATTCATTATATTTAAAATCTCACTCTCAAAAGACCCATAAAATGTTTTAAAAAGGGATGTGGGGATGGGATCTAGAAAGCAGGTTGTTGGGTTAACTTGGGAGAAAACTCGACCAAGTGTTGCAGCTTCAACCAGGTCAAAACTGTCCAGTGCTTCCCCGGGTAAGATCAAGCCATCATTTTCAATAAAAAGGCTTTTTTGTTCATTTAAGATACTGGATCTGACAGAATCAATTTTGCTCCTGAAGTGGTCAACAAACTCCTCACAATAGTCTAATGTTTTTATTTTTTGTTTTGGAAATTCAATAAAAACTGTTTTGGAAAAGCATTGCTAAAAAGTGTATGAACCCTGTTCTTAAACATTAATAAAACATTATAAAATTTTTAAATGGATTCAAACCTTTGTTTCAGACGTTGACTGTAAATGGGAACTGGATTGAGTGACTCCCCTATCCACCTCAAATTCCCAAAAAAACAAAATCCCATAGACTTCGATTGAGAAATAAACAACTTTTACTCAGTAATTCTATTTGGCAGAATAACAGCTCTTCCTCTTCTACCTTGTTTTTGTTTAACATCTTCTTGTTAAATTCAATTTTTTTCACTCTATTTTTTTCTGTAGGGCAAATTATATGAGTTATAAACTGTACAATCAGATACCTCAATCAAAGTAGTTTCACGCCTCACATCTAACGATTGGAACATTTGATTGACATATCTATGTGTGATGTCAAACTCACTCGGTCCAGTTGTCATATACAGTTAATGGTTTCAAAGAAACTATGTATTTTGTGTGAGGAAACAAAAGTATTTTTTTTGTCCTTATTTTGGTGGTCTCCATCTGGTTTACAATACATATTCTAACTGCTCTATATGTGTACAGACTCTTTCTAGTATATTACAAGCGAACTCCTCAAGTTAAACAGTTTAAACTTGTGTTACGTAAAGCAGATATTAACAATAAATATCTCTGAGTTCAGTTATTTACCAGAAATACCAGCTATGTTTTAAAACGATTGCAAAATGCTATAGTGGCACCAACAACAACATTTAACATGCATCATTAACACTTTTCTAACCGGATCGTTTACCACAAATGCCTCCACAGCCAATTTTAAGAAATTCTGGCTCTCATTCTAATATAATCTGTTATCAATAGAAATAGCCACCCACTTGGCTTCATAATAATCAAGACTATTTTGTGTTATTCCTGTCAGGATGGGTAATTAGTATAGTGAAGTCCATTGCACCCTGGCCTCTGGTCAGAAATCATCAGCAGGAGGTTAAGCTGTGCTGCTGACGTTGCCCCCTCCAATGCTCCACACTCTCACTGTCTGGGTCATCTTTTGCCCTGCCAGCTTTACTGCTCACTCTCTTCTGCACGTCTAGTCTAAATATTTCCCCCTTGTGTGACAAGTAAATCAGTCCCCCAGCGCTGGCTGGCTTAGAGAGGCACCTAAGGAGGATGAACTGTGCCATAAAACACCAGCACAGACAGACTTTTTATGGCGGCTAATGTTGTCTTTATGTACTGCAGTAAGTGTCAAATTGTGGCAGTCAATAAAGTCTTAAATGTGATCTAACTTTGACTTACCTGATCTTATGTGGTTTGAGAGAAAATAGCATGGTTTTATGGGACATATTAAGAAAAGGTTACAGCAGTCATCATCATTTTTTATTCAATGAATTCATTTCATTCTTGTTCATGTGGTTGTAGATTATAAAACACTCTGGGGACCTAATATTAAAGCATGTACATAAACAACAAGTTTGCTCATTACTTCTTGTCTTAACAAGCTCACTTATGCTGCGTCTACTCCAAATGCAATTTTCTTGCCAATTTCATTGTTAAGTCAATGCAAAGACACAACAGTTTGAGTGTCCGACACGGCGTGAGTTGATAGCAGGGTTGAGTTTGGAGTTGCACATCAGCGCAATGTGTAAAAAAAATCTTGAGTTTTGATTCGTGGTGCATATTTTCCAGAGTTCAAAAACCTGAACTTTGGCAAACATTCAAGTTGCATCAACCAATCAGAAACTCAGCTTTGGTAGTGATCGTTGACTGTACAGGAGAACTGGACCTAGTGAATGTGACTTCACCCAAAGAAAACGGCTTACTCCGGGTCCAACAAAATGAAATAAATTCAGTTGCAATTTTTTCGCGAAACGGACGTTGTCATGTTGGAGCCTGACGACGTCTCTGAATGCTTTTGTGTACTGACTCAGCAATGTGCTCGCTTGAATCTTTCCAGAGCTCTCCATTGGAAATAAGCTGAAGAAACTCTCAACATCAGCTATGTATTCTCTGATGGAGCAATGAGCCATTTAAAAAAGCATTATGGTTTTTCAGGTGTCAATGTTTAAGCTTCCTTCCCCTGCTGGATAAAACACAAATTTAAAAGTAAGATTCAGATTGATTGAAGATGCTTTCACACTACAGTTTGAACCAGAATTCTTGTACGTCCATTTTGTTTGGTAAGTGTAAGAGTACTCCAGGTGTGACTCAGCGACAACATGAGTACAATAAGACTGTCTTGAAGGAACAGATGTCAACAAAAGGGAGTAAGTGGCTCCACCTTACATTTTAGATGAGGAAAAATGTAAAAAGCCTACAGTAAATCAGTCTATCATCTGTAAATGGACTGCAGTGAAGCCTTAAAGATGTTTTCCAACAAACTATATATAAAAAAAAGGCTCTACGGCTAGTCAGCGGTCTCGTGAGACTATTAAGGTTTTGTTCTTTGTGGTTTTTTTTCTTTCATCAACTGTGCTCAGAAAGAGGACACATACAGACAAACTCTTGCTCCCACCCACTCCAGAGGGATAATTTAGAGTCACCAATCAAACTATGAAACATGTTTTTGGACAATGGGGGATGCTGGAATGCCAGGAGAAAACCACTCAACCACTCAACTAAGGTGTACATTTTTGTTTTTTGACATTTCCAATTCAAATCAGTTAAGCCAGAGTGTAAAATGATTGAGTGTTTAACACAGGTTCCTAAAATATGGGGAAGCAATGACCTGGCGTTGCTTTTTTTTTAAACAGTCGTAGTTATACAACATGGTTTCTTGCTGAAGTTCATTTATGTGCTAAAGCATGATAAACAAACCACCATGGAAAACTATTGTTTCATGTTGAGAGAGTTTCTCGCTGCTTTCTGGTGTAGAACCTGGAAGCCGACTCAACTTGGCTCTACTTTACTCAGTTTTTAATGGCCCTCACAAGCATTGTCTCATGACACTGGTTTTTACATTTTCACCATCCTAATGTTAAATCCTAAGATCTGTTTTTAAGCTTGAAGTTTGACGGGACAGTTTTGACCTGTTCAGAGTGTAAAACATAATGCTAGTCAACACGTTGTTTTCAATTCTGTGCAGACATAAGACAAAGAGCTCTTTCCTGTAGCTGCACGGGGATTTTCTTTTCAAGATAAAAAATCAACACTGTCACAGAGACACATGGTTTTGTGAGCATTGTGTTCCCACTCAGCTGCATCCTGACTTGAGGGAAAGTCTTTTCCTCCCATCAACAAACCTCTTTTGCTTGCTGAACTTTTTTGTCATTAGTGCTTCTTCTTCTTTTCTTTGGTACCTCTTAGGATTACTTGTGCGTTGCTATACCCCAAAACTCAATTCTGAGTGTTCCTCCGCCTCCATCTTCCCACACATTATGCCTTTTTCTTATCTCTCTCTTGCCCTCCTTCTCATCTTACTCCTATCAGTGGCTGTCCAGGCAGCAGGATTTCCCCCTGTAATGGAAACAGGCAGTGGCTTTATTGTATTGTTTCAGTGGTTCTTTTCAGTAAAATCTCAGTCTGTTCTCCATTCTTCTACCGGGATATGCTATATCAAACTTATACCGCTATCAAAGCACCACACCACACAAAAAAAAAACAAACAAAAACACAAGTTTACAACCACAGAAACTTTAAAACTGTATTTATTCTTGTGAAACTGATCATCTTGATTGTGGAAAACAGGAAGATGGATCCCTAAAGCTCAACCACCATAATGGTTTTACCTTGGGAGAGAAATTGTTGTTTCAGCTGTAATGTGAATCAAGAAATGCATCCAGCTTTGTGCCTTTTCTAGCTTTTATTCACATTTAGGATGTGTGAAACGGTTTGTTACTGTTAAAAACAACAAATTAAAACAGTTGAGAGATTTCTTTTGCCAAGGTTAGGATAGTTATGACATCCGATGAACATTTTGTGAGAACAGTTTCAATTCAATTTACGAGAAAGTAAGTGGAAAGTGTGGTAATCTGGTTGAAATCTCTGCCTCCCCAGCTCATAGTTTCATAATAAACAAAACTCATGCTGACAGAATGACAAAGTATACTTCTTTGTGTGGACGACCAGGTCTTGTGGTTTGTTCGGGTTTGTACTCAATAATTATTATAAGCAAAACTTCACATTGCAGAATTGACAGGAAAACACACTCTGTTGCTTTCTAGGTAACCTAAATTAACAAATAAACTTGCAAAAATATTTTGTCCCACATTTTGTTTATAAGAAAATGCCTTATTCCAATCACATGTTGGAAAACATTTCCACAGCCTTGATTTTTAAAAGGACAAATTCAGTGTGTTATTTAAAAAAATAGATAAGATACATGCAAATATTTTGGATGCCACTGAAGACTATACTGTGTATCACTGAGTTTGTTTGTGTCCAATGTGTTTTTCAAATTTGGATTATCCTTCTGAGCCTTCTACTCATTCGTTCATGATGGAGCTGCATGGTTTCTCTGTGCTGTTTCGCTGTACATTCTCAGATGCTGAATTTGTATATTTATATATGGTAGGATAAGCTAAAATTGATGTTAATTCTAATCAAGTCCATCTATTCTCTCTTTAGCAACCATTGACTGTATATGAGAACTGGACTAAGTGACACCCCCCTCCCCCGGCATTCCAAACAGGAAGTACCTGCTGGTCCCAAGAAGACAAAGTCCCATTTACTTCTACTGAGAAACAAACAGCTATTACTCTGTCATTCTATTTGTCAGAATAACCGTTCTTGCTCTACAATATTTTTTAACAGGTTTTTGCTCATCCTGATTTTTTTAAAGATACTTTTCCTTTATTGCAAGTTTTTCAAGTTATAAACGGACCACTCAGATGCCTCGTGTATGTGGTGCCTGCTGGCTGTCATGTCCGTCATTCCAACCGTTTACTAAACAAATTTTCCTGAGCTTGCTTTTAAGTGATAGGGGTGTGAACTTCCAACAAGTTCACTTTTGATTGGTTAGAGTTGTTATTATTCACCTTTCGGCATATCCCATTATGGGTCACCACAGCGAATAGGCTTTCACCGATCCTCACATTTGGTTTGGCAGAGAGTTTTATGCTGAATGTCCTTCTTGACCCAGACTTGGGGGTCTCCCTGTGGTTCATAGTCAAGCAGTAGCGTAAAGGATCTTGCCAAGGTACCCAAACTAGAATGAGCTCATCACACCCCCTGGGAAACGAACCCCAGTTTCCCATGCGCCAGTCCTGCATGCAGTCAACTGAGCCACTGACTCAGATCGGTTTGGACCAATCACTGACATCTGACGTATGGCCCCAACATTCGGGTGTCCATGAAAAAATGGCTGCTGAATTGACTTCAGCTGGAAGTTAGCCATTTTTTGTGGGTGACGTCACACTCACAGCAATGTTAGCAACAGAAAACAAGTGCTGTGACTTGGTACCAAACAGTAAAAGTCAACTGAACTCAATATCCATATCTTGTTTATGGTTCATCTTACCCAACCCTCCTTATCTTTCACCACATCTTTAACTCTCTTCTGTTGCTATTTTCTTCTCCTTCTTAAAACATAAGCCTAAAGTGGCTCATTTTCATTCATACCCGTTAAAAACAATGCTGTGGCAACACTTTTTTTTTATTAGAAAGCAAAGACAAGGCTAAATGACAAAACTCTCTTCTTCTCTTTAGATTTATGATGTGGTTTAAAGACAATAATCATTAGGTTAGATTGCAGCGCACACTCAGAGACGCTCTCCCAGACTCTTCCTGAGTGATGTCTCTTTGTTCCACCCTCTGCCAAGTGTGGAACGATGTTTGATGCCTGACTTTGACGAGGTAGTTTCAGGCGCCATTTTAATTAATTTTCCCATAAAATCAACACAGATTTTCAGTGGTATCTCTGGCTCCAGCAGCCGCAAAAAGACTTTATTAGCTTTGACAATTAATCGTGACTATTTATCCAGACTAATGCTGGATTTATTAGTCAGAATCATATAGGATATTGATTGGCTCTCCCTCATTTTGACCCTCTCAGCACACCGTAATTCATGAGCAAGTGTCCAATGACATCATGGGTGAGCCTGGGCCCAGTGCTGGTTCTTTTCTGTCTGAGCTTTTACTTTATTGCTTGCTTTTGAAGACTTACAGCAACTGGATTTGTATGCTTCAATGGGGGGGTGGGGGGCTTGTCTGCATTGCTTTTTATTTGTTGTCTCAGAGTAATTCAATCTATGAGAGTGAGTCTGGCCCTCATTATGTAAATTAAATAACCTCATCTGAAAAGAAATGCACAGAGAGCAACAGCAGGACTCTCAGTCGCACAGAAGTGTACATGTGGATGCAAAGAGGACACCCGTGCGCACACGCTGGCAAAGTAAATGGCCCTTTTGACATTGCATTGAAGGTAATGTGCATGTATGGGTGTGTGTGTTTTGTGTGCGTACACACCCAGAGATCTGTATGAGTCCTCAGCTGGCTCTGCTCTGCCTGTAACAAGGAGGTGAGTGTGTCACCAGGGAAAATGATCGATAGCTATTAAAACCCACCAGGGCCTCAGTCCAGATGGAGCACTATTTTTGTGTGTGCGTTTGTGATTGTGTGTGTGTCCAGCCACGATCAAGCACTGTGTTTGTACAGGTGGGACATTATAAGGCAGCAGTGCTAACCTGTTCCACACCATTTACCTCTCCGGGCCGGGGAACCCTACCAACCCCACAAAGTGTGTGTTTTTGTTTCAGCACGTCTCAGGCTGCGCTTGTGTGTTTGTGTTATTTATGTGTGCGAGTGTGACTGGGAGGTTGTCAGCGTGTGTTTAGACTTGCTGGTTATTCAAGCCTGGCTTTTCAGAGGCAATAAAAAAGGGAGGAGGGTGAGGAGGGAGGAGGAAGGAGAGTGACAGGACCGAGCAATTGTTTTAAGTCTAAATGTTAGAGAGGCACAAGAAAGCAAGAATGGATGTTTGTTCTTCTACGTTCACTGAGGAGGACAGCAAAAACACAGGATCGTCAGATTGAGATAAACACAACATGACTTAGGGTGTGGCGAATATTTTTCCCAATTTATATTCCCTCTCCATTGGTCACACGATCAGGATAAGTGAACTCGATCTGGTAGATTGCAGTTCTATGAAACAAGAGAAGCACAGCAGTAAAAACAGTCTCCTGTCTCCTCTTTTTTTCTCCTCTTCTTCTCTCATGCATGTGTGAGTGCAGGCCTACATGTGAACACAGAGATCTTCCTCACAACTGTCCACCGAGACGGCTATGAAACCTGATCGTAGATCAATACCGAGTGGTGTTATTATCGTGTGGGATGGTGTTTAGACTTTGATGACTGTTGAACAGTTTTTTTCTCTTTTCACAAAAAAGCACTATCACGGTATTAAACAAAGGTTTGATTTCAAGATTAAAATATTTGAAATAATTAAAAAGCAAAAAATCCTGTTTTACAGTACTAAAAAGTGGAAGTTAAGATGATCATTTATGAAAAATCCAAAACAGAAACCCAAATATTACTTGTTAAGTTAGAAACAAAAAAAGAGATAGATATAAAGGGATGTCATAATTTGGGAATATAAAGTGGGAAAAATATTCGCCACACCCTAAGTCATGTTGTGTTTATCTCAATCTGACGAAACCGTGTTTTTGCTGTCCTCCTCAGTGAACGTAGAAGATGTCAAAATTGATGATTAGAAGATTTTTGCATTTTTGAGGAATGATGCAAATGTCTTATCATTGAGGGAGAAAACATTGTATTAATTGAACCTTTTTTGAATACTTTATTAATTTAACATTCCTGAAAAAGTTTTTGGAGTACCTTTTTTAAAATGAAATCTCATTTTTTGTTAGCTTTTTCATGTGATCTTTTGTCTTTTTCATTGTTGTTTTCTTTCAAAAGATCAAATTTTGTACTACAAAAATAAATGTAAAAACCACACCGAGCACATTTTATATCACATTTTAACCACTGAGGTTTGAAACATTTTCTGCAAGAATAAGCAGAAAACAGAATTTAAAATAAGTGACAGCAGTTTTATGGAGTTATTTCCAAATAAATAGTATTGCTATAATGAACTTTAATGTGCCAACTGAAGTCTGTAGAATCTGAGCTGTATTATAGTTTTACATTTGTGTAATACCCATCATAGTACAGTCTCTTTGCGAAAACCAGGAGTATATTTTCTTTTGAGAAGAGTCACAACTCTATTAAAATCTGCCTATTTGTTCACAGTCCTTCTCACCAAATAAGGTAATTCCAGACAACATTTTATAATGGGCTGTAATAGCTTATTAGCCGTAATGCAGTAAATGACGTAATCTTAAATGCCATCTTATTTGTGGGCCATTACACTTCCCCAAAATATAATGGCCCACAAAAATCTAAAATTAACTAAAGAAATAAAAATTGAAACAAAAACACAATAAAATAAAATAAAATCTCCCAAAAAACAAAAACAAATGTAAGGATGGACAGAGGGATTTCAATTAAAAAAAAAAAAAAAGATAAATGCAGCTTCAACAGGGCACAAACCAGTGTCCTGCTTGTCTCAAGCTCAGTAAATGCAGAGGGTAGTGTCAGGAAGAATCAACATAATACTTTTACGACATATCAAATAGATCAAAGCAGAAGGTATTTGGTATGGATAGATGCACTGATATGATACTATCCATTTTAGGGGCTCAAAAGAATATGACACCCCAAACTCTCAACAATGATGAGACACAGCAAATCACTGAAAAGTGGTTGGATGAATGCCGGCTCATTAAAGCAACTTTTAACGTGATGCACATTGCTTCTCACACTGCTTTCCCAACAATCTATATGTCAAAAACACTTATCAGTGTACCTTCATAGCCGACTTCTTTTTCTTAACTATCTTGCAGCATGCCTCCACCATACCAAAATAGCAGTAAAAAGTGTTGTACCTGACCTTATACAGATGTTCAAAATTGATCAGCGAAATCTAAAGTTTGAATAAGTGAACTATCTCGACAAGGATCACTGAAGAGGTCTGTAGTCATGTGGTTTTATTTACCAGCTTTATTTTGAGACACAAATGTCTGGTTGACGGCAGTCTGAATAGCGACCAAGTGCAAGGTTCAGGATTCAGTCCAGACTAACAGACTTTTCCAGTCTGAATACACCCTTAGACTGCTGCTGATTTAGTTTTTTTCTGTTCGTGTCAGTCAAGTTACTGTTCAGTTCATACCTTTGTGTGTGTGTGTGTAAATGTGCAGCCTGTGTAGTCTTTGTGTGGTGGTGCATGTCTTGCTTTTTGTTGGATCACTGAATGCATGTTCCCATAAATTCCTCCTGCAGGAGCAGATGCAGGAGGTGCTGTGCGAGCAAGTGGCCCGACGGAAGCAGAAAGTCATGAACTGAGTGAACAGTGAGTGCCAACTCATGCTAACATATCAGCTGCTTAGTGCTTCAGGTGCTGAGTAAACAGTAATTGGTCATGGTTTGTTAGCAATCAGTACAATGGCATCCCCAGATCTTCTGTCATCTAAAGTCAACAATGAAACTCACATGGGTGGATTTTTAACATTCATTCTTCTCAGAAACACTTTTTTTTCCCTCAATGGGCTCTTTTTCCTTTAGGTGATGTTTCTGCCTTGAGTCTCACATTAGAAATGGGTTTCTGTATAACAAACAGGTTGGTTGTCTGGTTGCCCTGCCAACCGAGCAACAAATATTTGCAGCTATGTAACACCTTCCACCAACATTCCAGAATAGGCTGCTTAGGAAAGTCGTTCTGTCAGTCATCCTTCTCTTCATCCAAGATTCAACTTGTCACTTTTGTTACCCTTCACCCTTTCCTCTTCAGTTTTCTGTGAACGTGGAGAACAATGGTACAGTTGTTTCTTTCAGAAGTTCACTGACTTGAAAACGGTATTCAGTTCTAGAAAAATGACTGTCTTTCAAGTGTGTGTGTAAAGTCAGCACATGTTTATCTTTTAAACATTGCATCAATAAATGACAATATGCAACTGAAAATAAGAAAATGTAGATCCTGATTGCTCAATATGGTAGCCATTGCTACATGAAAGAAACTTGAAGACCCACTCCGATGAAAATTGTGTTTTTGGTGTTTTTAAAAAATGTTCCTAATGTCTTTTTATCCTGATCGAGGACATATATAAAGAAATATAGGCTCAAAATTGCATTTCTGAGTGCAGACAATACGACCACAAGTTCCCTGCTCTGCTCCATACTGATCCGTAGACTAGAATCATGTATGTCTGTGTTTTCCTGGTCTGAGCTGGTATCTGGCTCAAAACTTTACGGTTGAATAGCTCCAATATTACTAGACATTTTTGTTGTACCAGTAATGTTAGATTGGGGGTGTGAGGGGCTGTAAGCTAGTGGGAGAGTGTGCAAACAGAGAACTCTCAGTAACAGGCAGGGGAGAGGGTGTTACCCTGCGCCTATGGTCCCACCCACAACTCAGGGGCAAATTTCTAATGAAATACTGCTGTCCTGAAAAAACTAGAAAATGACAGATTTTTGGCTAAAACAAATTGCCTAATCATGGTTAAAAGACCACTGGGTACACTTTTAAAATAAATCAAAAGACGGCCCGAGTCTCTTGATTTAGTGAGTATGGAAAGTATTCAGACCCCCATAAATGTTTCACTCTTTGTTATATTGCAGCCATTTGCTAAAATCATCTGAGTTCATTTTTTTCTTCATTAATGCACGCACAGCACATCATATTGACAAAAAACACAGAATTTTTGACATTTTTGCAGATTTAATAAAAAAGAAAAACTGAAATATCACATGGTTCTAAGTATTCAGACCTTTTGCTCAGTATTAAGTAGCAGCAGCCTTTTAACCTCATACAGCCATGAGTCTTTTTGGGAAAGATACAAGTTTTTCACAGCTGGATTTGGGGATCCTCTACCATTCCTCCTTGCAGATCCTCTCCAGTTCTGTCAGGTTGGATGGTAAACATTGGTGGACAGCCATTTTCAGGTCTCTCCAGAGATGCTCAATTGGGTTCAAGTCAGGGCTCTGGCTGGACCATTCAAGAACAGTCATGGAGTTGTTGTGAAGCCACTCCTTGGTTACTTTAGCCGTGTGCTTAGGGTCATTGTCTTGCTGGAAGGTGAACCTTCGGCCCAGTCTGAGGTCCTGAGCACTCTGGAAAAGGTTTTCGTCCAGGATATCCCTGTACTTGGCCGCATTCATCTTTCCCTCCACTGAAACCAGTCGTTCTGTCCTTGCAGCTGAAAAACACCCCCACAGCATGATGCTGCCACCACCATGCTTCACTGTTGGGACTGTATTGGACAGGTGATGAGCTGTGCCTGGTTTTCTCCACACATATACCGTTTAGAATTAAGGCCAAAAAGTTCTATCTTGGTCTCATCAGACCAGAGAATCTTTTTTCTCACCATCTTCAGGTGTTTTTTAACAAACAGTTTTTTAGCAAACTCTTCGGGCTTTCATGTGTCACTGCATGCACTGAGGAGAGGCTTCCGTCGAGCCACTCCGCCATAAAGCCCCGACTGGTGAAGGGGTGCAGTGATGGTTGACTTTCTCCCATCTCCCGACTGCATCTCTGGAGCTCAGCCACAGGGATCTTTGGTTTCTTCTTCACCTCTCTCACAACAAGGCTCTTCTCCCCCGATAGCTCAGTTTGGCCGGACAGCCAACTCTAGGAAGGGTTCTGGTAGTCCCGAACATCTTCCATTTCAGGATTATGTAAGCCACTGTTCTCTTTGGTACCTTAAGTGCAGCAGATATTTTTTGTAACCTTGGTGAGATCTGTGCCTTGCCACAATTCTGTCTCTGAGCTCTTCAGGCAGTTCCTTTGACCTCATGATTCTCATTTGCTCTGACATGCACTGTGAGCTGTAAGGTCAGACAAGTATAGACAGATGTGTGGCTTTCCTAATCAAGTCCAATCAGTAGAATCAAACTCAGCTGGACTCAAATGAAGGTGTAGAACCACCTCAAGGATGGTCAGAAGAAATGAACAGCACCTGAGTTAAATATATGAGTGTCACAGCAAAGGGTCTGAATACTTAGGAGCATGTGACATTTCAGTTTTTCTTTTTTAATAAATCTGCAAAAATGTCAAAAATGTTGTGGTTTTTTTTTTTAATATGGGGTGCTGTGTGAACATTAATGAGGAAAAATGAACTTAAATGATTTTAGCAAATGGCTGCAATATTACAAAGAGTGAAACATTTATGGGGGTCTGAATACTTTCCATTCCCACTGTATTCAGGGTGTGCGTATTGCATAAAACCTTCCAGGGAAACTTGGGTGCCATGATTTTCTGTCATTAAAGAAAACTAAGTGAAACCTATGACTCATGACACGTGACTTTTGTAAAGGTAGAATTACTTTAGACTTCTTGTTGATGTTTCTCTTTTAAAGGTGAGAAAATAGTTTGCAGTTAAGTTCCACTCCAGGCACAGAGGTTTTGCAGTGACAGGTATGAATTTCCCTTACTTGATTTGCCGCTTCTATTTCATTTCACATTTTCCTTTATCCTTTCTATTTTTTTTCATAGTTTTAATTTGTTTACTAGTCCTCTAAAGTGCACATTACTTTAAATTCTTACTTTTATTCAGCTAAAGCCTGTCTGAAACTAAAATCCTCAACTACCATCTGGAACTGGATTCTTTCAGAATCCAACCTGAAACTTTTGGCACGTGTTTCATGAAGCATGTCTTTAAGATGAACTGCACGCACTCTTGGGACCGGATTTAACGAAGGTTCGTGTGAGTGAAAAAAAATTGTGGACACCTTTTTTGTTGGTAAACTTAATTGAATGAAGAAAATATTGCTGTTGTTGCACTTTGTGCAGCAACAGATGCAGTTTTGGGGTGTAACTGACTGAAGATAAAATGTGACAGAAAAAAAGACCAATGTAGCACAGGTAGTGTGATTCATCAAACAGTATTGGATTGAATATTTATTTGTTCTTGTATTTGCCATGTCCAAATAGAAAATGTTTGCATGAATGGCTGCAGGTACTGCTGTGAGAAGGACGTGCAGACAGACATCTTGAAAGACAAGTATTTACTTGTAAATCCTTTTCAATACCAAAACTAAAGACGATTAAGACATATTTGCGTATACAGAGTTCCATTTTTCGAAACTCTGGATGACTAGTTCTGATCTGGAACCAGTCACTGTAAGAGGCATATCTTCCCCCACCTGTCTTATTTGCCAAAGGCTTTATTTGATCATTAGTTTTCTTTGGTTCTTCATCTTATATCTTGACAGTTCTACTTAACGTCAGCTGATGTTCCTTCTGATTTGTCAACTCCATTTACATTTTTGAACATACCGGTACTCATAATGTTGTCTTCTTTTCTTGTAACACCCTCCATGGGAAAATCATAGATCACACTAAATACTCAGACATGATTACCTGGAAATAAATAAAAAAAAAGAATATGCATTCTTTTCCATTTATCCATATCCATTGATATTAGGGATTTCAATAAATCATGCCCATAGTGTGCAAAAACACTTCAATAAGGTGAGATCTTTTGAATGGAAGTAAACATTTATTTATGATCTAAAAAGATGTGAAGGAAATGCGTCCATGATCTTTGGAGGTTAGGCTCTGGGCCGATCACATCTCATATGGTTTTCATAATCTTGGACGATAGATGAATTAAATCTAGATGTTGAATGTGGTAGGGCCATACCATGCCAAAGCATTGCTCCTGGTGGATAAACCAAAGAGGCCATCAAAAACGGAATCTAAAGATGACTGTGATTGGCTAATTGAACTTGTGCCAAAGCTTCCCAAGTTCAAATCAGTTGAGACGACACACCTTTTTGCAGTAACAGTCAGACTCAAGCAGCACAGCTTTGCAAGGCATTGGAGCTCACATGGTTCAATTTGCCCTGATCTTTTTTAGGGTTTGAAACATGATGCCATTAAGGTGTAACATAGTTCTGACATAGTTCACTAAACGTGAGGTATAGTTTAGAGGAAATTCAGTGATTACCTGTGCCGGACACACTTTTACACGTCCTCATAAGTTGAGTTTGCAGTGTGTGTTATCAGTGAATCACTTTGTGGAATGTACTTCCACTTCCACCCTCTCAACCAGTGTTTCATCTGTTTGACCAAGCAATCCGGCTGCAAGAAAGCTTTGCTAAATCACCTTTTTGGTCTCTAACACTCGCACAAATGCAGTCCAAAGGCTTTTTGGGAAGTCAGACTGGTTTGTCTGAAAGTGCAGAAAAAGTCTCTGCCGAAACTGCTTGTAGAACATACTCTTCATGCTTTACAAGCAAACACAAATAGTTGAAACCTTGGCTCCACTTAAAGGCTGTCCTCTATCTTGGGTGCCATGGTTCTTATCGCACTCTAGGACTTTGCACACTCATATTTGTGTGTGTGTGTGTGTGTGTGTGAGATTGGATGAGAAAACACAGGCTTGCCTTTGGGAATGCCCAGGTTGTGTGTTTTGCCTCAGTCAGGCAGACCATTACTGTGGCGTCGAAGGTCAGCTGGTCTGCCAGAGCGCACAGAAACGCCATTTTAAATTAGGCTCACTGGTTTGATAAATAACTTTGGAGGGAAGTTGATGTACAACTCATTGCATCCCACAGGATTTTCTGGTATTCTCACAACACTTTACTTTGTTTTTTTGTGGAAAAAAACTTGAGGGGAGGCAGGCCACCCTGAAAGTCCACAGTAACAATTTGTATTTTAAAAGAAATGTGTTGGAAAACATGGTTTTCTTTTTATACATTCTCTTTCTAGTCAAAACTACTATTTTACCTCAGTTTCCTGTTAGAGAGAAACTGTCTCCACCAAGTTGGAATTGTACTGCATGTTTACAACATAGACCGTTCGCTCCAAGTCCAGCTTCAAATGACAAAGAAGTAAAATTATTGCAGAAAGTGGCTCATCCGATATTACCATCCAACTCAGGTTGCAAGAGTACAGTTTAATGCCACACACACCTGACACCCTTGGAAGGTTAAAGACCAAACGTAACTTTAACTCTCAGATCCGTTCTGCCTCTGTGGATTTGGTTTTTGGTTTTGTGCTTAAAAGAAACAAAAAACAGTTTGGGGCATATTTAAGTCCTTTGAATATTTTTAAACCAGAAAAGCATGCAATAAAAGACATTAAGAGTAAGAAAAAAAATCATAAAAAAAGCAAAATTTGCAAGATCACAGGTCAGGAGATAATCAATAAAGTTTTTTTATGTATCACAGCTGTCCTGGACTGCAAGGACCTTAGTTTTTTACCATTTTTATTAATGTGTCTTTGAGTGAAACATCTTGCCTCTGCTCCATACTCAAAATTATACCAAAATTTGCACACACCTAGTACCCAGTGAAAATTAAAATTGGGCATAGTGAACAACTCTCCCAAAATAATGATTACATCACAGCGGGAGAAACCATCAACGAAAATGAAAGGGGCCAATATCTCTTATAGGGTTACAAAAAAAAAAGAAGCTAATTCCACTAACAAAAACAAAACAGTGTAGGGGATAGCCCTAGGAAGTTTTGATATAACTATGGGATTGTCACAGGACTTTGCTTGGTGGCATTGCGTGGCAAAGTGTGAAATTTGGGGATTTTCACATCTTTCCACAAAATGGAAAAAAAGAAATTGTTTGAGTAACCTTTATGAAATTTCATCTCCACGCCAGTTTAAGTCAACCACTACCAACATTTTGCTTTTATTTTGACCTCGGGAAGAGGCTGCCATCTTGAATATAAAAAAAATAAAGAAAAAAAAAACTTCAGTATCAACTACGAATTTAAACTCCTCCTAAGGATTTCAGTGTATTGCCTTTTACTCCTCAAGGATCTTTTGGAAGCTACACGTTTCTTTTGTACCATTTAAATTGTTACATTGACAAAACCACGTTGGGCTCATAAAGAAAAAACGTAGATAATTGGGGTGTTTTTGATTTTTTGACTGGCTGTGTTTGAGGCTTGACGTTGGTAGAGGCCTTCACTGGGAACTGTCCCTCACTTTACAGGTTTACCTGAAGTTAGCCTGCAGCCAGGTGGACCAACTGCTTCATTTGTCTTTGTGTGTGCACAGTTTTAATGATGAATGTTAGGAGGCCTTCGTTTCTACTGGACTTTTTTGCTTCTCCTTTTTGAATTCGGGTCAGCTGCTGTGTCTTCATGGTTATGCATCTTCACAACAACCCAGATATGCGCAAGCTTCGTTACTAATCACCCATTTATTTTAAAAAATACATATAATTCAAAATGTTCAGTAGCACTTCAGTTTTGCAGCTACTGTTAATAGAACAAAGCGTGGAGTCAAAGCAGCATTTTTAAGGTCCCTATAAAAAATGCTCATCACATCTCATTCAAATACCAGTTTTTAACACTCCTTACGGGGATTTTTGGCCTTTAATTCAGTGCTTCAATAAGAATGCAACTTTGTGTTCACCATAGTAGATTTACCTTAATTGCAAGTCTATACTTGTTCCAACAAGTACAGATTTGCGAAGGATGTTTCCAAACTGACAAGCATTTAAATGGGCAGCAGAGGAAGTCATTTTGGCATAATGACGACCAATGAGTGGGCTAACTGGCAGTAATTACCCATTGTGTGTGTGCGTGTGTGTGTGTGTGACTTTTTGACAGCCGCATCAGAGGCGAATAATAACACAGCTGGGTCTTATTCCCTTGATTCTGGGAGTGATTATTATAGAACAGAAAAACCTTCTTCTCAGTCACAGTCTTTCCCATGTTTTTATGAAACTTGCCCTAATTCTCTGCTGTAGATTTTCTCGTGATCCTATTAATTTAAAGTAATTTAAAGTAATGTGCACTTTAGAGGACTAGTAAACAAATTAAAACTATGAAAAAAAATAGAAAGGATAAAGGAAAATGTGAAATGAAATAGAAGCGGCAAACCAAGTAAGGGAAATTCATACCTGTCACTGGGGGGGGGGGCGTAGGATTCCAGGACTCCACTGTTTGCTTTTGACGTGCGTCCGCCCTCGGGCCACGTGTGTGTGTACGCGCTTGTGTGTCAGACGTGCTTGCGTGAGGGAACGTTCATGTGTGCGGTTTTGCAGAACAGAGAAGCGAAACCAGTGTTCACCCTTTTCTCTAGACTGTAAAATTTACAGTCTAAAGCATTGTGTGTCAACTAACACCTTCTATTTCTGTCTGTCAGCGCCCTTTACCCTGTGAATTTACAACCACCTTAAGTTGAGTTTATATGTCGGTAATGGGATTGAGACATTGCGCATGAAGAGTAGAAAACATGTGAAGAATGCGCTGCTCCCAAGAAGGATAATCTGTTTAGACAATAAACCAACTGTAGTGGCATTTCACAGATGGATGCAGGTTTTGGACAGCATGGCAAACTTCTCTGCTGACAGCAGCACCACGGATATGTGCTGAGAGAGATTGACATTCACCGCCCAGGCCTTCAGTACAGCTTGTTTTTGACTTTCAAGAGCTGCAGGAAGGACTTACAATGAAACCACTCATGTTGCTTCCTTTCTGCCAGTCGGCTCTGAAACAGCAGGCCAATTTCCCCTCCCCTGTAGCCCCAGGTTAGCTTCTTATTTAGAGAGTTGGGGAACACGTTGAGCAAACAGAATGACGAGCTGTTGACTGATTTATTGTTGACTATGTTTGTTGCAGGATTGCAAAATTGCTCCGGTCTAAACTTAGTACACATCTAAAAACACGTGCATGTTTATCTCCCATAGGAGGACTTGTTCAGGTAGACTGCTCTGCACAGTAAAAGACTGGAGTGCTGATGCTCTCCCGTTGGTGGTAGTGCCCCTGAAAGCCCAGGTCGTTCTCACACTGCATGCACGTGTAAGTTTGACTTTGCATGTTGGTCCTGAGGGTAACTTCCTGACGTTTTCTTCTTGTTTTCAAAAGTGATAGGTTATCTGGAAATGCAGCGCCATTTAACTCGCACAGACCCGTGCAGCTGTTTCCTCCGATGACTATGGATTAGACTGAATCACACAAACACCACGCACACATGATTGGAGGTGGGATTTCAGGAAGGCTGCAAAAAAAAAAAAAAAAAAAAAAAACACCACTAGAAGAGCAGGATTCTATAGAGCAGCGATGGCCCTTCTGCAAAAGTGCTAACTTTGTGTGGAATGCCTTCCAAAGCTTCTTTTCTTCTGTCTCTGTTTGAGTTGTATGACAGGAACCAAATCCTCCAAATTTCTGTGTTTGCATCTGAATGTGTGTGCTTTGCTCAAACATCTGCTGTTCATTGGATTCATTTTCCCCCTCTCTTTATGGTCCACTGTTGCGCTCCATTCTCTTGAAAATTGACTCACAAGCTTCGGTTTTCAAGAGGAGGGGAAGCAAAAGATCATTTGAGTTTTAGATGCCAGATCAGAAGAGGAAAATGACAAAAGAAATTGATCTATTTGTCTGCAAGCGGATGCATTAGAATGGACCGGACCAGGAAATTTGCGACCTCTCAACTGTAGTTTGTATGTAGAAACAACAAGTTTCTTCCATCCACAATTTTTCCTCTGCTCCTGATTCACAAAGAATTGAAAAAAGAAATACTCAGAAACTCTGTTTTAATCTTAATTTTCTTTGTATATGTCCTCTATTATGACAAAAAATGCTATAATCACACGTTAAAAACACACTAAGAAACACAATTTTCATTGGAATGGGTCTTTAAAACTCTCATCTGCCAGCTGATTTTTCTAGATTTTCAATTGTCAATTTCCTTACAACAACAGATGTTTTGTGTTTGTCGGTCCACAGTTGCATCCTTGGCAAATTCTTGTCCAGTAAACATTTAGAAGTGCCTCTTTTCCTCTGCTGCCTCACGACAAAGCGAAAGATTGACTGAAAAACATTCAGTGTCCCCTGCAGAAACTCTCCCCTTTTTCTGTGGTTATAAACCAAATATATAGCTGGCCACTTTCAAAGTCACTTACAAGTACACTTGATCAGATAAGACTTGCTTCATAGTTTCTGTCTTGGTTTGAGTGAAACATCTTCACCCCTGAGAGTGCTTACTTAAACAACAGAGCAGTGCAGCCTGATTTCACTTAAGAGAGGAAATCTTCAGATCAGTCATTACAGAAATCGCTTCCTGCTAACTTGCTCCCACCTGACCTTGGTGTTGTTTTGTCAACTCATCCTCAGAGTGACTTTCATTGATTTCTGCTTTACCTCTGACTGAGAAGCTAATATATATTATCATGTGCAGCTATTAAGGAAACTTATAACGTTGAGCAACTCTGCAGATAGATGACAGTAACAGGAGCATAAATAACTCGGCTCACCTGGCTTGTTCTGGCATGGAGGCTCGACAGAACTGGCAGCGAAACAAGAGTACATGCTGCCACAGAGACATTGCTCACAAACACATTTTTGATATGTACCGGTATGCACATTTATTTCCACAGTTTATTTTGATAAACCATATATTTGTTGTCTCATCTGAAAATCCGAGAACTGTTGTTAGTATGCAATCTTTCAAAAAAAAGACTTG
Organism: Adrianichthys oophorus; assembly: GCA_036245035.1. Classification (NCBI taxonomy): domain Eukaryota; kingdom Metazoa; phylum Chordata; class Actinopteri; order Beloniformes; family Adrianichthyidae; genus Adrianichthys; species Adrianichthys oophorus. The sequence goes on from BSAI01000138.1 coordinate 3,286,969, forward strand.
ACTAAAAATAAACGTGTCTGTTTTTTTTTTTAAGAAAAACCTGAGACTGGGTCTGAGTTGGACTTCCTCTGCTTAATGTAGTTCAGTTTTTCACCAAATGAATTGGTTAATGTGTCACATGTGAAGTCAAGGCAATTAGCAGGAACTTGGCAATAACTAATCCCCTTTTTCTTTTCCCAGATTTGATGTAAATAAGGAAGTAACAAATATTGTAGCTTCTCAAATAACCAATGGAGGCTGGTTTCAAAATAAATCGGTTGTGCTTTATTTCCTGTTCATGAAACAATTTTTTTTTTTTGAGGAAGGGTGATGTTTTTAATGTTTTTTTTTAATTTTTACTTTTCACTTCTTTACATACCCACCCACCCAAGAACATTTTATTTTTGGTGTTTTTAACATGTACTTGTAGCCTTTTCCTCATGATTAAGCTCAAAATTGCATCTCTTAGTATTTCCCTTTTTCAAATCTTTGTGAATCAAGGAGCAGATGGAAAAATGCAGTTAAAAAAAACAAACTTATTTGTCATGTAGAAAATACTCTGGGCGGGCCACAAACTCCCTGCTCTGCTTCATTCTGATGTATCCACTTGTAGACGACTAGAACTATGTACGTTTTTGTTTTCCTCATCTTAGCTGGCATCCGGCTCAAAACTGTACGCTTGGATAGCTCCAATTTCGCTTACTGTTTTTGAGGGGCTGTAAAGAGAATGTGTAAACAGAGAGCTCTCTTTTCTGGGTGAGATGAAGGAGGTCGCAGAGGCAAATTTCTATTGTTTGACTGCCACTCTGCAGAGACTATGTCCTAGAAAACGGAACAGGTTTTTGATTTTGGCTGAAAACAGGATCATTATAATTAAAAGACTACTGGGAACCATTTATAGATCAAAATAAAATTGGAGTATGACTTCACATTACCTGGGTCATTTGTTTTTAAGCTTATCTAACCTCTGTCAAAAAAAAAAAAAAAAAAAAAAACTTGATGAAGGGAATCATTTACATGTGGGAAATTAAAACGTTTGGTGAAGGAGCCCAAAGAAGACGGACTAAAGACATTTTGAGGATTTTGAAAAACCCACCTAAACAAACACAATACTTTGGTGATTAATAACACAAACCAGGAGTGATGTGAAGAGACAGAGCCAAACGCTGAATGAGAAAACATGAACACAAAAACAAACAGCACAGATCCTTACACAATGTGCCACGATGCTGCCAAAATACTTGTTTAGTTTTTGCATAAATGCAATTGAACATATTGAATAAAAAGGAAAGAGGGAACACAGAGGGAAAATAAGGACAGGGAAGAGCCAGAATTTCTAATGAGTGACAGCACTGAACCTCCTGTTGGTGAACTTGACCATAAGTGTGACTGTAAGCTTGTTGATATCACACCAAGCTGCCAGTTATGAGGGAATCCCTCCTTCTCCTCTCCGCTCTTCATTCACATTCCATCCATCCATCCATCCATCCATTTTCTTCCGCTTATCCGGGACCGGGTCGCGGGGGCAGCAGTCTAAGTAAAGATGCCCAGACTTCCCGCTCCCCAGCCACTTCCTCCAGCTCCTCTGGGGGGACCCCGAGTCGTTCCCAGGCCAGCCGAGAGACGTAGTCTCTCCAGCGTGTCCTGGGTCTTCCCCGGGGCCTCCTCCCAGTGGGACATGCCTGGAACACCTCCCTAGGGAGGCGTCCAGGGGGCATCCGAATTAAATGCCCGAGCCACCTCAACTGGCTCCTCTCGATTTGGAGGAGAAGCGGCTCTACTCCGAGTTCCTCCCGGGTAACCGAGCTTCTCACCCTATCTCTAAGTGAGCGCCCAGCCACCCTACGGAGGAAGCTCATTTCAGCCGCCTGGATCCGGGACCTCGTTCTTTCGGTCATGACCCAGAGCTCATGACCATAGGTGAGTATTGGGGCGTAGATCGACCGGTAAATTGAGAGCCTTGCTTTCTGGCTTAGCTCTCTCTTCACCACGACGGACCGGTACAGCGACCGCATAACGGTGGACGCAGCACCAATCCGCCTGTCGATCTCACGCTCCGATCTTCCCTCACTCGTGAACAAGACCCCAAGATACTTAAACTCCTCCACTTGGGGAAGGAGCACTCCACCCACCCAGAGAGGGCAAACTACCTTTCTCCGGTCGAGAACCATGGCCTCAGACTTAGCGGTGCTGACCCTCATCCCAGCCGCTTCACACTTGGCTGCAAACCGTTCCAATGCATACTGGAGGTCCTGGTTCGATGAAGCCAACAGGACAACATCATCTGCAAAGAGCAGAGAGGAAATCCTGTGGTTCCCGAACCAGACCCCCTCCGGACCTTGGCTGCACCTAGAAATTCTGTCCATAAAAACTATGAAAAGAACCGGTGACAAAGGGCAGCCCTGCCGGAGTCCAACATGCACTGGGAACAGGTCTGACTTACTGCCAGCTATGCGGACCATGCTCCTGCTCTGGTCATACAGAGACCGGACAGCCCTGAGTAAGGCTCCCCGGACCCCATACTCCCAAAGTACCCTCCACAGGACACCACGGGGCACACGGTCGAACGCCTTCTCCAAATCCACAAAACACATGTGGACAGGATGAGCGAACTCCCACGAACCCTCCAGCACCCTGGACAGGGTGTAGAGCTGATCCACAGTTCCACGACCAGGGCGGAAACCGCATTGTTGTTCTTGGATCTGAGGTTCGACTATCGGCCGGACTCTCCTCTCCAGTACCCTGGCATAGACTTTCCCAGGGAGGCTGAGGAGTGTGATTCCCCGGTAGTTGGAACACACCCTCCGGTCCCCCTTCTTGAAAAGGGGAACCACCACCCCTGTCTGCCAGTCCAGTGGTACTGTTCCTGACTGCCACGCGATGCTGCAGAGACGCATTAACCAAGACACTCCCACAGCATCCAGAGACTTGAGGTACTCAGGGCGGACCTCATCCACTCCCGGTGCCTTGCCACAGAGGAGCTTGTTAACTACCTCTGTGACTTCAGCTTGGGTAATGGACAGCCCCACCCCAGGGCTCTCAGCCTCTGCTTCCTCAAGAGAAGGCGTGTCAGCAGGATTGAGGAGATCCTCAAAGTATTCCTTCCACCGCCCGACAATGACCCCAGTCGAAGTCAGCAGCTCCCCACGTGCACTGAAAATGGTGCCTGCAGAAAGCTGCTTCCCCTTTCTGAGGCGCCGGACGGTTTGCCAGAACCTCTTCGAGGCCAACCGATAGTCCTTCTCCATGGCCTCACCGAACTCCTCCCAGGACCGAGTTTTTGCCTCTACTACAGCCTGAGCCGCAGCTCGCTTAGACTGCCGATACCTGTCAGCTGCCTCTGGAGTCCCACAAGTCAGCCAGACCTGATAGGACTCCTTCTTCAGCTTGACGGCATCCCTTACTTCCGGTGTCCACCAACGGGTTCGGGGGTTGCCGCCACGGCAGGCACCAGAGACCTTGCGACCACAGCTCCGAACAGCAGCAGAGACAATGGAGGTGGAGAACATGGTCCATTCAGACTCAATGTTACCAGCCTCCCTTGGTACCTGTTTGAAGTTCTCCCGGATGTGGGAGTTAAAGACTTCCCTGACGGAGGGCTCAGCCAGAAGTTCCCAGCAGACCCTCACACTACGTTTGGGTCTGCCGAGTCTTTCCGGCCTCCTTCCCCGCCATCGAATCCAACTCACCACCAGGTAGTGATCAGTGGACAGCTCTGCCCCTCTCTTTACCCGAGTGTCCAAGACACACGGCCGAAGGTCTCCTGAAACGACTACAAAGTCGATCATTGATCTCCTGCCGAGGGTGTCCTGATGCCACGTGTATTGATGGACACCCTTGTGCTCAAACATGGTGTTTGTTATGGACAAACTATGACTAGCACAGAAGTCCAACAACAAAACACCGCTCGGGTTCAGATCAGGGAAGCCGTTCCTACCAATCACCCCCCTCCAGGTGCTACTGTCGTTGCCCACGTGGGCATTGAAGTCACCCAGGAGGACAATGGAGTCCCCTGTTGGGGCACTTTCCAGTACCCCTCCGAGAGACACCAAGAAAGCTGGGTACTCTGAACTGCTGTTCGGCCCATAAGCCGAAACCACAGTCAGAGATTCACATTCTAGTATCTATTTTAGGCTGACCGATGGTCTACCAGAGTTCACGTTATTTATCTGACTTCTGACTTCTTATTCTCTCCTGCTTAACTTTGACCTAAACTTAGATTTTTTTCACCACAGCTTTGTCTCAAAAAACATGTGAAATGGGTAACACCTCTCTGCACCTTCAGAATGGGAGTGAATGGTTTTTATCGCCTGCAAAGCTGGTTCATTTTGCTTAGTTTAATATAGATTCATGTTTTCTTTATTTTACATTCACACAATGAAACTATCATCTATGCTGACAGATAGGAAAGAAAGACATTTATTGGAACCATTGGGCTTTGCTTGGCCTACAAGTGTTTTTCTAGTGTTTGGCAATTGAGATTTTTGCGTGAGTCAAGCTATTTATAAATGCCTTTTCCCCTTTGTTATGACTACGTCTTTATAAGCTAAAACTAAGGAAAAAATAAAAACTGTTTCATTAGGACACAGTTTCTGCAGAGCGACAGTAGTTCAGTAGAAATTTGCCTCTGAATTGTGGGCGGGACTGTTGACACATAGGAAGCCTGCCACCCTTCCCCTCCCCATTATTTCACTGTCACAAATACAATCTTTTTTCAAATGGCATTTTAGCATCTTCTCCTGATTCACAACAATGTCAACCAAGAAATACTGAAGAGAGCCATTCTAAGATTAATGTTCTTTATTTGTGTCCTCTATCATGAGAAAAATGCAGCAAAAACATGTTAAAAACACAGAAAACACAATTTGTTATCAGAATGGGTTTTAAGAAATATGTCTCCTTTTCCTTGTATTTGCATCAAGTTCCAATCAGTTTACAAGTGAGAAAATTGCAGGCCTGTGATGTGTTTTTAGGTTTGCAAATGTATTGATTTTTGGAAACTTAATTTTAGATCACATTTTAATTTGATGAGTCCAGCATGATTTATCCACGTGTTCCATAGTAGCTCTTCTAAATGCCAGGCTGGAAACTTTGGGCAAGCGAGCAGAGCCTTCAGACACAGCTGCTGCTCCCTCTGACACAAGCCCACACACACTCGATGGTCCGTCTGAAAAGGGGAAAACCTTTCAGGGATTTCTTCACCTCTAATCCCAGGTTAAACTCTAACAGATGAACATCTAATCCTCCTCTGACACTTTTTATCTGGCTGTTGAAATGAAGGTAGACAACGCACGGACATGCCGAACATGCAGACATAGGAGTGATAAAGGAGCAGGAAAGCTCAAAACCAAGATGATGACAAGACAGAAGTGAAAAGCGCAATTAAACAGTTTAGCTCCACAGTGAATCCCAGCACATCATAAAAAGCCGGCACAGTAAAAATCCCTTCAGAACCATTTCTGGTAATTGGCTCATTGCCTCAAAATTTATAGCAAGTCTGATGGAGCATTTACGTGCTCAGTGACTGGAAACAGTAAGTGATGACTCTCCTCATTGCACGTGCTCGATGATGCTGGCAGCATGTTTACAGTTTCCTCTAAATGATGAGGGCTGCCAGGAGTTTAAACTAAAAGCTTATTGCATGAAATGGACCCATGATGGTAAGACATTTGTTTCGACTGAGTGTCTACACACAAAACCGAAACGCACACACATTAGAACGCTGAACCAACCGCTCTGCTAATGTGGTACTGAGTCATGAGGTCTGCTATTTTCCTGAGGGACTCTGACTGTAATTCCCACCTAAAACACCTTTCTCCAAACGTGACTGTAGTCGGGTACTGAGAGGAGCACGAGAGAGAAAGATCAGACGTGCTGCAGAAAATGGATTGATAAAAGGATAATGCAGCATGACATTCATTTTGTGGAATGTAGCAACACTTCCTGAAAATGTTGACATTTAAACAACCACCACCATGGCAGCTGACTTACTCAAACAGAGGCGATTTGATCAAACATTTATTTTTCTTTTCACAGACATTTCCTAGCAGATGCTTCATTTCAAATCTTCCCAAAAATGATGAAACAGGTTGGGCTGAACGTGGACGGACGAGGATGATAACAGGAGGAGAAAGGAGGAGAAAGAAAAGATAAGGGAAAGTTAGGAGTGAGATGCAGATATGGTGGAGTGAAAGGAGGGAAAATCCCTCAGGGAGGTTCATCTATCCACATATGTAATGAAAAGATAGTCATCCATCTACCCTCCTAATGTAGTGTATCGATGAACAGCTAACAGCCTCCCTCTGTCTCTTCCTAATCACTCATGTTTGCTGAGGGGTTACAGGCTTTGTTGAAGTCTCCCCGCCTGGAGGCGAGCCAGAGCCTTTCAACTCAGTGACTTGTAGTCCGCCCTGCCCTGCACTGGTATGCTCTCCATCTCTCTATCCTCAACTCTGCAGCTTGGGTCAGGGGTCAGGAGCTGGCAGGTGATTGGATGTTGTTATGGTAAGGGAACACCGAGCCGCTAAGTGCAGCAAAAGCATCAACTGTCTCTGATATTACGGCCCACAGGCCTTTAACCTAGCAGGGCTTTGTGTCTTCGTGTGCTTGGCTGTGTGTGTTTGTGTGTGGGGGTGGGGGTGGTGGGTGGTGGTGGTGGTGGTGGTGGTGGTGGTGGGGGGTTGTGCCTGTGTGTCTCAGAGAGAGCTTGAAGTCAAGAAAGGACAGCCAGCAGATTTCTGTCTTGAACTAGACCTTCTGAACACACAATCCACCTGGAAATCAATTGGATCCATGTGTCTGCATGAGCGTGGCTCTGCGAGTTTGCAGTCCGGAGACTTCAAAAGAGCCACATTAATAGAACTTTTTAAACATATCTGCAGATCATTTCTTTCATTACAGTAAAATATGCTGGAAGATATAAACAGTAACATTTGGAGTCGTGCACCAGAGGAATGCAGAGGTCTCTCTCTCTCTCTTTATATATATATTTATGATCTAGATATACTTTGTGGTTACATTGCATAGTGTTTGAGGTTTTTGGACATTTCCAAATGATTTACTAGCTCTTTCATTTACTCCAGTTTATGAAGAAACATTAGGCTGGTATCTCTTTCTTGTATGGTGAATTTCAGGTTGCTAATAAAAACGAGGCAAATGCTGCTATTTTCGAGTTATTTACCGCCAATGAGTTAGCTCTGCTGACTCAGCGTGTTGTCAAATTGACAAACTGACTCATTTGATTTACTTTAAAGAAAAATAAAGCATATTTATTATCCATAATGGCTTAACTGTGGGTATTTTTCATGTGCTTCATCCTTTTAGTTTGTTTTTTAGAGGGTATGTTCTTTATTTAACAGCTAACTATTGAAACCCTCAACTGCATGTGCATGCTCCAAAAACTTTAATGCATTTTTGTCTATTTTTCAAAGGTTTGGGTTCTGTGATGTAATTTCAGGCCAACGTCCACAGAGCTGAAAAATTTACCATCTATGAATTCATTCATCTACGCTCTAGTAGAGTGAAAAGCCACAGAAGTGAAGGGAGTTGGGAGGGGTGAACACAGTGGTTTGGCACAGCTTAAGGGAACTATGGCAAATGTCAATTGAATCTGAGATTTATAGAAAACGTCTGATTGATTTTGTTGAACTATGTAAACTACCCCAAAGAATTGTGAGAAAAGTTGTTTTGGAATTAACTTGTCTTCAGTACCCTTTTATGAAACAAAAAAAATGTTTTCCTATTTTTTATGAGCTATAGATAGTATAAATGATGAGTTATTATGTGAATTGGTAAGTTTTTGCCCACAACGGTGATACTTTAAGTCACAAAAATATTGACACGAGTGTTCAGGAGAAGAAGCACCTTATTTACCCAGGGTCTCAAATTTGATCCACACATTTTTGGCATGGTGTAAATTTATTATAACGAATTAATTATCAACAAGTTTTGCATTCTTTCAAGGCATCAGGTGGTCATTTAAAACATTAATAACAGTAGGTGAGTTTTTCTCACCATAAAGTTTTGAAAAATTAGCAAAACTTTTCCCACCAAAAGTGCTTAGATTTAAAGGAAGCAGCCATTTTGAATTGACCAGGAAAAGCCCTTCTACTGCCCCTAGTGGAATGATGATGTCCTACAGGCTAGAAGACATGGACCAAGTTATAAGTCCATGTAGGGTTAACATTTATTATGTCAAATTAAGTGTTAACTCCTAATGTGATCATCTTGGATAACAATTGGACATAACCTCAAAAAACATCTTCCATGTCTTGATGATAGTCAATAGGATTTGGTTCTCTTCTTGGTGTGGAAAATACCTTCTACATCCTCAGTCCCACCCCAACGTTGCTCTGTTACTAGTCCTGAGTGATTTAATGTGAGGCAAACTGACTGTTTGATCCTCGAGGATAAATGTAGTACACGGGAACGTCCCGCTTCCATGAGTTACGTGACACCTGAATCACACTGTGACACTGCAAGAATGAGTGCAGCATATCAAAGACGCTCTGAGTGTTTTCAAAACCACAAAATCTTTGACAGATGACAGACTGAAATTTAGTTTGAGCAGCAGTTGAGTTACAGCAGGGAAACAAAGGTTTAAGGAATAAGGAATAAATTAAGGAATAGATCCTTCTGACATGCGCAAAACTATCTAAAATTTGGAAATGCTGTAGAAGAAGAAGTATCGGAGTTCTGTTGCAAACAACAGAACTCTGCTACTCTTGGTCGCACAGACCTGAAAGAAGGGTTAGGGTTACGGCTTAGGTTAGGTTCATACGGGCGACCAACAATGACATTTAGCCTTTGACGAACTTAGATACCTGGAAATAACATCAGCCTTTTCTTTTTTCTGGACACGACTGGTAACATGAATTCACATAATTGTTTGCAAGGTTTTATGGAACTGCTTGGAGCGTGGAGCAGACTTTCCACTTTTAAAAGCACACGCACCGTCCTGAAGCCGCTGCTCCGATCAGAGACGTCGTTCTCCTGGGTTTGGTTGCATGGAGCAGTCGTACAGCGCTCCAAAACCTCCTCCGGACCCCCCTCCATCTACGCATGGCATAAAGCCAGCCCAGTAATGACCCACAATCAGAATAGTTGTTTACATGCACCTCAATCGGATCAACAATCAGAATAACCCACCCATCTCGATCAAAAGAAAAATTTGATCTGAATGATTCTGATCAGGTCAGAGTATTCTAGATGATGTGTTTACATGAAGCATTTTTATTCTGATCAGGCTTTTATTACAATGACTTGTGTCCATGTAAATGCAGCAATGGATAAGTTATATATTTTTTTGAATTTGAAAAGTAATGAGTAAGGGCTGCATGGTGGCGCAGTGGTTTGCCTCACAGCAAGAAGGTTCCCGGTTCAAGTCCTGGCTGGGGGACTTGAAACAGCATCACCAATGGGGGACCTTTCTGTGTGGAGTTTGCATGTTCTCCCTGTGCATGCGTGGGTTTTCTCCGGGTACTCCGGCTTCCTCCCACCGTCCAAAAACATGTTTCATAGGTTAATTGGTCACACTAAATTGTGTGCATGAGTGTGTGATTGTGGCCCCTGCGACAGACTGGCGACCAGTCCAGGGGTGTACCCTGCCTTCGCCCATGAGTAGCCGGGTTAGGCTCCGGAAACCCCGTGACCCCGAAAGGGATAAAGCGGATTGGAAAATGAATGAATGAATGACTGAAAGAAGAAGGTCCCAAATACAAGCAGCTGAAATAAGTCTCCTCCTAAGGACGCTGAAGAGACTACGTCTCTCGGCTGGCCTGGGAATTCCTCAGGGTCACCCCAGAGGAGCTGAAGGGAGTAGACCTGGAGAGGAAAGTCTGAGCATCTTTGCTTAGATCGCTGCCCCCATGTCTCGGCCCCCCGATGAACGGAAGAAGATGAATAAACTTGAAGACTCTCTAAATCAACAACAAACTTTTCATCCAACACAGAATTTCAAGAAATCCCTTCAATCAATCCCTCTGTGTAAGAAAAATGTATTAACTTGACACTAAAGATTAGGTTTTTCCACCATTCACAGACTGTTTGCATTTTCAATATTTCTTCTGTCTTTGGTGGTCTATCTTGGCTGTCAACAGATGAGGTTCCATCCTGGACAAATCATCGGAGCTTTGTTAGAAAAGTACGAGAAAGGAAAAAGAATCTACCATACCCCGCAGGCATATTTCACAATCACTGGTGCTTCTGACACAAATGTGTCTGTTGATGTCGTTTCTGCGCATACCTGAGTTTCCTTTTTGTACTTCCTCTGTATTGTGGCTGTTACTATGGAGTAGAGCTTTGACAGCTGTTGTGCTCAGAACTGGGAATGTCTCCAGTTAATCACAACAAATCAGACACCGTCCAACACCAAAACAATGCACATTTTCTTTTATTAACTGCAGAATGTGTTGCTCCACATGCAGTACTAAAAGAACTTGAGCTCTCAGAAACATTCAGCGGCTCATGAAGCGTGTGTTTTGCATTCAGCCCTGGAAGAGCCCGAGGATGAAGAACAAGCTCACCTTGCTAGTCTTCTTGACCAATCCAGGTTGGAGGTTTGTTGAAGCGTGTGTCAGCATGCACACATGACCGGAGAGGTGGCATATGACTTGTCATTTGTTGAGCATGTAAAGTGTGTTTCTGGATACATCTTAGACTAGGGTAGACAAATGAATGGGACTCACATGTGCATGCAATCTGTGCTCCAAGCCGAAAGTTTTGGACCGCATGATTTTTCTGGTAATTACAGACCTATCCCCATCTCCTCTGACAGCTAAAGTGTTCTCTTGGTGCTCGCCTCTCTGGTTAAGTTTGACTGAAAAGACTCTAGTTTAGCTGAAAAGCATATGTAGAACCACATGCATGTGTGAGTGCACACATGAAAACACACTGCAGCGGTGATAGAATATTTTATTTTATGAGCACACAATGCTCTCTTGGCAGTCTCCAAGCTTTATAAAGATCAATTACCCTGTAGTTGATCATTTGTGTTCATGCCAACCTTTACTAGCACAAAAAAAAACACACACTCAGTAACACACCCATGCGCAGCCTTAAAGGTTTGATTGTTTGGAGCTCTTGCCAAATGTTTCACTGAAGTGGGGAACTCGTGTATGCTTTTTGTTTCTTTCACCTCTTCTCTAATTCTTTGCCGTACTCCTTTGAGGGCAACAAATAGACACAAAGCCAATCTCAATATTTTGTTGGCAACGACAGGTGAGAGCTGTCTGAGTTTGGAAATGCCCATCTGAATGAAGCAATATCAAGGGAGGGGTTGGGCACTAAGAGACAAGGACGAAGAGAAAAGTGCAAGAGGCGAATTGTATGGACTGGAGAGGCCGAAGGAACCCAGTCAACTCCGTTGGCAGCAACAAGACATCTCTGTCCAGGCGTGGCCCTGCCCATCCTTTCTGGGCCTCACCAAGTGTAACAAGCATTCCTGGAGTCCGCCTCAAAGGTAGAAACTTTTATGCTAAGAAAAAAAAAACTGGAAAACCTTTCATCATTCAATCTCGCCTACTATTTCTCATTTTTTCTTCTCCTACATTTGCTCCAACTCTTTTGATCTTATTCCCCACAACGTTTTACTTTCTCTGTCACCGTCTTCACCTCTCACACCTCCACTCGCTGCCTCACTGTCTCTCTGACTTGCTGTGCAGAATCAAGAGCTTAGAGAGCCACCATTCGCCGAAATCCTTCACAATGCAAAGCAGATGTATGACACGCACACACCCTTGCGGACATGCATGCACACGCACACATACACGTGGATAGGCAGCCTGACAGCGTTCTGGGCCAGAGGGTGGAGACAGAAGTAAGCAGAAACAGCCCTGTTGCTAGGCGACATCAAAATAAAACAGACTCTTGAGTGTTTTGGTCTCCAACTGAAACAGCCACTTTGTTTCACCCACACCGCTAACTGTCAGGTCTAGAAAACAATGTTTTGAAAGAGTCCTGGGAAAATGGACAGACTGACCCTGTGACTGTCAAAAAAAGTTGTTGTGAGTCAGGTTTCATTCTTTGTGGGTGATTTGTTCTCAGTCGACTGAAAAAGATGCAAAGTGTTTGGAAATTCATTTCTGGATTTTTGCTGGAATGCTTTTATTTGTCTAAAGTAGCCCAGAACTGAATCATCCAGATATTGATGCACACCATCTTTTCAAAGACAAGGAGCTTCTTGTTCTCTTTTCTGTCTTTCCATCACTTTTCTTCTGTTTTTTTTTTAAATTGCAGGCTGGACCATCCCAAACACTTGTTAGACTAAAAGTCTTCAGGAATGTTTATTTCCCTCTTCTCTGAAAAGGTGCTATCTTCTTGGAAATCTCTCGATGGCTGCAAACACACAGAAACACACCCAGGCACACACATCCTCACATTATCCCACACAAAGCCAAGGGGGATTCCTGGGACTAATGTTTAACAGAGAGAAACTGGACTGCACCATCAATTTTAGCTCTTTTTGCAGACACTGTGGTTTACTTTAGATAGCCAGGCCTAGGCTGAGAGATAAGACACCTCACTGCCTGCCTGTGGGAAAGATGAAAGCATTCTCTATTAAGCTGACTTCTCTTTCTGTTCTCCCCACCCTCTTGCTATAAATGCAGAATGTGTTTGTGAGAAAGCGGGACAGAGTGAGCAACCAAAAAGCCTAGAGAAAGTAGGTACAAACATTTAATCCTGCAGTTACAGCTGTAAAGATAGAGCCATGTTTATGCGTGTTGAGCAAAGTATTTGCAGGGCTTTTACCATGAGTGGAACAAATGGTTCAAGATGCAAATCCAGCTAAGAAATAGAATATTGGTGTAGATGCTGCAGTGACTTTATATGAGGAGGAAAAAGTCTTTCAAAAAAAAGGAAATTGAAATTAAAAATAAACCGACATCTTTTAAAATACCTTTTGGAGTGTTTGTGTCTTGCACCCATACAGGGTTGACCTGCATGGATGTTGCAGGTTTTTAGGTGCAGAGTTGTGGAAAGCTGCGGCCTCCTCTAAAGCTACGCTCACACTGACCGGCCTTGGAAACGTGCATTTAAGTGATCACTTTCAATAAAAAAAGTCCATGTAAATGCGCATATTTGCGTGTTTCAGGCTTCCGTGTTCAAAACTCTCATATTCACATGTCGCTTTTCCATGTTTTAAAGACCATTTTTAGGCTTTACATACAAAACACATCCACGTCCATTGAACACTTCTTGATCAACCAGAGACTCAGATTTGGTGGTGACGTTTGGATGACATCCCCCTTCATTCAAGGAAGTGCCAAAGATTGAAAATTGATCAGTAAGGAGAAATTTATATTTTGCGGTTCGTGCCCGGTCGGAATTTTACGACACCAAGTCTTTCATATTTTGGGATAAAAAAAACCTGGTGCAAGATTCACAAGATTTTTATCATTTATCGTAGCTTCTTCTAACTGCAGGTACATTTGCTAGTGTCAGGTAGCGACAGTCTACCTTAAACACGCCAAAATGGAAAAACCTGTACGCCATGCCTGCGTCTCAGCAACTTCACCCTTAATTACCCTTTCGTGTTGTTCAAGTGTTTGCTATCTAATGCCCGCAGCAAGCCCATTGAAAAAAATGTGCACAAACATTTTCATCTCATGGGCTCACCGGGTGGTCCACAATCTTACAATTTCGTATGGGCTCCTTGCGTGCCCCGTACATGTTTGCCCGTATCCACCTAGTTGTGCAGTTGTGACCAAGGCATTACATTGTGATTGAGGATAGCTCTGGCTGTTTCCTAGTTTTTCTGAGAAATGAAATAATATAAACTTTTTTACTTTCAAGTGTGTGGTCACTCTGGTTTTGTGTGTCAAGTGCAAATTTGTGAAAATCCTCACCCTTTCCAATTTTTGTCGTTATGGGAATTAAACACATACATTGTCATTCATAGACGGAAATCTCAGTGCTTAGTGGTATGAAGTAAAATAGTTCAAGCATGACTTGATGACAACTTCAGCTGCAGCAGCTGGACTTTTAGAGTTTAGAGTTTCGTCTTTAGTCTTTCCACACACATGCTGGCAGCACGTGACTCCAACAGATTAGTCGTTTTTGTTTGAATTTGTGGGCAGAGCAACTTTTCTCAGAGAAGCTAGTGTCGTATCAAACGGATTTGTGCCCACAGAGATGCAGAGGAAGGAAGTGTTTTAGTCTTCTTGTGTGCACACTCACACATGCCAGCACACCCATGCACACAGCGGACCCACCATGAGGAGCAACTGTAGATTACAGAGCTGTCAAGCGGGCTGCTGCAGGCAGGCAATTAGATCAGGGGATGTTTTGCTAATGGGTTGCCTGACCTCGGCCATACAAACACACACCCACATGCACTAACACACCTTCACAAGAGCACCAATGGAATTTCCACTCAACGCACCTGAAGTTTCCCTCCCAAAAAGCAGGTTACTGTTAAACTTTGGAAGTTGCCTTTAAGCCCATGGGAGTACACAGACTCTTGTGTGTGTTTGCACAAAAGTGAAGGATATGCAGAGGCATGCAACCCACCAAGCTCTGACATACAGGTATGAAAAAAATTCCACTTGAAAACCACTGACATGCAGAACTTCACTCTTTCCCAGGATCTCGTGGCTATTAATAAATCAATGTGAGTGTGTGTGTACACGTAGGCTTGCAAAAGAATATAGATGGATTATACAGATATGTGGGAGTGTGTATGCGCACATGTTAAAAAAATGGGTGTGTTCCTGCATGTGCATTTTAAGCAGACAGAGGATTCTTTGTGATACTACTGTGTCCCTCAAGGCACGGTAATCTGGCACATTGTCTTTGTCGGAAACTCAAACCATTTACAACTCTCAACTTGTTTTGATCCTTTCACAAGATTCCATTTCCCGCGGTCATCTGGGGAGCTTCTGCAGAGAAGCCTCTGGAAGGAAAACCCTCATTATGGTTTCAGCATGACTGGAAGGTCAGTGCCATTCTCACCTCTGGAGTTTCCCTCTCCTACGCAATAATGAACACTGAAATGAGTTCGTCATAGAGAAAAGTTCAAATGTAATTTTCTCAGAAACTCACATCTCGAATAATGGTACAGTTTAAATATTAATGCAATTTTTTGTTCGTTGGGCGGGATCTCGATTGAGCTGGTCATTTTTTTTTACTTCCCAAAGCACGAACGTCATCAATTGAACTTCCTTCATATTCCTTTCCTATGAACTGGTTTTAAAGGTGAGGTCATGTCTTAAGAAGACTTTGGGGTTGCAGCATCACTGCTGCACAAATACACCACCTGCATGACATCAGTTGATGCAAATTTCATGGGATACTGTGAATCAAGGAACTGGAGCATGTTGAACTGAGAAGAAGTGCTCAAGGATACACTTTGGTATTTTAGCAAAGAATAAACAAACACAACCTTTGCTGGTTGTTGACTGTGTCTTCTTATTCAAAAAAGTCATTAGAGAAAAATAAACTGACTTTTTCTATGTTTGACAAAACACTTTGGCCCAGTATTTTTTTCACAAAAACACATAAAAACACAAAACTGACTTTTTATGTGTTTTGTCAAACAGCTGGATATCTGCAGTGACATCCAGAGAGAAAAAATACATTTCTGTAAGTTTATTTGGAGCTACAAATATGTTTTTTTAGTAACAGGTCAGAAATACATTTTCCCATATTGATACAACTTCATGTGGCAGCATCCATTCTACCCTTTTCTGCTTTTTAGCAGCTGTGTTCAGAGTAACAACATTTTGTGTACACAGGCACAAAAAAGAAACATGCCACAATTGCTATAGTGTGTGGTGTTGACGCCACGTGGCGTCTGAAAATGTTGGTTTCCCTAAGTTAAAATCAAAAACTTGGGTTTTTATCAAACTGATATTTAGTGGTTCCAAATTATTCTGGCTTTTGAGACAACATTGCAATTATTGGCAAATTAACTTTGAAGAAACCATTGCACAGACCGACTTTCATTTGATAATTTTTCGTTCAAGATCTTACTAACGATGGTAACCATGGGAGCCATTTTAACCATGCTTTGGTTTGAACAAAATAGGGGTATTTTTGAGTAAACCGCCTGTGCCTGTGTTTATAAATATATATATATATATATATATATCCCTTCTCATGAAAGTGGTGGAGTAGATTTTTTCAGCTTAAAAAAAAAGGGTAGTAGGGAGACTGTCTGAGTGATATCAAGGCATGCTGGGTAACACTATACCAAAAAGCCACATCAGAAAACAATGCTCATACAAATACAAAAGATTTTGACATGAGGATTTTAAAAACTGAAGACAAAATACATGACTTTGGTGGGTTTATAAGCTGACCACACTATTTATTAAAACCCACTCCAATGGAAATACAGTTTTTAACATGTTCTTGTGGCAATTTGTCATGATGGAGGACATCTTTGAAGAAAAATCATCTTAAGAATGCATTTCTGAGTATCTCTTTTTTTAAATTGTTGTGAATCAAGAGCAGAAAAACCAAAAGAAACAGAAAAGCCTGTAGCAGTGACTTAAGTGCTGCTCTGTTCCATTCCAATCCACTTGCAGACCAAAAGATCCATGTACCTTAAACGTAAACATCTTTGTTTTCCTCGTCTGAGCTGGCATTTGGCTGAAAACTGTACGTCTGGACAGTTTCAAAACTGTTTGCCATTTTTGTTGCACGGCTAATGTTAGGTTGGGGGTGTGAGGGACTGTAAGCTAGCAGGAGATAGTATAAATTAAGGGATGGAAATGAGGGCAGACTTCCAACTCAGAGGCAAATTCCTCCCGTTGATCTGCAGAAACTACAGTAAGAGCTAGAAAACGACTCAGATTTTTCTTTTTGGGTTAAAAACGGCATAATCATAATTAAAAGACCACTGAACGCTTTTAAAATAGGTCAAAAGATGATCAGGGTGGGTCTTTAAAAAAAGTGAGCTATTATGGGAAAGCAGGGTTTGTTCATATTTTTGATGTACACTTTGTAAAGTTGCATATGCAGCTTAACAATGAGGAAAAAAGAAGAGAACTTACTGAGACAGAAGAAGTAAGAGGTAGTTATTTGTGCCTGACAGAGGACAGCCTGTATCTGTAGCGTGTGACACACAGAGCTCTCTCTACAGCAGCCAGGCCACAGTTTGGGGAGCTGTGCCAAGGGACAGAATAGCCTGACTGTTTCCTGACTCCCGCTGAACACTGACTTACGGCAGAGCTTCTTTGTGCGTGTTCGTGTGTGCCTACATGTGTGTGGGACTTTGAGTGTCTATCAAACTCTCATTCTGACAGAACCACATTTCAGAAAAAAAAGTTAAGACGTTGCAATCAACAAAGAAAAAAGACAATGTGCCTCACGTAAAATATTGCTTTCGCCCAATATTTGCTTCGCGAAACACGAAAGAGCTCACACAGACAGTTCACATTCTACTTCACCTCCGTTCAAATAAATACTCGCCCCGCAGCGTTTTCTGCACTTTATTTGTTCAGTGTCAAAATACATATATGAAAATACACACATGCATGCAGACATTCAGATGTAGAATCACACACCAGGGTCTTGATGGCCATGCTTCAGAAGTGTGAGACTGTTAAGAGCAGAAGCTGATGTTTCACCTCTGACCCTGAAACCAGCCCTTTAAGGTTGGAAGGCCTGAAACTTAAACCACATATCTGAGATTATCGCAGTCAAGAGGAAGGTAGATTTCTGCGTGAAAGGTTAGAGTGTGACTGTGGGAGCCTAAGCATCTGTCGATAGAACCTAGATAAGAATAAACAAGCAACACAATACAGAGAAGGCTGTACAACGAGGTTGCTAAAGAGGCACACGTTTTTAGAGGTTTGATAAGAATCATTTTCTTGAGTATTCTGAAAGTTTTCAGAGAAAATAAACCAATTTTTTAATCCCCAAGTCCTGACTCAAGATCTGAAAAAAGTCCCAACTCTCCCAGTTGGAGCGTACAGTTCATAATGCATCACCATTCTAAGAAAGGAAAAAAGCACCAAAATCAGCCATACAGAGATTCCTTCACATCTTGCTGACTTGATTTGTACTGTTTCAAAAACTTGTGTTTAGAAACTTTTCTTTTTTTTTTTTTAGTTTTAAACTTTTTATTCAGGTAAACTGTGTGCTTTTATGGAGTTGCATAGTAATGCCAGCTCCGAGTCGAGGGCCGGTAAGGACCAGATGATGATTCTGGAGAAGTTTGGGAACAAATTTTTTTAAATGATGAAGTTTCTGAGAGAAATGATGTGCAAAAATGTATAATATAATTAATAATACCATCCTTTGATTTAATTTAATTTATTGGTTTATTTCATGCACTGATCATAAACAATACAGAAACAATACAAGAAATTGCACACATATAAAACTCATTACAGAACTAATGAAATGCATTGATTAAAAAAATAAAAACAAAGAAAAATTAACCTGTATGTAAGCAAATAACAGTGTAATTACTCATAATCATAAATGGCGATTTTTGCCAGGATGCATCCAATACAAACGTAAGTAACATTATATTCATTATATATAGTGATTTTTAACTAAAGTCAAGTAGAGTTTGATTTGTTGCTTGAAAAGGAAAAAGGAAGGTGCGAACTATTATGTATACCCTAATGTTTGTAGACACAAAGCCTTGTAGAGTCAAAATGTTAATGTTAAGATCTCTAGACATTTAAAAACATGACAATGCCAGAAAGTCAATCGCTCCATAATGAATGTTAACCGAAAGAACACAACTTTATTTGACTGAAAGACTCAATATTGACTCTAATCAATATGCATATAAATATTTCATCACCCAAACTAAACAGACAAAAAACTATTCAATGCTATCCAATCAATTTCCAATCTATTTTGTAATGGACAGATCAAGCAATAAAACTGGAAACCAGCTCAGAGTTTTTCAAAATAAAAGATTTAATTAGGCCAACAAAAACTGTTATTACTGAAGGATTGAAACTTCATCATATTCAAAAATCAGCAGCCGGAGTAATTAATTCTTTGAAATGTGATCACATACCTCCAGAACTCAAACTCATGTTACCGGCATCCAGTCCAACACAAGATTCACATTAGTGTTGCCATGGTGATTTTAAAAGCATCACATGATCATTACCAGTACATTCAGATTTCTCAGTTCTATAGAACATTGAAAGGATTCACAAAAGTTTCATCATAAAAACCCTCTTTGTAGAAAGAAGTTAGAAACCCTTTGAAGGTAAAAGTAAGATTTGCTCATTGGCACATAATTGAAAATAATTTGTAAGAAAAGACAATACTTACTAAATGAAATGATGTGTAACTTTATAAATATTGTTGAAAAGTCTTTTAGAATTTATAGATATAAGCTTTCTTCAAAAATAAAATGTCTTTGCTCTGCAGGACTGATGTATTTTGATCAAGTATGAAATCATATTCTTGTGGAGACGTTTCTTTCTGTTTTGAGATGAGACTCAAGTTAGAGTTGTGGATGAACAGAAACTGGTTAAAGAGAAGTGAGAGCGGTGAAACGAAGAGGAGTGACACAACATGAACTGCAAACAACAGAAACTGGACACATCTTGAGGTTGACTGATAGTCATGGCAGCAGCGTAGCACCTTCCCTGCAGTGAGCCCCCAGACACTCACTGAAGCACTAAGCAGGAATCCCCCACAGCCTCACGACAGACTGACTGACTGCATGTGTCACACATACATACACACACACACTAAGGCTTACAGACATCACAGGAATAGTCACAGCCTGGGGCCACATCATGAACTCTATCTCCCTCAAACTTGACCTCATCCACTTTTGTCTTTATAGTTTTACCATCTGCAATCCTCTAATCGTATCAAAAACTCTTCTCCCTCAGGTTTACATTTAGTGTTTTTCATCCAGTCACTTCTGTTTTGTTTATTCGTGTTTTCTCACTTTTGTTTTTACATTTTTTTGTGTCACACACAAACCCATGTGATTTCACTCTCTGCGTTTCCTGAAAGCCTTTTTCTTGCTGTTTATTTAACATGCATTCATGGTTATTGCCCCCCCCCCCACGTTTCTGGGTGATTGTGATGCACAGATGTCAGATTGACAGAAAGTACAGATGAAAGGAAAGGTCAGGAGTTCCTCAGCCTCTGGTTCCTGACACTGTATCACCTCCCACAATGCCACCAGAGCGATTTGCTTATCCCTCAGTGTTCAGTGAAGCGCCACTACAAAATAAGAGGGGTTTTCTTCCATCTTTTCCCCTCAGCATTTGCATTGCAGTCAATGTGAGGGTTTCCCCTTTATTATAAAATAGCCTGCCAAATAAAGTGACACATGCTGTACATATTTATAACTTTAAATGTTGTGCCAGTGGTTTGATTCAGACAGCGTGCGAAGGAAAAATGCACGTTTGTGTGAGAGTTCACAGAGCCATAAGTCAGAAATGCATGTGCAGTGTCAAAAAGGATGATCTCAGTGACACTTGGCACAACCAAGGTGAGGTGGTTTTTAGAGAAGAACGCAAACACAAGACTTCTTAGAAAACCTTTTATTTTTTGTTTTAGGAATCAGAGCATCAAGATAATACAGTAAACAGGAAGAGAGTCACATATTATTCAGAGAATCACAAGCTTTGAAAAGGAAATGTGCCATTTTATTTTTTATATGTTACGTTCTCTGACAACATTTCTAATGATATTAAAAAAAGAAAAAAAAGGCTGCTAAAACCACCAGTTAGCTTAGCAAATTGGCTTAAAATATGAGTAAAGTCATGCTCAAACAATAACACACGAGTATACTTTTCTATTCTGTTTATTTAAGTAATAAAAGTAAAATCCCCAACCCAATGTACACTGAAAAATAATGAACTGAAGAGCTGCTTGCCTGTATTCATTTAACTTCCACATTTTTTGAGAATAATTTACTAAGTTTTGCAAAGTTTTCACTATTAATGTCTTTTTTTTTCCAAAGAAAAAAAATACAACCTAGCAATAAAAACAATACAATTAAATGCTGTGCTATGGTTTCCTTTTGGATGGCATACACGTGAAAATGCACATATTTCTGTGATAACCGAGATTTAGAAGTCATAGAAATGTATACAACGTCAGTAGGAATGGCCCTCATGCAAACAACGAGGAAGAAAACCTCAATTTTAAATTGTCGGGTTATGTCTTAGTCAGTACTGACCTTACAAGTGGATAGGAGCAAAAAAAGGGGCAAACCTGTACGGGGCATGCAGAAACGTCAAGATAGTAGACTGCTCAGTGAACTCGTAGGGCAAAAATGTTCATGCACTTTTTAATCTACGGGCATGCTGCAGGTGACAAGTCATAGTGAACATTTATATGACAAAGTAAGTGAGATGCAGGCGTGTCATACAGATTCTCATTTTTTATGACTCCCTTCAACCTGCAAACTGCAGAAGAAGACTGTTAGAGCTGTTCAGATAAATGTGCAGTCCTTGCGGCCTCTTTGGGTGCAGCCTAGAAATTACAAAATTAAACAATCAGAGCATAGTTTATATGGACATCCCTGTGCGTGCATTTGTAGTTGCACCGGCAAAGGAAGTTCCTATCGGAAAAAAAGGATTTTTGATTGTGGTTAGCTTTAAAGTCAGAGGGATCAAAAGCATTTTTGTTCATTATTATACTTTTGTAAAATTGGGATGTCTCGGTCAGTAATTGGCCAGTACTTCCATGTTGCTAACAGCTAAAGTGTTACAAAAAGGCCATACGTTCCCCCCCCCAAACAACACAAGCGAGTGCAACTTCCATTAGCCTTACAAATACTTTACATGACACTTACCACATGACAATGATACAACAATGATACGTGCCATTTTCATGATGTCCCTTAAGGTCTTCCCAGATAACCCAAAAAACCGGCAGCACCCAAACAGGGGGGTTGATCTGTACATGTGACTGAGGTTTTGGAGCCATTCTTAAAAGTTGATTTGGGAAATATTCATTTTTAATGAAGCACAATTTTATTAATAGAACAGAAAAGTGTCAGGGTTGACGTGCGAACATAGAAGCAGACGGTATTAATAAATGAAAAGTCTTTCATTTATTTGAAACAGTACTCGAAATCAGAACACAAATCCATGAAGGTACAAAAAACCACCTGACAACCAGTGCAGGGGAGACAAAGACTTATAACCAGGAGGAGGGGATGAGGTAAGTGAAAACAGGTGTGCCAATTAAGGAGGGAGAGAACACACACTAGGAGGGCAGTCTCAAGAGACCGGAAAAAAACAGAGCAGAAACACAGGAAGTACAACCAACAACAAAATAAAACAGGAAGTGGACACCAAACACAAAACCAACAAATGTCCTGGGTCCATAACCCCACAAAAAGACGCTCAGTTTACAGTTTGATTTTGAAAATCAAGTTTCCTGATTTTGTTTTATTAAAGATTTGTTTTTCTGTTATTTTGTTTTATTAACAATTAGTTTTGTTGTTGGACTAATTTAATTTAACATGAAAATGTCAAAGTTCAGATTTTTGAAGAGAAAACTAAGACTGAGACATCAAACATCGAAGTCTCTTTATAAACATTTGAGTGTTGTTGAAGGGAAATATGAAGCTGCACACATTGTGTTTTATTAATAATTTCAGTCTTTATTTGGGGTTCTGCTTCCTTAATAATAAACTCTAAACTTCTCTGTCATTTCTTGTTTGACTTTGACCTCATAGAAATGCTTTGATTGGATGCTAACGACTTAGAGGTGGATTTGCTTCGTCATGATGGCTGAGGACACTCGATCCCCCAGCGTCTGCTTGTGTGCCCGTGCCAGGTCCAGCCCGTCATCCAAAAAGCTGTCTATTTCCAGATGACCTGCTGTGGCAGCTAGTTATAAATCTGGGTTATGCGCTTGGGTCTGCCAGCGTGGACAAAGACAAACGGGGAAAGTATGTATGGGGTTTCCTGGGAAGCTCTCAGGCAGACATATGCTGCCATCACTCTGTGACACCCTCCACCACCACCACTTTGCATCCTTACTGTTCGTCTAGCTGCTATTTACCCAAGTGTCTCAGAGATGTGTATGTGCGGCACACCTGCTTCTCTCTACTGAATAATTCAAAGAGCACTACAGACAGACAGACAGACAGTGGATTAAGTCTCTGAAGAGAAGGGGGGGGGGGACAAAGCAGGACGAAGGGGGAATTTCTGCTCGGAAATATGGGGCTACAATATTCACTGGTGGTGTTAAGGGCGGGAGGGTGCAGCTGTTTTGTTTCAGCAAGCTAGGACACTGCTTGAAGAGAAAATGAAAGGGTGGAGGAGAGCAGTGAGGGGGAAGGAGAGCAAATGAAGTGGCACCTCCCGCGACCATCGGGACACCCCTGAGCAGGTGATCTCCTGACTGACGGGAAACGCAGCCTCCTGCCTGCAGCAAATTCCCAGAAGTCACTTCTGTGAAACCAAGCCTCCTGTTCTCGTCGAAGTGGTAGACTATGCATATGGACAGCAGGGAAGCTGTTACTGAAAAACATTATTTTTTTACCATCTGGTGCTGTCATCTGCTTCATTTTTTTGCACAAATAATTGATTATGACCTGTTATCAATTAATCTATTGTTAATCTAAACTATTAATTGCTGTGAAAATCCTCAATTTTAGGTATTTGATTTAAATTAATGATCTTGTGGAGCAGTAAAACCTCAAAATACAGCTAAAAAGTGGCTTTACAAAGACTTTGAAACTTCATTTTTGCACCACAATGGGGTATTTTTTCAATCTCGAACAGTTAAGAAAAAACAGATCATTAGGTCCAGAGTGCTCTAATTTAACACATCAAAGAAAACTTTTCTGAGTAATCCAAATATCGACTTCTTTCAGAGTTTTGCTGTGGCTAGCCTCTCTGCTGCTAGCATGAGCCGTGGTTTCACCCACAACTGATTTCCTTTTTGTTTACATGATAAACTAAACTAGAGCTGCTTCAGGGGTAGGCAAACTCCTTCATGCATAGAAGGCACATCACCCTACTTCTATCTATGGTGTTGTCAGGGTGTATATAAAACGCAAATCTTCCACTCATGGCACGACTGCTTGCGCACGCTAGTCTTTTTTCACCTTTTCGGCAAGTAAGCGTTTTTCCTCACCTTGTTGCTCTCACTGGAAGCCAGTCAGCAGCCAATCATTGTTCACATCAGGGTGCAAACACCTAACAAGAAAAAAAAAAAGTCATGAAATTTACATGAAGAAAGAACGTTATGGATTAAAAATGAGATTAACACAATAAATACAATAAAAAAAACAATAGTTCGTCTGTACTTAATTAACTGCGTTTAATGCAATAATTTGACATCCCTTAGTCACAACCATAAGTGGCTTTAAAATACAATTTCATACATTTACTGAACATCTGACTGTATATCGATGAGAAGAAAGCCATGTTAGTCTGACTTCAGATGTGTTGAATAGTTGGCAGCAGTAATGTGAGGAGTCTGCTCAAACAAAGCTGTGTTTAAATGTCAGAGCCGTGAGGAGTGTTGAGTTTCTGCGAACGATCACAGTCTAAACGGGGCAATGCTCGATTCTCTCTCCCTGCTGCTGAGTTTTGGTCCAGGTGGTTCACGCCCCCTCAGTCAAGCACAAGTGTACAAGCAATTCAACTGTCACAGCTATACAACTTCCAAGTCTAATAAAGAATAAAAATCTTCTTGATTGCTTTGACTTCATGGGTAATCAAAATGTCTTGGTTTCCTTTCCGGTAGAAAAGGAAGTTTCTACTGGAACTTGTTTTATTCCTACTCTGTTTAGTTTCTGTAATGCGGCTTGGGGTCAGGGTCACTTTGACAAAGATTGTTCATAAATTGTAAAGATGTTTTACAATCATGATTCTAATGGGAGAAAGAACTGGCAGATGCACCAAACTAAAGGAGTGGAACACCACTGGCTGGATGCTAATACATATGCTTTAAGTACAGAAAAACAAGCTAATGCTCCCATTACTAAACATTTGATCAAGTTTTTAACAAACTGCAATTTTCACATAAAATATTTTCATATATTATAGAAGAACTCTAATCAATTAAAACTGAAATTTATTTTCTCCGACAAACTTTTTGACAAGCAGTGAGTCATGGATATGTAAATCACAAAGTTTATTTTTGCTTCATGAGGAAATGACATGACATTGCTTGGTGTCATTCAACACAGTTATGACCGCAGCTGGTTAAGCAGCATTCAAAGCCTGGTGTGGTCTCACAGTGTGACTAAGTAAACATTATAACTGCATAGTTTATTGATGCACCATCTCCGAGGCCAGAGCCGTCAGACTTTTTCAGCTGCAACATGCATTGAGCTTGAAAAGAGGTTGAATACTTTCCATGCATGTGCCCCGACTTGTATCCCACTGAGGATCCCGGCACATCAGTTTATATGTTCCCGCTGGGGATCTGGTGTTTGCTTTGGTTCTGGGTGGGATGCTCTATGAGCTTGTGAGTCTGTGTTTTTCAGCCCGGTATCCCCAGAAACGAACAAGGATGGATCACTGTGTTTTTAGAAGGAAGCTCAGTGGCTGTTTTTGCTCTCATCCTCGTAGTGTTACTGTAAAAGATTTAAAGAAGATGAAGAATTATGGTTCCAGGTTAGTGTGGGTGAGGTCACAAGATTTTGATGTTTACTGAAATACACGTAACCAGTGATGGTTTCAGATCACCCACTCTGTTTTACGGCATCAATGAGACTGTGCTGCTCTGAAAGAGAGACTTCACAGACTATCTTGGTTAAATTTGAACCGACCCCAACACCACAAAGGCAATGAGACATTTCGGCAGCCAGACTTTTCAGTTTGATACCTAGTGTCCCCGATTTTCATTTTCTGAGTTTGCTTTGGCCTGGTTTGCGATTTGCAATTGCTCGGGTGGCATTGGTCGCAAGACCATCGGAATCATCCCAATTGCTGGAAAATGTGATAAAAACTGATGACATCATCCGCTACCAGAATTTGACCCCCGTAGTGCAATCGTGTGCAAATTGTGCCATTGACTTAAATATATTTCCAACAATCAGTCCAGAAAAAAATATTTTAACATTGCAGATGATGAAAACTTAATTGAAGAAATCAGGAAATACTGAACTTCACACACAGACACTGAGATGCACAACTAAAGGTATATCTTATACATTATTTCTTGCACTAAAGGGTTGTAGTTAAAATGTGTTTTTTTTTTTTGCCTCTATATTGCTTGCTTCTGTTTAGTGGACATACAACTTCCTCCTCTGCCTCCTCGTGTACTTTTGCGTTCACAGATCTAGCAATTGTATCCAAGTAAAAATAAACAATGAAGACCATCGCTTGAAAAGCACAAACACCACTCAGAAGTTCATCGCATTTACCACGGACAGTTACAAGCAAAACCAGCCAACATTAGTACCAACTAGAAGGCGTGATTGTGAATACGATTGTTGCGATGGCCGATCTCTCTGATGTATAAACCGGGCTTTAGAGCCAATACTTTCCCAAAAGCTCTAACAGGAATTTTGAGCCAACTCCGAAGCACTCTGCCGACTCTGCACTCTCCTAGGATCAGCAAAAAGCTAAAATTAGACTAATGACTTCATTAAAAATACAATTAGTGATAAAACCCCTCATTTGAAAGTTGACTTTCATCGTTCTTTGTTTTGTGGCTCATCTGTGTTTCTCATGCCATCTTTCTGCACACTCAGCACTTCTTTCAAATGGTAAAAAGCAAGTGCCCACATTGTCAGCCATGAGAAACACTTGTGGTTTTTAATCTAAACTGTCATCCATCCGTGCAATATGGATGTCAGCATCAGTTTAAGGAGATGCCAATGCCTTCATCACTTACTGAGTTTAATATTTCATCGAGCAGGGAGATGGTGATGGTGAAGGCTGACATGCTGCCAGAGTGGTTTAAACCTTTCAAAGCGACAATGTGTTTTTATTGTTTGGAGTTGAAGTTTTCTCTCTACTCGTGTTTGAATCTGAGTGAGAGTAACCTGATGATCTCACTCAGGGTTTGATGTAATGCTATGGCAGGTGAGTCATCAGGCAATGCAGTGGGCTTCTTACTGGAACAAAGGCATGTTCAGCTTGTCTCCCCGGCAGCATCAGCTCTATCCTCCCTCCCTCGGCGTCCCTATCATCACACTGGCCTGTCTCACCTTTCTCCAGCTCTCTGTTTTTTCTGCCTTTGCTTTCTCATATCTTTCTCTCCAAGTCAGTTCAAATTTTCTCATTCTCCCAAACCAGTTTTCACATTTCTTTACTCTTTACTCAGTAGCTCTGTGCTGAAAACACTGTTGGTTGATCAACAACTCTTCAGTATCCTTACTGCTTTTTAATTACCATCAATTTTCCCCTTACAGCCTGAGCTTTTCATCCCTACTCATGACTGATTACCTGGTTCAGGTGTGTCCAGCCAATTAGAACATGCCAGAGCATAGTATGTTGGAAAACATGCAGGAATGCGGCCCTCGAGGCCTGGATTTGCCTATCCCTGCTCTGGAGTCTAGATATAAACCTGGAAAATGTTTCAATAAACAATGCACAAAAATCTATAACTTTGTCTTGTAGAAAGGATGTATCCTTTGAGTCAAAAACATGAACTATTGATCTTTTTTTTTAAAGACTCACCCCGGTGAAAATTGTGTTTTTAAGATGATTTTGCAGCATTTTACTCACGATGGAGGATAAACATTAAGAAAATTAAGCTTAAAATTGTTTTCTGGGTATTCCCTTACTCAAATCATTGTGAAACAGGAAGCGATACAAATATGCAGTTGGAAAAAGCTTTCGGGTGTGATGTAGGACCTTCACTGGCAAGCTACAAGCTCTCTGTTTCGCTCCGTTGTGATGCATTCACGTTTAGACGATGCAGCACCAGTGCCATCCTTCCTCCCTAGATCCATGTACGTCTAAGTTTTCCTCGTCTGAGCTGGCACCTGGCTCAAAACTGTACAGCTGGATAGCTCCATTATTGTTCGCCATTTCTGTTGCACCGCTGGGATTGCGAGAGGCTGTAAGCTAGCACGAGAAAATGTAAACAAACGGATGATGGGAAATGGGGGCAGGTTTATTGCATGCCAGTGGTCCTGCCCACAATTCAGAGGCAAAATTAAAATGAAGTCCTGCAGAAACTATGTCCTATAAAAAAACAAACAAAGGTTTTTAATTTTATTTTATTTTGCCAGAATAATCATAATTAAAATATAACTAGGAACAATACATCCAATGATGATTGGAGTGGGACTTTAACAAAAAGCCACATTAACACTGATGGGTTTGTTTGGCACATTTGTTTTCTAGCATTGTACATTTTATTTGGCAAGCATAAAAACTCACCAAGAGTTTTTTTTTTTAAATATTATTATTATCTCATCAAAATCCTATAAATAAATGTCAACTTACGAGTGTTGCGGACACAAAAAAGAGCCTTGTGAGAGGAGGTTGGGCTCAAACTTTTTAAAAAAATAGAAGTTACGGAACTTGCTGTTATTGTGGAATTCAGATTTAAAGTGGATACCAAAATACATCCAATGACTTAATGAAACATTTTTCTTTTTTTGTCTTTGTAGAGCAAAAGACACCAGATAGAGCTCAACAATAGCTCAATATGATCTAATATTACACTTTGATGTGGTCAGTGAGACACAAAAAACATGTCTCAGTTCAATCACGATCAGCTTTAAAAAAAAAAAGAAAAAAGAAAAATCAATCATTTAGATGAGAGTGATACGCTTTTAGTCATATGTTTGTCCATTTTCATGATTTCATTGCACGTTGAATAAGTTCAGTCTGAAAAATGTTCTAGAGCATCACAGATACTTTTGACCTGTTCCCATCACAAATGAGCCTTGTTCAAATCATATTGCAATGCAGTTTTCTTCTTGTGACCCTGCACAGGACATAGCAGGAACAGAAACTAGACGGATGGATGGAGGAATTTACAATAAAGTGTATGTTTTGGCTAAACTTAGATCTCTAAACAAAACTTAGGGTCAAAATATGACTCCTACTGCTGCACTCTCACGGAGCAGTTAAGCTCCAAGATGCAAGAAATCAGCATATTTGTGTCTAATGTGCAAATATTGACTGCCTTTTTGAAAACATCTATGAGAAAAATGTGCTCCAAGGATTCAGACAAATGTGTTTCTAAGTTATGTTACAAAAAAAGAACACAGCAACAGGCACTTATTTTCTATTGACCTTTGATTGTATTCCAAAAGGTTGTGCTGGATAGTAAACGGGTATTTCTTCATTTTTGAAAGCTCTATCATTATTCTAAGTTTGTCATAATCATTATTCCACTTCTCTCCTCTGTTTCGCCTCACCTCACTCTTCATTTGTGTTTCTTCTGCTGTTGGTGTTTTATGCCCTGCAGCATGCAGAGTGGTAAACACAGGAGCCACACATCCCACTGGTTTGGTTTTTTTAATTAGGTAAATGGACTCCAGTCTGCTGGACCAGACAAAGAAATCACTCTCTGGACTTCACGTCTGTCATAACGATTTCTTTAAATTAATGAGGTTTAGCTAAATGTTATTAAATTCTTGCTGTGCCATGTATTATACTTACCTTTACCCTCTGCCCAGACAAGGTAAACACTTCACTGTTTCTCAAAGCAAAGTTGACAGATCCTCATGCCAGAGAGGGGGTTTATCCACAAGGAGGGCGAGGCTAAAATGTCATGGCTCATCTTGACAGGTTGCAATCTGACTCTGCCTCACTCTCAGGTGGAGAGGTGGCACTGCCCATCGGTCCAGGGAGGATCTGTCAGACACCACAAACAGGCTCTCAGACAGAGGAGTTTTCCCTCTTGTTGTTACTGGAGATAATTCCCTCAGATAATTATAACTATTAGCTAAGCGGACTCTCCTACAGTGTCAATATTGTTTCAATTTCAGGTTTGAGAGAGCGGGAGCCTCAGAGGAGAACTGTGAGGAACTTAAAGAAGGAAAAAGTCACCACAAAGTGAAGCACTTTCATTTTTCCTTGTAATAAAACTCTAACAATAATAGGGATTAGTAAAGTTGTATTTAAGGTATTCATTTACACTCTCAAATCAAGTAAAAGCAAAATTTTAATGCAGATTGTTGATTCACTTGACCCCAGTAAGGAAAAGTATATGTTGTAGCACAGATATTGAAGTAACTTAAAACACCAATTGGTGCTTTAAAGTCCCACTCTGATCATCTTTTGATCTATTATAATTAAAACAGTGCTATTTTCATTATGATTATGTCGTTTTTATTCAAAATTTAAAAAAAAAGTGTGTTGTTTACTTGGACGGTATAGGACAGTTTTTACAGAATCGCAGTAAGTTATTAGAAATTTGCCTCTGAGTTGTGAACAGAACCGTTAGCACGACAAAAGCCTGCTCCCACTTCCCATCACCAACATGTTTAAAGTTTTCTCCGCTAGCTTACAGCCCCTCACACTCTCAACCTAACGTGCATAGAGGGGTTAAGCCTGTAGCTCTTCGTCATAATTGCTTGATTCAACTACTGTTTCCAGCCTTGTGTATTTTGTTGCCATTACTGCAAAACTTGAATATGATTTAAGATTTGATTTATGATTTTCATCAGAGTGGGTCCTTTAGGTAATACTTACATTAAATGTCAGTAAATCAGCAGTTAATTGTTCATTTTGTTCCAGAAATCCATGTCCTTGTTTCCTTTCATTACCCGAGACAGTGTGACGTGAACCTTTTTGACTTTTACGTGACTTTCACAGAGAGCTTTTGTATACTCCAGGTGCTGAAGAGACGGCGTTTAGGACTTTGATTCCTGCCAGCCCACCGAAGCTTGGTCCAAGAGAAAGACCAGAAGCTTTCTTGGCTTCCTATTCTGTTGTTTTGCATGGAACACGACCTTAAGACTGCACACACTAAAAACACAAACACATGCTCGAGCAGCACATGCACACTGCACCTACATAGCATGTACTACTAACAAAAAGAAAACCATTTGTGGTACATTTCATGAAAGAAAAACATACATTTATGTGTATGTTTTAAGGTTTAAGGTCATGAAGAGTGTGTTCCCCCTGCATTAAGTATGTTTTAACCGGCAGAACTGCTTCTATTGTTTCCGGTCCAGAAAGATGGTTTCATTTTGAATCTAGTTTACATCATGTCTGTAACTTTCCCAACATCAAAATAGCTAATGTCACATTCACACAGGGTATGTGACACGTGTTCAAGTATGCCCTAAACGCTCATTCTTTAACACGACTTCAGCATATGGCGTCCACACTAGAAAAGCAAGGAGCGGCGTCCTCTCCTTTTTCTATTGTTTACTAGTGGATACAGGGCTGGCTGTGGTGCAGAGGTAGGGAGGTCAAACTCTGATTGGAAGATCGCAAGTTCGGTTACTACCTTACATGCCTATGTGTCGAAATGTCCTTGGGCAAGACACTGAACGGCACATTGCTCCTGGTGGTATTAGGTTGGCACCAGTGGAGCAAGACTGAATAGAACTGTAATTTTTAAGCGTTTTGGGCCTTCTAAGAAGGTAGAAGTGCGCTAAACAAGCAAATGCCACTTATCATCTACCATGTCCGCCACCTACATTTGGAAGAGGCTTGGTGTGAAATGTTGAAGCGGTGCAAATCTCACAAATCTTGCTCTTTTCCAGCTCTATTCAGATATATGAAAGACTTGGTGTCATATAATTCCAGCCGGACTCAAGCTGCAATTATTAACTTCTCCTCCATGATCAATGTTCAAACGGTTGGCACTTTGTTAGTACGTCACTACCAAATACAAAAGTCACGATCAAACTCAAGTTCCTGATTGATCAAGATTCAGCTTGCGTATTGACACATGAACGTGTGAGTTTTTACCACGGAAGCCCGAAATGTGTTCACACGTTTACATAGACTTTGCATTAAAAATGGTCACTTGAATGCACGTTGCCGAGGACAAAGTTAACATAGCATCAGACAATTTCTGCTTCTTATTTACTATTTGTATGAGATAACATTTCCCATATTGTGCAACTAAAAAACTGAACTTAGAGAGAAACATTGAGTAAAGGTCTTATGTGCATAAAAATCTACCCGCACAATGCTTCAGTTGCAAAGGTTTTCTTAGATATACTTTGTAAATTCCTGGATGTTTTGACATTACTTACAAAACTTTGCATTGGTAAAACAAGACAATTAAATACAAGAAAAACTTGAGAAAAATTAATTTGATGCAAAACAAACAGTAGAAAGTTCTGTTGTCTTGCAGAATAAAAAAAAAATGCTTTTTCTATTGAACTATCTTTGTGTGAAGCCACACAATAGGTAAATGTCAGAGTATTCTGGTTCCTGGATTTTATTGATTTTTTTGTTTTGTTTTCTACATAGTCATGTTATAATGTCTCCAGAGTTCAATCAAATGTATAGTTTTGCTATGTGCATTTATTATCCATTAAACTAACAAGAGTGCAGGGTGGGAGTTCCACAAGGATCCATACTCGGACCAGTGATGTTCTCATTCTACATCAATGATCTCCCAGAAGTATGCAAAAACATCCATATTCAAATGTATACTGATGATGCAGTAATATTTACACCTGAAAAAACTTCACATTAAGCTGGCCTTATTCTTACCTTAGCCATGGTACAAGTTCAAGACTGGCTCTCAAAATCACGTCTCCCTCTAAATACACAAAAAACTGTATGTATGATAATCTCCAAACAACAGAACCGATAGCCGAGCAGCTTGAACTGTTTAAAGAGTCTAAATATCTTGGAGTGGTTCTTGACTCTTCCGTCACTTTCAAAAAGCACGTCAAAAAATATCTCAAAAACAATCAAACTTAGTATGCATAACTTCAGACATATCAGACATTCCATGACAATAACAGGAGCAATGATATTTTTGCATGTCATGGTGTTCTCACACATAGATAACTGTTTTACAATCTGAAGACTCACTAGTGACACAACTCTTAAATATAATAGATATAGTCTATATAAAAAAGGACATCGAAAAATTTTTAACCAATTTCATATGATCACTGTGTTATCTTGGAAATTTACAGTTGAATTTTGAATATTATATATACTTGATAGTTGTTGCTGGTAGACCTACAACTTGCCCAGAGACTACGGTTGAAAACTAGTTTTACAGCTAACAATGGCACATTTACAGAAAAGTTCGTTAATGTGAACTTATCAAATAAATATTAAATAAAATA
The DNA here is from genome assembly GCA_036245035.1 of Adrianichthys oophorus. Lineage (NCBI taxonomy): Eukaryota > Metazoa > Chordata > Actinopteri > Beloniformes > Adrianichthyidae > Adrianichthys > Adrianichthys oophorus. The sequence goes on from BSAI01000138.1 coordinate 3,320,045, forward strand.
AATGGAAAAAACTGCTTTAACGTTTAATTTTATTTGACAATGATGCCACTTTTGTATCTAAAAAACAGCTAGAAAAAATATTTGTGTTATTTATATTTGACAGACTAAGTTATGCTCACATACATATTTTTTAAACATTTGGACGGTGAATAAAGTCTGGGAAACAAAAAGAACAACAGAGCAGCAAGCTCCCAGAATGGACTGTACTGGAGCCACAACACTGACCTTTCCTGTTATGGACATGTGCTGCTGACTAACCCTCCAGCCACATTGCTTGTTTTAGTTGTCACACAGCTGCCTGCCTCTTTCCTGAAGACTGCTTTTACTCCTCGTGCTCTCATGTGAACGCACGTTTATGTGGCATTGTTCTACCAAACTGGCACAACATGTTCCCTCCTTTTTTTGTTTTAAGCTGTCTTTATTTTGGCACCCTCCCCAAAGCTGCATGGTACAACTGTGTGGAATTTTACTTTGAACTTTCCACAACAGCTGATAAATCTCCGCTTCTGTCTTTGTGAGCGTTGGCTTTTAACCAGAATTGTGAGTTCAAACTACCCCCAAATGTTAGGCCATTGTGAGCTGTTTGCTGTTGCTGAGCCTCTCTCTATGTTCCCTGTCTTTGTGATCAGAGGCTAAAGTTTGGTAGATTAACGGACATACTTTGCTTTTATAATGGAAACACAGCTTGCGTTTGCTGCTGCAGTGTGAGAGTTGAGTTAAGCAGAGGCTAAACTGTGGGTCAACAGAGCTAAGGTGCTGTACTTCATCAGACGTCATCTGTTCTTTACAAGTGTGATGTGATTAGAAAGCAATTCAGTCTTTGACAATCTGACCAAAGAAAAACACATGCTTTATTAAAGCAAAACAAATTACCCCATTTAGCCCCACAGACACAGAACCCAGAGGCCAAGTAGCCTCCAATGCATCACATGGATGTTTTTTTTAGAAACCAAAAGAGGCTTTGAGACGTAGTTTTGAACAAATGACACAATCACTATTGTGACACCTTAAAGAAAACACCAAGAGTAACTGCAGTAACTTATTTGACCTGCAATTTGGGCTTTTAAAGTAGCAGAACATTTACAAGATTTCAATTGAAAGAGTTATAAAGATACCAGACACTATCCTAAAGACCCACTCCAATGAACATTGTGTTTTTCACAGGTTCTTGTGGCTTTTTTCTCATGGTAGAGGAGATCTAGAAAAGGAAATAAGACCAAACATTTCCATTTCTGAGTACGTTCCTTATTCAAATCATAGTGAATCATGAGCAGATGAAAAAATGTCACAGGGAAAAGGTTGTAGCTGAGATGTAGAAGCTACAACAGCAAGCCACAAGCTTCCGGCTGATGCACCCACTCGTAGACAACAAGATCTGTGAACCTCTTTATTTTCCTAGTCTAAGGTGGCATCTGACTTTGTCCCTTGGCAATGCTAGCTGGGGGTGAGATGGGGCTTTAAGCTAGCGGGAGAGAGTTTAAAGGAGGACTATTGCCATCCAACAAAAAAAATCCCATTAAACGATGACTAGTACTAGCTATGCCATTATTTTGTCGATTCATTCATGACATTTGCTATATAAAAATAATTTTAAATTTCCCACGACAATCATGGAAGCCGCCATGTTCGCATTCAGTGCACCTAGCGGTCAGAGTGCGCAAATGTGTGTCATTGATGTGTGACGTCACTCTGGGACAAAGCATCAGCAACAATGGTTGCCACAGAAGGAGACAGGAGTCAATTTTTCAAAGAAGTTGAGTTTTTGATGATATTTGTTTGGGCTTAAACCATATATGTATGAGCCCAAATATTCAGAGAGAGAAGAACGTAATAGTGAAGATTAAATTAATGATGATGCCTGGAGGATCGGACAGACTGAATGGTGCTCATGCGGCATGTGTGGACCAATGCCGACCAGTCACAAGAGCCATTGTTGCAGGGTTGGATGTTTTAGAAATAGAAGAGAAAATGGGGGTAAGAATCTTCATAGCATCCATCACCAACCAAAAGAAACATACAAAAGACGTGAGAATTCATACAAAGTGTTGCAGTTTACTTAGAACGCACGACAATCTCAATTATCAGCTATTATCGCTATCTCTTGAAATGTGTTACAATCAGCGCGTCATCTTGGACCTTCTTTGGACCGTCATAAACAAGCTCAAAACATAATATTGCTCCACAGCAGCTTGGTATACTTCCTGGTAACACTCTTAAATTGTACTTTATGTCAAAAAAGGCTGACAATACTCCAAAATAAATAATTTACCTTTCTAGTCCAACACAACTGGTAGCAATCCTCATTGATCGTACACAGTAACGCGTGAACAGTCCATGCTGCTGTCGTATGTGTACTTTGTCATCAGCTACTAATTGCAGGAAAATGGCGGCTTCCATGATTGTCGCTGAAAATTCAAAATCATTTTTATATAGCAAATGTCATGAATGAATCGACAAAATAATGGCATGATCTTAGCTAGTACTAGTTAATGTTTAATGGGATTTTTTTGGTTGGATGGTGATATTCCTCCTTTAAACAGATGGATGACCGTAGGTGGAGGCAGACTTACTTTGTGACAACAGACCTGCACATAACTTTGAGGTGCATTTCTAATGAACCACTGCCGCTCTGCAGAAAATATGTCCCAGAAGATGACACTTTTTTTTTTGGCTAAAGGCAGCACTAAAAAAACCACTGGGAATATTTTTAAAACAGATTAAAAGATGACCAGAGTGGGACTTATTGCACATGACAAGCTTCTAATAATGGATTCTATTGAATATATGTCAAAATAAAAGTTCAGATAGTAGTTATTTCTGATACTTTTTGCTTTTTTTTCTCCAAAGTTCCTCATAGTTGATTTAAAGTAAAACAAACATTTCTGATTCCATTTTTAAATGTTTTTTACTAACATTGTTTCAGAAAGATGGGATGTCACTCCATGTTTAAAATGACATCTTAGAAATTGGAGAACTTCTTGCAGAAGCAGAGCTTAAGCAGTGTAATGCGGTTTTTAAATGGGCCGTATGGGCTGTAAGAGGAGTTTAGCTACATTTTGTCAAAGGAGTTTGTTTTGACTTGAAACACTGGGGAAATGTTACCCAGATTAACTAATCTTAGACTTTAGAACGTGTGAGTTTTTGCCCCTCTGTGATTTCCCAAAGAACACAATCACCTCCTCAGCATTTGTGGAATGTTCTTTAAACAATAAATGCCACAGAGGTTTGCTAACCAACTGAACTATTAAAAAATGTTATTTTAAGCTCTGTTTGGTGTTTTACATTAAGACATTTAGAAGTACAAGCTTTTAGTTAAATGAATACTCAGAAATTTGTCTGTACTTTCCTGCGCTCTGAATCTGCAATAACTTTTTTTTGTTAAATTTCAACTTCCGAACAACAAGAGTCTTCAGATTTGCAAATGTCTTTCATGCGTGACAACTTTCTGTAGAAACCAAGGACTCTGCAGCGTCATCACCCCTCTCTAATCAGTTTCTTTCTGTCACACGGGGTTAACCATTTTTTTATGTCTATTTTTGTCTGGTCAGATATTAAGAAGTAAAGCATTTGAGCTCAATGCTTTGGTTTTTTCCCATCTTTCCTTTGATGAGGAAAATGAAAGAACTTGATATAAAACAGCACCATCTTCTAAATGCAAATAGAGATGGTTCCCTTTTGTTATGCTTCATATGAAATCATATGCTTCAGGAGATTTACTTTCTACTCAGCCTTCTTTCCACCAAAGTTGCAGTTTGGCAAGAAGACATGACCATTAAAATGTAGCATAACTTCACAGCTATAAGAGCTATATGTCAACTGTTTTGTCAAAAAGTAAGATACGTTTTTTTCAGGCCATTGCATATGAGTTGGAAGATAAATATAACTGGCTCAATCATACTCTGAACTCAGGAAAAGCAAAACAATAACAATTTTTGGTTGTCCTTGAAAATCCTTCATTTCTCGATGAATGAAATTGTTCATAAATCAATGTGCAATGGTTGATAGAAGACAAAAAATATATATTTTTAGTGATATTTTGCACCATGAATGTATTTTTAATCCATCAAAATACTGCTATCTACTGCTAAATTGACACATTTTTCACTTTGTTCAACTCTTTGTTCCTGGTCTGTTGAACATGTAAAGGGCTAGACAAAGTATTGCCCCAGTAAATCCATGACTTCATTTTAAAGGATGAGAGGTTCATCAATTTATGGAAGGTTAGGAGATATGGAGGAACCGCCCTAAGTAAGCCATTCTGAGGTGAACAGGCTGCAGTAAGATTCTTTAAATTACAGAGCATGCTAGCTGCAGATTGATGACACAGAACTCTAAAGGGGAACCCCAGTAGGCTTTATTAGCAGTTTTTTTTACAACTGGAATTTACATTTTCACGAGTGAACATCAAAGGCAAGTGGGATTTATGTTTTTCTTTTTTATCAGCTGTTACAGTAATCACACGGGGGATCTCTGGAAAGCCAGAAATGCCATTAAAAGCATGTTTTGATGTTCAATGGAAACATTTAGGATTTTTTTTCTTTTTAGATTTTGTTTTTGCCAGGAATAGATTCTTGGACTAGAGAGAAAAATGTGTGATTGGTCATGCATAATAGACAGGGTCAACAGAACACCACCCCCGCACACACACACACACACACACACACACACACACACACACACACACTAATCCTTTAACCTAAAGAAATAATACAGGTGTATTTGTAACATTTTGAACATTGTCTTTTGAATTTGACCATGCTTAAAGTTATAATGTATCCTATAAAATGCATTGGACTGTGTTTGTGCTGTTGTCTCAGAAAGTTTGCTTTTTGGATTTATTGTTTTTTTATTTTGGTACTCTTTTCTATAGGTGGCAATGCTTAATAGTCCTGAACCTAAGGTTTTCCTTCGGCCTTGGTAAGCTGTATGACAGCTGTCCCCAATCCCCAGGCTGTAGACCAGTATTGGTTCATGGAACAGTTGGTCCTGGGCTGCAGAGAAAAATACACACGATCTTTGTTTTCACAGTTTTACTATAATTTGATTTTAAAGAAAGTTTTTTTTGGAAAACTACCGGATTCCGTCCATGGCATCTGACTAATTTTTGACATATGTCAAGTTGCTCAGTCACTTGTCAAAAACATGTCTGCTACTTTCTCAAGGCGTCTTTGCCGACTGCTAAACTGAAACCACCAAACTAGCAAAGTAAAAAATAAAGAAAGAAAGAATTTGGAAAGTTGGAAATCCAGTGAGAAGAAGAGTCTTTGACTCCAAACAATAAAAGATAGCTGCATTTAAAAGACAAAAACCAGGAGTCTTTACTCCAAATATGGATTTATTGCAACAATTTTCCCCACACACCATAATAATAGTGCATAATATTCAGGCCCCTGCAACAGACTGGCGACCAGTCCAGGGGTGTACTCTGCCTTCGCCCATGAGTAGCCGGGTTAGGCTCCGGCAGCCCCGTGACCCCGAAAGGGATAAAGCGGATTGGAAAATGAATGAATGAATGAATGAATAATATTCAGCAACTGACTGTAATGAGGATGCTACTAAAAAAGTTACTCAAATGGTAGATTCGAGTTTATTATTGTATTTTGTCACACCTTAAATTTCTTTTATTTTTGTATTTATTTGTCATATCTTAAAAGTTGGACAAGGCTAAATTTGGCTCCTGGTTTTTTATCTTCTACTTTGACAGGAAAACGCTGTATCACATTTTTATGTTTCCTACATGAAACCTCAATTGCAAATTAAAGCCGCGAGCTGCGTTTTTTGGTCCAGAGGCGCTAACCGCCATCGCCGCCCACCTTTACGCGCCACCACTGCTCACCTCTACAAACCACTGCCATCCTTGCCACCAACCTCACTTGTTAACCAGCCATTATACACCATTGACTCCCCCTGTCTCTTTCTAAAAGGCTGGTCTAGGTATGTGACAAATTTGTGTAATAACCACTTTTTTCAAAATGGTGGCTTTTCTGTAGATTTTATCTCCATTGCAACCATTTTATGTTTTGGTCACCAAGGACGAAGAGATCGACATGAGTTTTAGAAAAAAAATGGCAAAGTACACTTTTGGATTTCCTTCGCAACGGAGGTTATTTGCTTATCACGCCCACATTCCTAATATGTTAATATCTGATGTTCTTCGAGCTCTAGCCTGGGATCAATAAATGACAGTTTCGCAACTTTACATTAAGAGGAGAATGTAACTTTGCAAACTCGCCATATGCACGCCATACAAAATCTACAACCTCTTCCCAAGGTCAAAGGTCAGCAGACTCCACAGTTGGATGTAGACTCAAGCTAGCTGTGTGGAATTTTGTGAAAATCGATTGAACAAAAGTTTCCTTTTCGCATATTTTGGAAAAATGTTAATTACCAAATCTTGGATATTGTCACTAAATGGCCACCATGTATGGCCATCCCATGCTAATTTCAAACTTCCTTTGGATATCTTTGACACGTGTGTATTGGTTTCGTTAGTGAATTCTGAATTTTTTTGCCCCATTTATTTTTTTAAAAAGTTTCTCCCGCTATGATGTCATCGGTATATATATCGCCAAATCTCACACTTTGCTACAAAATGGCTGCCAAGCGGTAGGTCGTGAGGCCATCCCATAATAGTTTCAAAACTTCTCTTGGATAATCTCAACATTTGTTTTGGTTTTGTTGGCTCCATAAGCGATTTTCGTCCTATTAAATTTTTTTTATGGTTCGTTCGCCATTATGTCATTGCCTTACGAGGAGGGGGGGTCGTTCATTATGCCCAAAATTATTTTTCCTTGGGTACTAGGTGTGTGCAAACTTCGCTGAATTTTCTCACATGTGGCGGGGTTACTTTTTTATTTAAAGGCTCAGAAATGTAGGAAACATTTATGCATAATACATTTTTCGTAATAAAGTTTAAACCAGCTAGAGATGTTTTACAGAAGATCACAATAAACCCAATTTTCATTGCAATGGATCTTTTAGTTCAGGTATACTTGTCTTTCTTGTGTCCTGATCAGACTGAGGAGGCTGTTTATGAAGGAAGAGTCCATTGTGTAAAACAGATTAACATCGAATGGCATCACTTTAAAGTCCAAAACTATTTGAGAAACCTTAAGGGTTGTTTTTGAGCAAGCCGTGTCTCATATGTGGATCTAGGTTCTTAGTTTCTAATTTCAGCCTTTGCTCATCTAATAAAATGCTGTCTCAGATTAATGCAAAAAAAAAAAAAAACTAGTCCACACGTGCTACTTCAGGACAGAGCCTCCCCCAGTTTTCCTTCTGTTCTCAGACATAATCAAATATGGTTCACACATGCTGCCAACATCCACCTCTTTATTGGTCCTAAGCAAATCCCTTCTTGATGTTGACCTCTTTTTCCACCACTTTAACTTAGCAATGTCTCAGGATAAAAAAAATCCTGCTGTATTCTCTGGAGATGAAGGGACTAAAATAAAGTGGCTAAAGGTAGTTTCAATTTTTTGACAGTCACAGCCTTCTCTGTCTTCTCATGTTCCTATTTATTACAGATGTAAAGACAAGTCCAGGCTAATAGCAGTGATTCCTCTTTTGATGAGGTATTAGTAAAGAGAACACTAAAGTTCAGAGTGTTCTTTTTCTCTCAGCTTCCTTCTACCTATAATGACATTGAAACAAAATCTTCTGTTCCATGTCTATTCCAATAACATCTTTGTGCGTGATTCACCGCATCATCATAAATCTTTTTGTCAAGAGAAAGAGATTGCAACGCTCACCAACGATGGCTTGTGCTGTAAGCCAACAGCATTAAGCTCACAAGTGTGTGGAGAGAAGAACAATTTCAAATGTTAGGATTGTCAAACTGTTGTATTGCATTCATAAAGATGAAAGAGAGTATACGCTGTACTCACACCAAAATCCCTATGATCAATCCTAAGCAGGCATTGTATGCGTGTGAATAGAAGGACGGTGTCTGTCTCTGTGTGAGGCTTTTCCAAGCTTCAAGTGTGAGTACACTGCAGTCCTCTTGAAGTAAAAATAGTCTGTAGTCTGAATGCAGTGTGTAAACAGTCAACACCTGTGCACACCCTTTACTTCAGCTCAACTGGTTTCCTGCAAAGATATATGAACGATTTGAATCCTGAATCATGATCCAGTCAATCATCACAGATGGTCTTTGCTTTTACTTTCTCAAGTCAGAAAAATACTGTTTTTGGTCATTAAAAAAAAAAAAAAACAGGCAGCGTCCTAGACTAATTGTCTTGCTAAAATCTATTAAATTAGATTGGCTTGTGTCACACATCTGCAACTGTACCAAGAAAGATGCAGGAGACAGCTTGGAGCTGCATCTGTTGCTTTGTGTGACCTTTGATGCAACCTTTAAAGATGAGACCTCCACGAAGGCAGAAAGAGCTCGATCAAAGCAATCTATTCACATCTATTTGTGAAAGAAAGGCGTTTCCTGAGCTGAAACCAGTCATGATGAAAATGGGGGCTCTTTACTGCGCTGACTTCCTCCTGATGTTTCCTCAACCTGAGTTTTATGTAACCACTTTTCTCCTGATCTTTTAGTTGAACATGTCCAGCGATTGGCGTTCAAGCTTGATGAGAGGGAAAACATGATGCCTCATTGGTGAACCTGTTAATTAACAGTTGTGACAGACCCCAGCAACACTTTGTCACCTGTCAAATCTGAGTCCCGGCGCATTTTGTATGAAGAGCCCAAATACAAAGACTTAAAAACTTGCATAGCGACGCACGAACGCTAACGTTTTAAACGAAACGCAAACAGACTTTTCTTTGGAAGTGGTCGCTTAAATGCACATTTCCAAGCCTGGTGTGAGCGTTGCGTCATCGTTGGATGAAAAGCAGGTTTCATACAAAGAGTTTAACTCCCTCCTTGTTCCCCATGTGGGATTTGTAAAGCAAAGAGAAACAACACTTCAAACCAGTGCGAATGGGCATGGGCATGAAAAGAGAGAAAGTGAGATAACAACTGAGGCTAAGCATCAGCACACGACTAGAGGTCACCACAAGAGTGGCAGTCGGCCTCAGATATTTCCTATTTCGTTTTTAAATATACTTCCTACTGCTTTTTATAAGGATCAGGAGTGCTCAGCCAATCAAACTTGAAAAAACATAAGTGGTCAGGAAAAAAATGGATGCACTTCAAACATATGCAAACATACAACCAAACAGAAATGTCAACAGAAGAAAAAAAACAGCCAGACAAAAAAAAAAAAAAAGGCAAATACAGCAAATTAGAATCCCCTGAATGGAGCCGCTCTCAACCACGACCAGAGTCTTGGAAAGGAGAAAAAAAAAAATTGGCATCTGTTGCTCCAATTATGGAAATCAGTAATCCCAACTAAGTCTGGAAAAAACTTATTTAAACTACAATTTCAATGTACTTTTAATCATGCTTTGATGTGTAATTAGGAATTCATAATAGGTAGAAGCGTAGAACTTGTCAAACATTAAAAAAATTTTATTCAAAGCATCTTAAAAAACGTTTTTTATATATCTATCAACAAGTTTTTGGTTATAACATGAAACTTTATTTACTGGTTTACAGATAGACAAAATAATGCTTAAAGTGCCTATTTATTCATTTGTTCTGGCTGAAATGTTCTTAGTTTGTCCCAAAATATGGTATTTACAAAGCAAAAACCAAAAATTCAACAACAACAGACTTTAAAGCAGTTTACCATCATGTTTGCCAGCCAGCCAGATGTGGTAAAGGTCACCCTTTAATGTGTTTACAGCAGCCATTGAGGTCAAATTCAGCTTGACACAAAGGAATGGGTTCTGCTTCTTGTTCTTGCTTCTGTCTCATATCCATGTTTCAGCATGACTGTGGTCCACTTTGTAGCTCAGCAACCGTCCCAACGCTGACACCAGCAGCATGGTCTGCCACCAATTCATTGACAGAGACAAACCTGTAGCAGCATTTTAAAACCTTAGTTTCAAATGAAAAAAAATTTGCTGCAATGAGGCAAATCATTTTTATGAGTACTTTTTGTACTCATAACTTTGAAACAATAAACATGTTTAGTTTTGGATTTATTGTCAAACAATTTTTTCACACTTCTGCAGTTTAGCCAGATTTTGGGATGATTTCTATTATGAAATAGTTTCATCATATTTGATGGATCAAATAGTTTTTATCTTGCGACAAAGTTTAAGCCCATTTTTATTATTTCTTAAGCCTTTAAATCTGATTCTGTGACAGTTTCTCCAAAATGTGAGGTTTCTGTAAAACACTGCAGTGAAACATAAACTCATACAAATATAACTCTACAAACAAGGAGCAGATTTGGAATTGTTGTAGATTATTAAAAAAAGGGGAAAACCAATAAGAAAAGTTAACCATTTATGTGGCCACACACAATGCGAGCTTCATTTCATACCAAGGAGGTCTTTCTTTGACTTTTCTATTGAAACAACATGTTTTGAATTTTTTGACTCTGTATTTGTAGTTTAACACAGTCAGGTCTGTTTTTTTTACTATCTCAAAATGTTGAATGTTTGATGAGAGACAAAGTTGGCACATCTTCTCCACACTGACTCTCTGAGGTTCATGTTGTGGGTGTGCATGTGCTTAAATGCTTGTGTGGCTCTTTGCAGATGTAGAGCTGAACAAGCGCCAGCAGCTGGGAACTCTGGGAGCACACTCAGGAATGATGTCATTACCAGTCAGAACGAGGAGCCGCCACAGTAATCTGACAATGTGCCTTCCATGGGGAGAGCCAATCACCCGCTGATTGTGTGTCTATTACCATTATTACTTAACAGGGTCCTAGTGCCTGTGCGTACCTATAAATCGGCTGTTGTCTGCATCTGCTGTACATCTGTCACTTTCCCAACATCAGTTTTTTTTTCCCTCTTGATTTTCCAGATGATGTGGTTTCGATATTTGAGGACGGGGAGGCTCATCACCGTGACGCCTTAGACTCTTTGAGGTATAAGGCGCCGTCTGATGCTTTTCCATACTTTATTTGTTAATGTTTGGCTAGTAGGGATTGTGGCGAAAGATGAAAATTATTCAAGTTCTCGCCAGTGTTTATGTTTGTGTCTGGGTTCTATACCCACAACAGCGAGCAGCTTCATTTTCTGTGCCACGCCTGTCTTCTGTGCCATGCCTTTCCCTCTCACTCTACCTGCCTCAAACCCCCACCTCCACCCTCCAGCACAATTAAATTAACTTCCCCTCCACCCTGCTGTCTCTGTGTACACCTGCCAGTCGTGTTCTCTCCTGCATATGTTTATGCTCCAGTCTGAGTCCTGGGCTGGTCTGTCTGGGAGCAGAGGAGGAGGAGGAAAACCCATCAGGTGGAACGCAGATGGGAGGAGCTGTAAGTTTGTGAAGAAAGAGCGTCTGTAGAGCTGCCGTCAGGGTTTTCCATCGGAACCCAGACGTCTGTACAATATTTATCAGGAGGATGTTTGCCTCAAATGCACATACTGTGCATTTACACAGGAACCTTTTAAGACATGTCAAAATTCAGATGTGGAAAATTTTACTGCATGGCTGGATTATTCATTCTTTCATTCATTAATTTATCTTACTTTCTTTATTTCTTTCTAGTTTAATCAACACTTTCACACATCACCACAGAGCTCTATCTGTTTTAAAGCCAAACACATTTGCACTGCAGCTCCTCACATTGTATCTTAAGCTTCAGCTGCAAACTTCAACCCATCTCTCACGACTCTGATGCTATGTTCACACAGAGCGTGTGATGCGGGTTCAAGAACGTGCATTTAGCATATGGTGTTCACACTGGACTGTCGCTACCCAATACTAGTGCATGACCTCCACCTACAGTTGGAAGAGGCTTGGTGAAAATGTCAAAGTGCTACAAATTTCGTGAATCTTGCTTCAGATTTTTCGATATTCTGATATATGAAACACTTGGTGTCATAGAATTCCAACCGGGCAGAAACCACAATTAATAATGTCTCCTCCATGATCAATTTTCAAACGGTTGGCACTTCCGTGAATTAAAAAGGACACCATCCCGTTCATCAAATCTGAATCCCTGATTGGTCAAAGTTCAGCGATTTGTATGTGGAGCCTGAAAACAGTTGTAGAAACTTGCGTTGTGATGCGTGAACACGACAGTTTTGAGTTTTAAATGTGAAAGCCTGAAATGTGCATAAACACGCGTTTATATAGAAAGTGGTCGCTTGAACGCAAGTTGAGGAAGGCATTAAGAATGTAGCTCAAGGCAACACAGTCATATAACAATCTCGCAAGGTTAAGTAAACTTCATTTGTGACTATAAAAGACAAAAACCAAATAATGAAAGACAACAATTAATCATAGCTAGTATTTAGTTTTTAGCGTTCTAGTTTTTTTAAATATATTTTTCAACTGTTACAGAAACATATTTTTGGGTTTAAAGACCACGTGCCCTAACCCCATTAATGACACGTTCTGGTCCACAAATGTTGCATAAAAGGATAGTTTGTCAGCGGAAGGTTAAGTCAAAAAGCCTGGTTATTTACCAAGAACTGCCCACCAAAGTTCTGAGCCGAGCTTGGGTTTACTGGCAAATAAAAGCGCTAATTTGCGCAAGCATTGTGACTTGTCTTTGTGAAACTGCCACATCAAGGTTAGAGTTGTTTTTCTGAAGTAGAACTGCCAATGTTTACAAAGTTGCAGACTTTGCATTGTCATGCACAATCACCTCCCCACGGCGAGGCGCGTGACATGTGTTGGTCGTTTACCAGCTTTTCTGAATTTATTGGAAAGTGCTTTTACTTGAATTTGTCAAAATTCCACTAAGCCCCTGCTTTTTCTCACCTGGGATTTTTGCTGTAGTGTACAGCAGAAAAAACGCAGAAAGCTAAAGCAAACTTTGACCTTTACATTTGCCGTTTCGTCCCACCTCTGCTCGAGTTACAGACCTCTGAATATCGGCTGTATGACTGCATCTGCTGAGGATCACCTCAAGCCTTCATCTGCGTCCCCTTTAAATTACCAAACCACTTCTGAATAAAGTGAGAGGGATTCCCAGTCAGTTCAGGAAGCTCACGCCCCCATCCCCAGCTCTCCACTTGACTTCTGCATCGCTGCTGTCACAAACTTACCCTGTGGTTTTATGTGTCTGCCTACACTGTGATGCGCAAGTGGCTGCTCATGAGTCAGTTACAAGTAAAGGCATGCTATGGTTAACTACTCTTTACGCTCTCCCATGTGGGAATCCAGATTCAGACCCCTATTAGGTGTTATGCATAACCACACATGGACACACTCACAAACGAGTGCAAATCTCTCATTTATGCAGAAGTGAAACTAAAAAGAAACTAAACAAGAAACTAATGCTCTCTTTTGGTAACAATAAGAACCTTTAGCCACAGAGAGCTCATGAATTTTCACATGAAGCAGAGATGTGGACTTGGGTTGCACTTACTGTAGGTTTCACATGCAGATACTTTAGGATTAGTTAAGAATGTTCCTTTTATGTAATTATCTTTAGGCTCTATTGCTTTCAGATTTAAAAGTAAAAGTTGTCTTTGCTATGCTTTTATTTTGGGAATGCATGAAGCAACAGCCTATTATTGCATCTTCTCAAGTTGTTCAAAAGTGGTTTAATGTCTAATTTAAACCAGCTTTAAGCTATAGGACTTGAGCATTGGGCTGCACGGTGGCGCAGTGGTTAGCGCTTCTGCCTCACAGCAAGAAGGTTCCTCGTTCAAGCCCTGGCTGGGGGACCTTTCTGTGTGGAGTTTGCATGTTCTCCCCGTGCATGCGTGGGTTTTCTCCGGACACTCCGGCTTCCTCCCACAGTCCAAAAACATGCTTCACAGGTTAATTGGTTACTCTAAATTGTCCCTAGGTGTGAATGTGAGTGTGTATGGATGTGTGATTGTGGCCCCTGCGACAGACTGGCGACCAGTCCAGGGGTGTACCCTGCCTTCGCCCATGAGTAGCCGGGTTAGGCTCCGGCAACCCCGTGACCCCGAAAGGGATAAAGCGGATTGGAAAATGAATGAATGAATGAATGAATGACTTGAGCATTGGCTTAAATTTATGAATAAAAACTGAAGTCTTGACTTGGATTTGTCACCAAAGACTTGAGATTTAACTTGAATTAAATTACAAAGACATCAAAGTTGACCTTGACTTGCAAAAAAGGACTTGTGAGCAGCCGTGACATGAAATGAGGGAGTTGTCAGACTTGATGAAAGCATATCCATTTGTCATTTAAAAATTGTCATGATAAGCTATAAAACAAACAACAGTATGTTTTGTTCATCAAAGAAGGTCAGAGAGGTTGTGACATATTTACTACAAGAATAAACACAAAACTGTGTGACACATTAGCAACTGACTTAACCCTTAGACACCGGAGCTGTAGATCCAGTGTTGACATTCTTTTGACTATCGTAACTCGTCCACCGTTTGCGCAACTCCAGTGGATTCTGAAGAGAAAAAAAATCAGCTTTTTGCTGATATGCAACACTGTACAGTAGTGAAGTGCTTACGCAGTTGACATAAACTAGCTGATTCTGCGGCTTGAGGCAAAGCCAATATCAAAATACGCTTTTCTCCACGTCAAAATGAGCTGATGCCTATGGATTGTGGGATTATTAAAGGGGTTTGTGACATGGCAAAGAGCATATGTTATTTAGTTGTTGCCGGGGACATCTCTGGTGATAAAGGGTTAAGCTATGTTTTTTTCCACACAATTTCCACACATTCTCTCACAATTTTAAGCAGGCTCAGTGCCTCTGCACACAAGCGGTGTAAGCTACGAGCCAACACTAGTATGCTAACAACATCCATGTGTTTGGTTGAAAATTATGAAATGAACTGAAAAAAAATACACTTTCTTCTGCTCATAATCTACTTTTTTGGCAAATGTATAAGATAAACTTAACTTTATTCCGCACCAAAGAAGCAAAAAAAAACTGAAAATGAGGGTCCAGGGAGACTTGCAAATGAATCCTGGTGTGACCTTTCACAGTGAATGTAGGTATTTTCTTCAGAGCGACCTAGTGCAAAAATAAAACAGAAATGTGTAATGTGCTGGTTTATAGTCTTTAGCAGACACTTTCATCCAGAATATTTTAAAGGAAGTGATTAACTTTCCATTTGGAGGTAATGTGAGCTCAAGAGGCCATGGTTCATACTGACTATGGAGCCCTGGCCAACCAGCTGACAGGCAAGCCAGCAAGCCTTTCCATGATATCAAATCATCGGCGTTGACAATACATATTTTCTGTCTTAGTATCACAATAAATAAATATTTTATTGATTTGTATAGTTCATGTACCAGTCTTTTCAGTGCTAGTATGAGTGGAAATATGAAGAATAAACACCTCTTGAGGTGAAAAAAGCTGCTGAAAAACGGTTAAATTGTGGGATCAGCTTGTTAACGTTTTTTTTCTTTTTGAAAGATGAGCAGTATTTTCACACATTTCTCCCTAGAACTCAGTGATTCAAGTTTGAGCATCTTTGAGGGTCTGTTTATGACCAAACGTGATCTCCGTACCAAGGTAAGACATCACACATTTTATTTAAATATCAGTGTGCAGGGTGGTGGGGATGCTGTCACAGAGACTCAATTCAACAGAGTAAGAAACGGTGTGCAAACACAGACCCCACACAGTGTGTGGGCAGAGTGTTACTTGCAACCAAGTTTCAGGGAAAAAGGAAAGCCCTCATTTAAAAGCAAGTGTCTATGTGCAGGCTGAGGTTGCAGGTTCATATCACACCTTGTCTACCGAGATGCTGGTGGTCTTATCACACCCACATGCTCTTTTTTTCTCAAACCCAAAGCTGCTTTTTTGCCTCGTCTGACATTATTTTGATCTGCAATTGCTAAGTTGCATCACCGGTGCTTTGCGCTTTCTTATATGCTGCGCTTAGATCAAGTGCTTAGATCAAGCGCTTAGAACAAGTGCATCATATTCAACATGATCTCTTTGAGTGTTAGTCACCATCTATCACGTGCGGATTGCAGCAGCATCACACACCAGGCCATGCTGACTTCACCTTTGCAAATTGCACCAGTTTGAGCCCTTTCTTTAGGTGGAATTTTCAGCTTCCCAAGAATCGTTTTGTCTGACAGGTGATGCATGAACGTCCGTCAGCTGGTGAAGGATTTAGAACCCAAACAGAAAGCTGTGAAGGTTCTGTTGGTCTCAGCAGGCCTGGATCCAGGTTGATAATTAGGTCAGCACTGCCCTCCTGGGAGGAGAGGGCAAAGGGGATACTGTAGAAACCCCTCAGCCCCATCAGAGAAGATGAAAAGAAAACAGCCTGCATACAACTTTCACATGTTGAGGTGAAGGCTGAGAATGTGTTTTAAATTTTCATCTTCCTCTAAGGTCCCGTTTGATTTTTGACTGGAAGGGAATGACCTCCTAAGAGTTCTTATAACACCTCTCTGTCCAGGCGTTTTGGTTTAACCCCACACCACATGAGTGTGTGCGTGGTCAGATGTGCCGTAGTGTATCTGCTTCTTCCTTCCTTTGGGTTTTAGCTAATCCACTTCTTTGGGCTTCCTTCCCAGAAACGATGAGACTTTTCTAAAGAAAACAAAGTCAAGCAGCAAACTGGAAATCCCTCCACCTTTCTCATTAAAGATGAGGGTAAAAACAAAGTTGATTTTTCTGATTCAATTTAAGTCCATGAAACTGGACCTCAGCCACAGCTTTTCAGGACAGGAATGAAAGAAAGACAGCTGGGATGTGTGTGTGTGCGTGTGTGTGTTCTTTAACTAGTAGAGGTGGATCTGTTGGATCACTTGTCTCAGGTTTGATTTCAGTAAATATGAGTTACAGGTTAAGGTGTGTGAAAAACAGGACTGATCGTTCAATATTTTGTAATAACTAATAGTGGTTTGATTAGATCTTTAAGTTTAAATTTAATTCCTACCCCATTTTGCTAAGATGTTAGTCTTGTCAGTGTTGAATACACCAACATTGTGTGCTTACTTTTGCTCTTTAGTGGGGCCTCTTGCATAACTTTCTGACACAATAATTGATAGAAAGTGATACCACATGCATTTCCATTGACCATACATGGTTTTAAGTAATATATAACTGTGTTGTTGGTTGTCGCATTTTACTTTTTGTCGAAAAAATATGAGCAGAACTTAAAATACTTTAATTACTACATGACATTTGCGTGAATGTAAAAATAAAGAGATGAAGATTGGACATGTTTGCAAGCACTGCTTTTCCTTACACGTGCGTTTGTCCACCTTTGCACAAGTGCAAACGCGTGCATGTGGTTGAGCGCAGCGTAATGACCCATCAGCGAAATTGCATGCAAAGCAAATAACAGAGTTGCTGAGATAAAGACTGTTGTTATGTCCGTGTAATTTAAACAATAATCTGCTGTGGACTGGATGATCCAGCCGAGCTGGAGATCTCTGTGTAATCACGGTTGTTATGCTTGGACAGAAGATCAGTTCCTGCCATCTCCCAGGCTTCCCATGAGTTAATTCCTGACATAAATGATCCCCAAAAGATCTGTTCATGGTGGAGTTTCTTGGTCCAGGGATATCTGAAAGATGTGTCAAATGTTTGTGTTACTTTTAGGCTTAACTTGTGTAAACGTTTGTGAAATTCCAGGTTCAGCAGCCGTTCTTCAAGTCAACTCTCCTTTTTAATTTCATAAATCCAAACAAATCCATTTTAAAGAGTATGGTGCTAAGACTTTGGTGTCATCCTCTTAAACCACAGAGATTCTCTGTTCTGCAAATAGTTGAGAGTCAATGACCTCTAAGCAACATAAAGAATGAAAAAAAATGACAAACCAGGAACCCAAATCGGCAGAAAATCAATGACGTTTCAGTATTGTTATTGTCCTGGCGATACAAAACAGCAAATCACAATGAAAATAAACTGTTCTCAACCCAAACATCACTCTTTTTCTCTGCTCTTGCTCTTGTTGCCTTGTTCTTGTTCTCATTCTTTTTATGAGGTGAGAAGATCATAACTTTGTTAAAACGTGTCCCCACAAACTGAGATGAGTTTTATTCAATAGCAAGGTGGAACTCTGAGCTTTGCATCCTTGTGTTAAACAGATATCGGGTACCAGATGTAAAAGTTCAGTAGTTAAAAACTTTCTGACATTTTTGTTAGATTTAGACAAATTTTCTATTATTTGCCAAACAATGAACCTGTGTGTGCAGGTTGCTTTTGCTAAACAGGCTTTAGAGGATAGGGTACACTCAGGACTGTCGTTCTCTTTAGAACTGGAATCATGTCATCGAGATGAGGTATGGCCTTACGTGTTTTTAGAACCTGGTGAAACGAGAACAAGAATGATCTGGCTTGACCTGAATTGAGTCTTTGGCAGAGAGAAAATCCAAGGTTCCTTTAGGCCCATGAAAACAAAGAAGGGGTGCTTGGACCCCACTAAAACAAAGTTGTTTATCATGCCAACCTTTAATCGAAAGATCGCAGGTTCGGTTCCTGCCCTCCCCGCACATATGTCAAAGTGTCCTTGGACAAGGCACTGAACCCAACATTGCCTCTGGTAGTTATAGGTTGTCATCAGTGTTAGGAAGTGGAGTTACATCAGTGTGTGAATGTGTGTGTGCATGAGGAAATGGGACTGTGACTGTGACTGTAAAAACCCTTTGGGTTCTGAAAAACAGAAAGAGCATGTGACAGTCCAAAGGGCATAGGCAGATATTTATAATAACTATTGAATGCAGTCTTCCACACTTCTACTTCTTTGATGGGAATGATACATTAAACATTAGGTCAAATTCTATGAGTATTTTGCCCCTAACAAAACAAAACTTTTCCCTAAAAATAAATAAAACTTTTTATTGAAAAACTTACATTTTTAATTGGAATATAAGAAAAACCGAAACCTCAACCTGACAATATTTTTTCTGTTGCTAGAATTTAACTTTGCAACATAAATATAAAATGACATATAATAATTTTAGATTTTGGTGTGAAATTGACTAAGCATGCTGTTATATAATCAATTCAAGCATTACTTTAGCTCTTGCACAAACATAAAAAAATTGCTTTCTTTTGAAAAAAAAAAAAACAATTCACTTTTTAAAGAAGAATTTCATTAAAAACTGCACTTTTTTTTTTAGAGTTGCATAAAGTTGCTCTTTGATAAACTGGAAAATAATCTGACCCCATGACCCCTGGCCACAGATAAGCAGAAGACAGGCAGATAATGATGGAAGAATGCATATTATTAGACTTACATCAAAATGTTGTGTTTAGGATTGAGATTTGCATTAAATTTAAATATTTAGAACTTTGGTTAAGATCAAAAATGTACGTTTAACATAGAGATTTAGCATTCAGATCCAACATTTAGATTTTCAATTAATTTTATCTGTAGACTGTAATATGTTCAATATAGATATAATATACAAATTTGGCATTTAAATAAACATTTAGATTTATTGTTTACAAATAAGACTGAACATTTAACTTTGAAACATTTAACTTTGAAATTCTACATCTAGATTTACATTTACAGTTAGTATTTATGAGACTATAATATTTATTTTTATATCACTTTTATGTGTAGCATTTAGATCAGTATGCCTTTCAATGGCACATTTATGAACTGTGGTTCCCCCGACAAAGGGGGAGGGGCCGTGTATTCAAACCTAACTGTTCTCAACCCAAACCTCAGCCCTTCTTCCTCTCATCTTGCAGTCACCAGCTGTGCTTTCGTTATCTTTTCCTGGTTCTCAGTCTTTCTTTTTCTATCAGAAGAAGGGCTGACAGTATCTGTCAAATACAATAGGGAACGTCTCTTTCCTCAAACTCTTTGACTATAGTGTTCCCTCTGTGCAGAACAGCCAAAATCTTCTTGAATACAAAATACAAATGCAAACATTTTTAAGTCTTTGCACACTTTGCAAAGACCATTAACAGACTTTTTCAATTTTTTAATCTGACTACTCTCTCATGTAAAATAAACAATAATGTGCAATTGCCTGGATTTATTCAACGGAGCAGATGAGGTTTCACCCATGTCTTAAACTAAAGATGTTCCTCATAACCCCTTTCAGGGAAGACACCGCAGACGGGGGTTCTTGTGGTCTGGAACAGTGTCCATGTCTGCAGTAAAGGGCTCAAGTAACCCACAACTTCCCCTGTATGCAAAGGAACAATCCCCATTTTGGAATCAGTGTGGAGTTGGGACCTCTCAGGATGTCATAAACAACTTCTCAGTGCAGTAAATGAGTCACAATCTTGGCTGATTTTCTGCATTTTTTGGTGTCAACTCGGGCCAAAAAGCTTATTAAAGAGAAAGGCAAGAAGGTTTGTCTCGTCTTTATTTACTCCTTCATGCACTTAAATCTCTAATTAGGGATAATAGCTGGCTGAAAGCAGAAGGGACCATTGCCAGCGAGACAAAGATTGCAGGTCAAATGCTTCATTCAACTGAAAACAGCAAAAACTGCAGAAAGGCCCTGATCTTTCTGCATGAAACATAAAAAAGACTCTACATACAGTTTATGAATAAAGCTACAAGCACCTGATCATACAGCAGAACTATTTTTTTCTTACCTTGTCCTGTGCAACAGCTGAGGAAACAGATTTGAGCTGAGAGCCTCTTGTATTGGACAGAGCTTACTGTAACAATCGGGGGTTATAAATATTTGGACAGACAAGGTGTATATTTGCATAAACCCCTTTTGTAATTTAGGCTAAACTTTATTTATATTGATTATGTTTGTATCCTTTTGTTGTTGGACCGGATGGAAAAGACGAAGGGGGAAGAAGAGAGAGGGATGTTGGGGGGGGTAATGGCACAAAAGACAGAGGAAAAAGGGTGGGTTAAAGTAATTGGAGGATAATTACAGGGGGGGGTTGTGAAATCATTAATCAACAGGCAACAAGATGCTGGAAGTTTACAGTCAGGTGTGAATGTTTGTCTAAAGTGGGTGGGGCCCGTTCACACACAGTTACAAACATACCTGCTGGCTCCAAGAGTCTTTACATACAAACTTGTCAACATGTACACAATACAACAACAGTTCACACACACACTTATGCATACAAAACAACCCATGCAAAACATTTCATTCTGTCACACATACTGTCTGTGCAAAGATGAGCTAACACCTGTGCTCAGGTGAGTGTTTATATTTAGCTGAGGTGGATGATGGAATGTAAACAACAAAAAAAGGAGGGAGAGTTCCCTGCCATCGCCACACCAAGACCCCCACCAAAGCAGGATCCACCAAGCCAGGATCTCCCCACACTCGCACAGTAGGGCTGATGAAGAAAATCTGCCAGCAGGGCGATCCCACCAAGAACCCAGGCCAGGGCTCACAGGGCCGCCACAGGGGCCCCCCCAACACCCGAGAGCAGGGAGGCACAGGAGCACAGAGAGTGCAAGTCCGTGCCCAGCCAGAGAAGCAGACCCCCCACCGTGCCAGAGGGCCAAGCGCTGGGCCCCACCCACTGAGAGTCCCCCAGCCTGAGCTGGTATTTGACTCAAAACTGGACAGCTGGATAGCTCCAATATTGCTCGCCTTATTTTGTTTGGTTGAGGTTGTGAGGTTTAACACACATGCAAATTTGAACAATTGATGTTTCAGGATTCAATGTATATGCCTGTGACCTTGTGACATATTTTTGACAGTGATTTAACCAGAGAAATTTGTATTCAAAACAAGCAAGAGTCGTATTTAAAACAAAGACAAATTGTTTTCAAAACAGATATATCAAACGTAAAACTAAATGTTGCATTCACATTTTTCTGCAAAAGTTGTGCATAAAGTATTAATTTGTGCACAACTTTGTCTTTATGAATACGTTTATGTTTGACAACTATAATACCCCTTAAGTTCCGTCCACAACTCAGAAGCAAATTTCTAATGAGCTCCTGCCGCTCTGCAGAAACTATGTCCTAGAAGCGTTCCCAGTGGTTTTCATGATGATGCAGTTTTTTTTCTAGGACATAGTTTCTGCAAAGAGACATGAGTTCATTAGAAATTTGCCTCTGAGTTGTGGACGGGACTGTTGGCACAGGGTAAGCCTTCTCCCATTGCCCATCATCCCTTTGTTTACACCCTCTCCTTCTAGCGTACAGCCCATTGCACCTTTAACCCATTCATAATGATTTGAACAAAGAAATACTCAGTAATGCACATTTAAGTTTCTTTTCTTATCCTCAACCATGAGAAAAATACCACAAGAACATGTTAAAAAAAGATGTTTGAGTACATGTCAAATAAGGAAAGTGAGATTTTATTTTATCTTGTAGGGTTGATGTGCTGCAAGTCATTGTCATGGCAAGACGCCACCGTTGTGTGTGGCCCTCAAAGCCTGCACCACAGGACTTTTTCTTTCCTGAGACTCTGCTCGGATCAACAGTACAAGATGTAAACATCCCTGCAGCAGCTGTTTGCCTGACTTCTCATACCTGCTAGCAGTGTGAGACAATTTTCAGAGATACAGCTGCCAGTTCTGCTTTCGGCACTCTGCTTCAGAATTAGTCGTGAATCATAGAGTTAGAAAGCCACAGTCCCATTAGAGCCTGTTGCCCTCTGACCTCTGGGAGAGGGTTAAGTATGGGAATAAAAGGGTCATTGAGAGGCAAAGGGTTAATTGTCGTCTCTATTAGAACTAATCGCCTTCATCACCCACAGTTGATGCACCCCCCCTCAACAAATGCCTCGCAGCACACACGAGTACAGCAGCAGCCCGGCTCTCCATCTTCAGCTGCATCTCTTCATATCCTGGCCCTCAGGCAAACAGTTCCCCTCTTTGCAGACAGAGAGATGTTGTACTTGTTTCCTGTTGCATGTTCCACATACCACAGAGTCAGAAGGTCAGTCTAAGCCCAAGCTTCACCCTTCTGGACTGAAACTGGATTGTGCCCCAGGGGTCACCCAAACGCACAACAACAGCACAGTCTCACACAGTCTTGCTGAGTTGAATATATAGAAGGAACCAAATGCCTTTATCTTATCGGTTTTCACCCGAAACACTTGTACTCGACTCCAGCTAGAGGAGGAATAAATTGGACACAAGGAATTTTAATTAGAGGGATTTTTAGATCAGTTGGATTCCCACTTCATGCTTACTGAACAGTTGCCGTTTCTTATCCCCATCCTTGTGTTTATTTGAAGGACAATGTGGGAGTGTGCGCACATGTGTGTGAGGAGTAATGGTGGGGTGGGCGTGTGTGAGAGGCAGAGTGGATGTGATTAGAGGCTTGGATGTTGAACGGAGAGGGGGAGACAGGGAAGCAGACGAAAGCCAGGTTTGAACAGGAGGGTAATTGGCTGAGATGAAAAATGCGAGTCCTTGACCTTTTGTTACCTTCAGGGACAGCATGCAAGCCCATCCCATTGCCATGCACTAGTACCACTCCCTCCACCATAAAGATCTTTAACTACAGGGTTAGAGGACAGGAGCGATGGAGGTAAAAGCCAGCGGAGAACCTCAGGGGGGAGTCCCTTATCCTCTCTAGGGCGTGGTGGTCTTCCACTGTGTGTGTTGGGGTCTCAGCTGTCTCAGCCTCCATTAGACACTAATAGGCCTGTCACTCTGGGCTTTTAACTGTGCTTGTTAGCGCGGCAGACAGTGAACAAACCTGCTCTCAGCTCGCAGTTCCAATCCCACAGATGTCTCCATTAGCATTGTTGCCCGTCTGGGTGGTTGCACTTAACATACAAACAGATCTAAGTTATACAACCACTGCAGCATCCGGAGGGGAAGATTCTCCACAGAGCTGCCATTTTTGGAGTAAATTAGTATTGACTTTTCAATACATTGTGAAATAAAGTTGAAGCAGAGCATCACTGCTCTTCTGCTTTGTGACAGGAGATGAGTTCATTAAAGTCTCTTTCCAATCATATTCTGATCTATAGTAAAAGGGTTTCCAGTGATCTTTTAATTATGATTGTGCAGTTTTTAGCCCCAAAAAAAAAAAAAAACTAAAAAAGGTTCCTGCAAACGATATTAGTTCTTTAGAAATTTGCCTTTAAGTTGTGGGTGGGACTGTTATGCAGAGTAGGCCCATTTCCCATCATCCATCTGTTCCACCCCGCTAGCTTACAGCCCCCCACATCCCCAAGCTAACATTGCCGAAGCGGCAAAAACGGCAAGCAATATTGGAGCTAACCAGCTGTTAAGTTTTGAGCCAGATGCAGCTCGGATGAGGAAAACAAAGACTTGCATGGATATAGTCGTCTTCAAGTGGATGCATCATAATGGCTTCTATGTCACAACTACAAGTTTAATTTTCTTTATACATGTTCTGTGTCATAACAAAAAATGTCATGAGCATGTTAAAAACACAATTTTCACTAGACTGGGTCTAGAAGAAGGCACCTGTAAGGTGAAGCATTGAAGGCACAATTTTACTTAAAGACCCACTCCAATAAAAAAATGTTTTTTGTGTGTTTTTCTAATGTTCTTGTAGCATTTTTCGAAATGATAGCGAATATAACTAAAAGAAATTTAATACTAAAGCTGGGTTTCTGAGTGTCTTTATTCAAAGGGCTCTGAAAGGTAGCAGGAGAGTGTAAACAAAGGGATAACGGTATGTCAGCAAGACTTATACTGCATTCACACCGAACGTGATTTGCGAGTCAAATTCACATCAGCGTCCTCCGCTTGCTGCACGGCAAATTCCCTTTGCAAAGCCTGTCCAGAAATGCGTACTTAAGCTTGACGCCCCAGTCTGGTGTGGGAGGAGCAACTGCCAACAGAGGATGTTCAGGGATTGGGTTTATTCATTTTGAAGAGCTCTACTAAAGCATGGGTAATAACGTCTCCATGTCTGAGTTCATGAGATCATTCAGAGATTCTCACGGTACAGTTAGTGTCATTCCCGCTGTGGGCGCTGTGTCTGAATGATACCTGGCTTTCGCAGTGTTTCCGTCCCTCTGTGACCCAGTTTGAAAACCTTCTGTTCCGCATTAACCCAAGAAGGAAAAAAATAAAAACAAGAATAAAATTAGAAGACCTGTTTTTTTTTATACTTGTCTCAATGAAAATAATAAAAGTATCAAAAAGTTCTGTAGACCCGAGCAGGCTGCCTCCCCATGCTGCAGTCGCTCTACTGTCTGTCTGACAGCTCGCCTCCTGGGTGGGAGCCAGCGTCATGGGTGCTCTTGTTCCAGCTCCATGGACCCTGCAACAGACTGTCCAAGGTTTACTCCACGTTTTCCCAACAGTAGCTGGGACAGGCTCTGGCAACACCGTTGCCACGAAAGACTTACAGCGGGTTAAGAAAATGGATGGATGGATGAAAGCTCAGGAGGAGAACTACCGGATTGATCCACCACATTAGATGTGTATTCTAACTGCTTATCAAGTCACTGAAAACTTCACTTGACAAAAGCTGAATACCTGACTGGTTGACGTGACGCGGTGACCTTGCCAGAACAGTATAATTGAGTATAAAATCTGGTGTTAAATCACGACCTGTGGCTCAATGAGTTGACATACTGGACATGTCAGAAAAAGGTGGCATAGCGATCAGACCTGTCATAAAAGTAAAAACTCAACAGGGATGGACCGAACTCCAGGAAGCAAGCAGCTGCGCAGAGGCGCCCTTGTTAAAATCTCAGCCATATGGCCAGCATCTGAGCTAGTGCTGGGGGTTATTTTTATAACAGCTTTTATAGCTTGGCTAGCTTTCACTGCTCCAATGAGAAAGTGCCTGTCTACCTGCCAGAGTGGCTGTTCAGCTGATGAAGAGAAATGCTTTCGAGCGCAGTCCAGTCCTGAATCATTTTACGATTTTTTTTTTCTTTATCTTAAACCACCAAGATGTTTTGTCTTTAAAAACAAGCGGAGATTCAATGTCCTTTTGCCTCTCCTGCTTCTTCTTTTCATCTCCTCCTGCATCCATCATCGACTGCTCCAGGCCTTCTTGAACTATTATGTTCACAGCGAGACCTGTCCATTTAAAATGAAAACAAACAGAGCTTGTTGCAGTAGGGTTGTCTTGGAGCTGATGAATGAGCTATCATAGACCTCTTTGGAGCTGATGGGTGGGGGGTAAAAAAAATCCTGATTCACTCTTGGACGCATAGCAATGATTTCCTTACCCAAAGCTACAGTTGTCAGAAAAATGACACTCTGATATTCCAAAGTTACATTAAAGTACTAGCCTTTACTTTCTGCTTCTTCTTAAAGAAGAATGAAAATCATCTGCAGTAATTGTCCCTTTAATAACCTTGAGAAATAATGGATTGACCATAGTCGGCTTGCCAAACCTAATGACAGATATTTTATTGTAGAGCAGATCTGGCAGTTTAATCAGTGTTACTGATAAATGCTGCACTTTCTTTAGTCACTCTCATTTTCTTTTTAATCATTTCAATAATTCCTATCTATAGGTTAATATTGATCTATTTAGCTTTCTATTTGCATCTCTACTACCATTATGCATGTGTATTTCACATACAAAGAAAGAAGTGCCACATTGGTAAACAAAGTTTCATTGTTGCTACATCAATTAAAAAAGATCATTTTTGAAGGTCCTCGTGGATTAACGCACGTCTGGTGTGTATGTAGTATTAAAGTTTCAGATGTCACATCCCCAAACCAGGATCTGCGTTCTTCATCAGCTTGTTTGAGTCATTGAGTTCATTCACAATGGTCCTATTAGAGATCAGTCCTTAAAATTCAACAGGCTATGTAAAGCTATATACATTGTTTTTGCGGTGACAGAAAGTATTAGAAGAGGCCTAGGGTAATAATATATATTTTTTTGACAACTGCATGATTATTCCTCAGCAGACACCGTTTCCCAAGTCATACTTTTTGCTCCAGTCTATATTCTTTAACTCTGTGAACTCTCCTGAGGCATTTGGATGTGATCTGTGGGTTACTAAGATTCATGGCTTCACCAGCAGACTAAATAAAAACATGTTTGTGTGTTTTAACTCTAGGTATCATAGTAATCATATTATGCAAGGAAATTCAGGAATAACCTGGACAGTAGTCATTTTCCTGGCAGGAGAGAGAGTTATTGATGGAACGATTTGAACACATGTGAGATCATGGGCCGCTGACCGTGTGTTATTCAGAAAATTCAGGAAACTTGTAAACTTAAGCTTTGCTGTAGGTGCATCACATGTGACACTGCTATTCAAAATTTTCCTGGAGCAAAAGATGTTTTTCAAAGTGTAATATACACGTAAAAACAACATGAATTTAATCTCCGATTTAAGATTTTAAGAACAAATGCACGCCGAAAAAGTTCTGCGACACTTTTTAGCAAACTTGAGTTGTATTTTAAGATCCACGTCCCCTCTAGAAGAAAAGGAACTGTTTTGGGATCACTTGTTTTCTCAGTGTCTACCAACCAAAAAGGATAAATGCTTGAGGCTGTGTTGTATCACCATCACATGTGTTCCATTAGTTACTCATTACAATCAGAGACAATTGTAGTAACAAATGCTTGATAACAACAACTGTGATTACTTGTTTTAAAGATATGAGACACAATTTTGGTGGATTGCTTCAGGAACAGTACTAGCTCTTTACTTGTATTTAAAAAAAGAGTTGTGTTGAAGTAAAACCACATTATGGGAACCTGACCTCCTATTGAATCGCATACATTCATAATTTCTGCTATAAAGCTCATTTATTTTCATCTTTTGCCACAAAGTTCATCAGGTTTTCCTGCCGTTGTTGTTTGAGCTGCCAAGCCTCTCCGGCAAATTGGATTTCTCAGGCTTTTCTCTCAGCGTTTGAACTGGATATATGAAGAGGATCAGGTTCCACCAAAGGGAATTAGAGCGAACGTGCATTCTTGTTCTCTGGGAGACTTGTGTCGACACAGTTGCCCCACACACTGTCTCAGGAAGCGCCTTTTATTTGTCAGATTGGTTGACGGGCTACAACAGCTTTTGCTGTCAGAAAATATTTTTAAAATCTTGTGAGACATTAAATCATAAACGTGTGTCTAACAAAAAGACCAAGGAGCACATGCACACCATAAGTGTGTCTTTAGCATCTTGAAAAAATTTAAGAAATGTGACATAAGCAAACTGCATAAGAAAGTCAATCTTTTGTCCCTTCATGTTTTGAGAAAGGGTTAAGGTACATTCACACCGGACGCGGCCAATGCGACGGGGGCGTCAAGTTTCAATGTTTAGTCAATCTAAAGACTGGATTTGTGGGGGCATGATTTTGGCTTCAGGCACGACGAGGTTGACGCACCAAGCAAGGACTAAGCCTTGGGCATGTGACGTTTTCTGTTACTAGATCAAAGAGTAGAAAAATGAATTTAATATGGCTGCGCGATGCAAGGATTTTTGTCCTGAAATTCCATCCGTTTTTTTAACTTGCTGGGGCTGCAGGGTTGCCAGAGACTGTCCGGTTACTGTTGGGTGATCACGGGATACCCCCTGGACAGGTTTCCAGTCCGTCACAGAGCCAATGAAGCTGAAGTGAAAGAGCCCACTGTGCTAGCCAGCCACCCGGTGGACAGCATAGGAAGCTTGCTGACCTGTGAAGATTAGCCACAAAGAACCACCGCAGGCACTGTCTTAGCGGGGGCGATCCACCAAGCTCCACGGGCTTGCGATGTTTTTCTTATTTTCATCGAGACAATAATAAAAAGATCCCCCAGTTTTATTTTTATTTTCCCCCTCTCGGATTAATGCTCAAACCGGGCCACAGACAGACGGAAGTATCGTTTAAAACAGCAATTAGGCGCAGCTCCACTGTAGGAGACTCTGTACCAGACTCTGGTGAAGCAAGACACGGCGACTTGCTTGCCGCCACCTCTATAGAGCTCTCTAACACATATAAGCACAAGCTTCTCACTCAACATCATCCATGTTTTCCATGATTTGGTCAACGAATTAAACTTGATGACGGTTGCTCTGCAACCGAAGTGTCATGGCGTTGAGCAGATAATTTTCCACATGTCAAAAGAGAGGAGGCAGACGAGAATTTGACACCCCGGCTACTTCCAATGTGTGTGCAGCATAAGGGTTAGGATTAGGGGTTAGGGTATGTGACAGCGCAACAAAAACTGAACTCTGCTTTCCAATAACATGCTGTTTAAAAATGCTGACATTTTTCCAAATAATATATAAAAAAGTGTTTCAACATTTTTTTGTGATAAAGAATCAAATTTCTGCTGCAGAGTGCACAAAACCATTGCATTAAGCAGATCCTTTAAGCAGTCAAAACTATTTATCTGAACCAAAAACACAATTAATTTGTTTTTACAATTAATTATTTTCTGAACCACAGGGCACATCAAATTGAAGCACACCAATGAATGGTCTACTTTTGATCTTATATCATATAAAGTACATTAAGCGAGATAAAAGAGTCAGAGATAAGTCTGTCAGTCAGATTTTCTTGACCACATTGATTCTAGAACAGGTTTGTAACACGCCACACGTTAGCATATTCACAATAGTTGTAGCTCCAAACCCTGTTAGCAACATGTAAAAAAAACAGACTGACACCACTAAAACAAACATTATTGTGACTAATTCCCGACCTTACTAGCAACATGTAAAGAAAAACACAGTCCCACAACGCTGCTCGTTAGCCACATTAGCGCTTAACACCCAACCTTGTTTGCAACTCGTAACAAAAACAGACGGCCATTTTGACAGAGCGCTGTGTACCTCTTAAAATCACTTTGACATCAGTAAGCACACCAGAATGAATCCATATATAAGGCACCCCTGATTATGAGACACAATAAACATTTTTGAATAAATCTAAGGCTTATAAGTGTGCCTCATAGTGTGGTTAATTCAGTAAACAAGACTACTTAGAAGTCTAGTACTTGTGATGTGTGTAATGCCAGAATGATCTGGCTGATGTGCTATGTGGACTAAACTGATGATTTCCTTTACAACAACCCTAAAATGAAAGCCTTTGCGCTCTGAGACAAGTTTACAGCCCGAATACGAAATCCACTTTCAACCACTGTTTACTGCAAAAGAGGTCAAAAACCATTTGCCCTTCTGGCAAAAACACACCTGCCTGTGGTCAGCTTATCAACCTGTATTTATAGAAATAACTTTAAAATAGCGAGATTCACAGGATGAAATGTTAACATTCTATATGACTCCTATATAACTTATCTGTTAGATGCAAATGTTATGCCATTGTTATAGAGGAACCTGATGGTCTGGGAACTTTTTGGTGAAGTAGCATGAACGATGGAAAAAGGGTGACTCTAAACTGGAATCATAGGCTAAAGCAGACTTTTTTTTTTTTTGCAAAGCCATTCATTGAGTTTGTAAGTACAATAACAGTGGCATATTCACAGAGAACCAGTGATTTTAAAGAGGACAAAGGAATGCTGTAAAAATGAATGAAACAAGATGAATGCTCAGATTAGGGCTAGAGTCTTTAATCCAACTATGCATTAGGTTGACAGGAGGTGCAACAACTGTGATAAACTTTTAATCAAAATTGTTCTCACTCGTTCCCCAACATTTACTAAAGTAAAGGGTGTTTTTTTTCTTTTTTTTTTACCTCTGAAGTAAACACTGCACTACGAGAGGCAGACTGAAGTCAAATGCAAGCCCCACTTGTTTGCCTTTCACCTACAGGCGTCTATATTTCTCTCACTCTGAGATCACAACATTTTATGGAGTTGGAAACGCGTCCAGATGGACACCTGCTGCAGCCTCCCTTCAGCGGAAAAGAAGTGCGTATTTGTTGTTATTCCAAATGTCTCTTAAATCTGCGCAGAGCTGGTCATGAAACGATGAGGTAATAAAACTTCAAATGCACACCTGTATTTGGACGCGGCTCATACAGAGGCCTCATTGTAGAAAGAGGGACCCAGCCGTTGATACAGTTCACCCTTTGCTTTAACGCAGCAGTGATTCATAAACACATTCCTGATTTTCACATACATGTCTTCTAATGTTTCAGCATGCCTATTTACAATGTGTCAAGCATGGTAAATACTTTTATGCAGCTAAAGTTACACTATAACTTGAGGTTTACAAATTAGCGTTCTACAACCCTTTTTGACAAGGCCAAACCCCAATCTTCCAGTCCCAAATGTGACACAAACCTGGATAAATCAAACGTTGCCGTTCATTAACTGACCACTAGAGGCAGGTTGCAAAGAGGAGATATTTCCCAATGACTTTTGCACCAAAAAGTTTAACTTTAAGAAGATATGTATATCTACAAATAAATTTCTTTTTTATTTACAGTCTGGATAAATTCACAATTAGGATATTAACTGCTTTTATTATTTTTTTCTTTTTGCTTAAACCAGATGTTTTGATTTATTTATTTTTAATTTGTGCATCATTTGCAGCTTATCTCTTTGATTCGACTATGCACACTTTACTCTTAAAGTGAACCCATTTCATTTCAGCTCATGCTATTTCAGGTTTCGTTTTCTCTATCATAATCCCAATAGTTGATTACCAACGGTAAATGTTCAAACATTGTTGTACAAAAAATAGACTCGTTAACTATACATTATGGTTCATGCTACATTTGCTATGAATTCTGCAACAATAACTTGTTAGGAAGCAGTTTTCTTTGTTCATTTTTGTTTTACTGGCAAAAACACCAGTAAATGTAAATTACTTGACTTGAACTGACTAGATTTCAAATTAAAAGATAGAAATAGAAACCTCTCAGAACTGTCTGAGCTGAACATTTTATTTTATAAAAGAAACATTTCCAAAATAAGTTATCTTTTATGAAGATAAAGACGGTCATCAGTGAACAATACCAGGAAAAATGTTTTGCAGCTCCAATCAAAGACCTTTTTCTGGTAGAACTTTAACTGCAAGGTCTCTATTGTTAACTTTATAAAAAAAAAAATACTATCTTCTAAATCCTTATTTATAAGAAGGGTGGGGTTTCAGATATCAGGCAAAGGTCTATTCACCTTCACGATATTGCAAAACCACAAGATGTATTTGTACAAAGAAACTACATCCTTGAATGCATATGAAAGAAATGTTAAGGAAAAACATTTTTATCAGGTTTTCTGTGAACTGACGAACAGTCAACATTAACAAGAGGTGAAAAAATGGTTTCATTTCTTGTGTTTTTTTTCTATTCACACAAGTTAGTTTTAACTTGTGATGTGTATTGCATGTAAATTTATCTGATGCTCTCAACTGTTCAATTTACAACCCTGTTGTAGATTAGTTTGCGTACGTGTCACACCAAACTTGCATAAGAAAGCTGAAATGATATTCACTCTAATCCGAGATATGTCTTTAATCTCTGATTTTTTTTGACACTTTATAATCCAGAAATGATTGTTAAAGTTCCATCCGTCAGTCTTGTAACAGTGATGCGCTCAAGTTCAAAGTGAACACCCGCTGACGTACATGTCGGCCGCCTGGGTAAAGTGATCTTTTATCAGGTAACCACAACAGTGGGGGCTGTGCTTGTGTTTACATCACTATAATATAGTCCCCCTGCCTCACCATGCTGCCGCCCTCCAAATCTTTCTTTTTCATTGTGACGTCTGGCTGTGGATGGTGGCAAGTGAACTGTTCCACATCTCTCCTCCACACCCTCTTTTTAGTCACAAGCTGTCACATTAGGTCTGACCTTCAGAAAGTGAGTGCAAAGCCGCTTTCAGTGGGTGTTGGGTTGATGGAAACATGGCAAAAACAAAATGTGAAAGAAACATGGAGTTAAAAAAAAAGACACTTTGATGCAAACCGTGTTTTTTAACATGTTTTTGAATAGTGAGAAAATATACTGGATTTGTGTGTGCAAAATTCTTGATTTGTAACCTGTGCCTGCCTGTATGTATGTAACGTTGCATTTTTGTGTGCATAATACTTGATTTCTAACTTATATGGTACATTTTGTGCTTAACTGTGTGTACTTGCAATTGTGTATTTACTTGAATATCAAAAACTTACAAATACAAATGACAATTTACACATACACAACTTGAAACTACACCAGCTTAGAGTTTTAGACTTTTTTTTATCTTAATTATTGGTGCATATCTGTTTAAGAAAGTGGAAAAAGTTTTTATTAGATATTATTCACAATCTAAGCTCAAAACAGCTAATAAGACAACTCTGAGGACCCAGCATTCTAGCAGCAAAAAAAAAAAACATATCATCTATGAACAATCTGAAGCTGTGAAATGAGTCTTCAATGCGAACAACTAAGGTTTGTATATAATGGAGCCGTTTTTAACTCCTAGTTAGTTCTAAGATTGTGTAATTTCAAGTTGTGTGTGAGTAAATTGTATTAGTGGTATTTATACATCTTTGTTAATTGTGTGCACATGTGAATACACAATTTGAAGTACATACAGCGACTCACAAAATGTATTGTATGAGTTTAAAAATCAAGTATTATGTGCACACAAATCCAAAGTTACACACAAACAGGCAGACACCAGTTACAAACCAAGAATTAGTTGCGCAAAAATACGGTGAGCCTAATTTCGCTCCACATTTTTGTGGTATTTTTCTTATGACGGAGGACATACAAAGAAATTAGGCTTATTGATGTCTTTTTGAGTTTCTTTAATACAAATCTCTGTGAATCAGGAGCAGACAAAAATTGCTGTTAAAAAAAAGAGTTTTTGTGACGTAAAATCTACATTCTGCAGGCCCCAAGCTTGCTGCTCCTGTCTATTCTGATGCATCCTCTTCTACACGACTGGATACATATACGTCCTTGTTTTCTTGTCTGAACTGGCATCTTGCTCATAACTGTACGGCTGGATAGCTCCAATCTTGCTAGCCATTTGTTGCACCGTTAACGTTAGGTTGGGGTTGTCAGGTCCCCCCTGCTGCTCAGATGCGATTTTCTAATGAAGTCCTGCCGCTCTGCAGAAACTGTACTAGAAAACGACAGATTTTTTATTTTGTCTAAAAACGGCATAATCATAACAAAAAGACCAATTGAAACCCTTTTACAATAGATCCAGGATGATTGGAGTGGGATTTTAAAATATTAGGCTACATATTTCATACCGGAGAAGAGCTGTAAAATGGAGGGGGGGCTGAAATTGGACCCCTGCTAAACAGTGTGAAGACAGCCTGCAGCTGTCCTGAAAATCTTTCCCACCACTGCACATCTGTCCCCATTCCTCCTCTCGCCTTCTCTGATGATCTGATCACCAAAACAGAGATTTTCTTTGCACTGTGGGAACCCTGTCTCCGCACTAACGAGAACCCAAGTCCAAGCACAGATCCTGAAGGACTGATATGTTGTGAAATCTAAAAGAGTGTTTTCCAAAGGAAGAACAAAGCAAGATGGAAAAGACTCCTTAGGTTTTGTGTATGGGGGGAAGTGGGGACGTTAAATGGAAAATGGCCATTTGCCAAGTGGCAAAGTGCCCTTTCAGCTGTCTGCTTGTTTTAAACACACCCCTCCATCACTTCTAAGGACAAGCAGCAGTGCTGGTGCATGCTTGTGCTAGTACCTGCTAAAACTTGCTTCTCTTGTTGTAAAACGTAAAAGGCCTAATAGTGCAGCACTGTTGTAAAGGGCCTCTTCTGCTCAGCAGACAGGATCGAGGACACTGAGATGTGTAATTTAGAGTGCAGCCTGACTTCCTTTCAGAAACTCATAAAGGCAGATGATAACACGCTGGCGGAGATGTGCCTGTCACTGACTGCTTGACAAAGCCGCCGTACGTGCCCTGAAGTTAATCAAACTCCTGTCCCCCCCCCCCTCTGCATTCAAAGAAGTGTATTGTCTGCTCTTATCTGGATCTCAGCAGAGGGAAGACAGAAGGAGGAGCTGACAGCTTAAACCTTCTGTTGCCTCCTCCTCGCTTTTCAGCCAAAGTCATATTCACCTTTTTAGTGCTGACAAAATAAAACAAAACCAAACAAGTTTGTTGCCCTAAAGACTTGATTTCTCCGTCAGTTTCTCTGATTTTACAGTGCAGGATGATGAATGGGTTCATCTCAGACTATATAGTCTTTTTTTTTTAGCACAGAAAGGCCAGCAAATGAAAGTTTCTGAAACACCACTAGATAAGAGCAGAGGTTACAGACTCACTTGCTGTTTTAATGTTCCAAACAACACAGTTGCAGTTGACCAGAGAGGATTTTGGAACAGCTTTCGGTGATTTCCATCAGCAGAAAATACGGCAGATCTTGAAACTCTTGTACTCTTGTATAAGAATGTTTTTTTACTTCAGCTGAAACAACTTCATTATCTAACATCAGCTAATCTATCAATCAGTTCATAAACAGAGGAAAAAAGACTATTATTTCAGCAAAAAAGTTTTAGATATAGACTTTTAACCCATTTCCTTTATGTTAGAAAACATGACTTAAATTATACTATGATTTATATCATTTTGTATTGTTAAGTGAGCTATAAACCAATAATGGAAAAGCTGGATTCAGCTTTTATGCACAAAAGACTTCCAGAAAGCATCAGATGAGGTGAAACACTTAGGGTGTTTTCAGACTGGACACATTTGGTTGGCTTAAAGTGAATCAGATTTTGTTTACCCGATAATCCGTAACAAATTTTTTAGTCTGAATACACCCAAGGGGACCCTGGTCCAGGACCATGAGCCCCTTTCTGACCCATCTTTCGAGGTGGTCTCGGTTTGTTTCCAATCAGACTCAGCTCTGGTTTGTTTTCAGAGTCTGAATTGGCTCCGTGCTCGCAGCGGAACAACTGGACCAAAACGCTCACTGTTTACAGGCATTACAGGGATGTAAACAGGGTAGCAAATGCCGCAGACAAACATAGAGCAACGATTGGACACAGCAACTCATTGAACTGTGGTGGGAGTGAATGCAGACTCATTAATACATTGTTTAAATTTGTTTGATACACATTGCTTCTCAATGTTTTTCCCAGCAATCACTTTTCCCGTCTTGAATTCATCTTTGTTTTTTTTTTAAATCTAGATAAAAGACCCCTCGGTTCTTAGCTGTATTTGATTGATTTTTATTCAAAATGTGCTACTCAAATAAACTTGCCTTGCCTATTAAAAACTGATTACTTTGAATCTTTCTTTAGCTTAGATGTTTTAACAAATATTTTGACTCTTCATCTTTTTTGAACAAATTTTCTCAACAAATTCACATAAATGAAACACACAAAACCTTTTTTTGTTTGGTTTTATTTAATCAGTTATTCTGCACTGATCACTTAAAATATATCAAAAAAGGTAAATAGTGACTTTACAGAAAATCATGGATAATCATGAAGTAATAGAAAAGATGGGAAAACAAGTTTACTTGATCAACTTTTAGTTGAAACAGACTACTGAATAAGGTCCAGTTGATACTTCATTGCAGTTTTTAATCGCTTGAGTCGCCAAGGCCATCAGAAGGGAATTGCCCCAATCACTGTGAAATGTGACACAAGCTGATAACATCATTCACGAATTGAATTTTATGTCTGTAGTACAATCACGAACAGCGTGACATTTAACATATTCTTAATTTGAGCAATTAGAAGATGCGATGGCAGAAAAAACTCGATCCAGAATAATGTGGTTTCCATGTCGCAGGATATTGAAGACAAGGCCACTATTCCTGAATTCTAAATACAAGAAGACATTATTTAATTCTAACTCAGTTCCAAAATGATAAAAATAACACATGTTCACTGCATATTTATGAAACTATAACTTCAGATATGTTTGATCAAGATATGGAATGGGTGGCAAATCATTTTAAATGTAACTTTTTTTAAAATAAAACTGTAGTTTTTTTGGTAGGTTGAGGCTTAAAAAACCCTAATGTACCGCCTACTTTGTCTTGTCTCCACCATTAATTAACCACAAACCTATTTATATAGGTGTGAGCATCTTCAGAAAAACAAATGACAAAAAAACTGTCTTTAAACATAAAACAGAATCACAAAGATTCCTTTGTATCACAATAAAATACCAAACCACTAAAATACTGAATACAATCGCGTAATCGGCTTGAAAAGTATAATTGCCACTAAGAAGTTTGTTACAGTCAATCCTGACAGTTGCAAGCAACCATCCAACCTTAGTATGAACTAGACTCCACAATTGCGGCAGGGACGCGATATGAATAATGCAATGGCCGATCGCTATGAAGTATAAACCGGGCTTAGGTGTCAGCTGTTTTAGCATTATCACTGATGCAAATTTTCCTAAAAGCCTTTGAAATAACTTGAGATCTGACAAATAAGGCAAGTTGTAGATCTCAGAGTACCTGTAAAACCAAATAAAAGCTTAAAAAATGTCCATGTTTTCATCCAGTTAAAACGCTATCCTGGTCAGCCACTGATTAGAGAGTCAAAAGGATGACAGTGGACATATTTGACCAGAAGGTTGATCTGCTTGGTGATTCTTGAAAATTGGCAGAACAAAAGCTTAAGAAACTCAAAGGGCTGAACACAGTGGTGGAGCTAGAACATTTTACATGGGGGGCTTCACTCTTTCACTCTACTGAAAACAGTAGAGTGGAAAGCTGTTACAAATGAAAGGATAAAACATACGTATTTCTAAAAGCTTTATTATTGTTGTTGATATATAACCAGCAGTTCTGGTGTGCAGCCATGTGTGTAAAGGCTTAATAGTACAACCCTGTTGAAAAGTACAGTTTTTGTCTTTTGAGGTGCAGAGTTATGACAGAAGCATTATTTCTGAGCCAGGGTAACTACTTATCTGTATGTGACATATGTGTACATTATAAAACAAAATATTCTGTTAAGGAAGGGTTTGTGGACTAAATTGTTTCTCAATGGAAAATAAATCTTTCGTAAAAAATAATAAAAATGAAAAAAAGGAGAAAATATTTCTAAATCAATTAATGAACACTTGTTTCTGTTGTAATTGTGTTGCACATGATGTTTGAATATGGATTGTTTGTCCTTAAATTGATGTCCAAATTTTAATGTAGACCCGTTCAGCTTAGCTCTTAATGCCTGCAAGCACATTAGAAAAATATTAGCAGTAATGGAAGTACTTGTGGGAGGTTACTTGACATGACTGTTGAAACGCTCATAGCTGCCAAACTCAAGCCCTTCAGCACAGTGTGACATTAGCAGTATATAACACTATTCACAGTAGTACAGTATGAGTATTGTTTCTGCTGTAGTTAAGCGTTCCCAGCAGAGCAGTAACAACAGCAAATGCAGTCAAACAAAGAGCTCTATTTAAAGCAAGCTCTGTTTGCAGTCTAAATCTTGAAGCTTTGATCTGCAGCCTTTTCCCACTGTATTCTCCAAATTATTTCTGTTGCTATTTTGGAGAATTGAGATAAGAAACATGCTCTGAGCCCCCCACCCCCATGTATCTGACTGTTGTGCCCTGACATGAGAAGGCTTGGCTGGGTTTAAGCCAGCTGGAGTGGCCCGGAGCTCCTCTGAGAACCGGAGGTACAAAGACTCTCTGTGCTGGAGTGGCACACAAAGTCACACCCTGGCAGCAGTTCAGGCCAGCACTTTCTAAGAGTCTTCCTGTCTCACTTTAACATCTTTCTTGTTCTGCCTTTAGTTTCTCACCTGCTCGTACCTTTTCCTGTCTGTCCATCCTTGAGTCTTCATTCTTTTTTTCTCTGATTTTTAATGACAACCAAACACAACTTCTCATGATAACTGTCACTTCCAATTCCGAAATACCCTACCCATTTGCAAATCACCCCGGTGGCAGTACTGTTTCCCACAGCAAAGTCGGAGATTATTCTGGTCTCTATATATGAGAGTTTGCAGAAAAACCTCTTAACAGCAAAACTGCTATGTTGTACATGTGAGACCAGAGGACTGGGATTAGGTGTGCTCTGACAGATTTACTGGGGACCTGAAAAAATATACTAAAATAGACAGAAAGGGTCAAAACCACATTTCATTTTTTTGTATATGTAGTATTTAAGAAAGGCTGTAGACCACAGCATCTTACTCCAGAGACTAGAGCATGACAAAGGGATTACTGGATCTGCCCTCCAGTGGTTTGAATCCTATTTATCTGATAGGTACCAGTCTGTTAATGTAAACTTAATGCCTGCATTAGTGACATCTAGACCTGTATGACAATTAATTACCTAATCTCAACACCAGAAAAAAAATGAGATCATTATACTAGGTCCTAAATACCTGAAAGATGCTCTATATGATCAGATAATCTCCCTGCATGGCATAAATACAGCCTCCAATTCCACAGTTAGAAACCTGGGGAAACATGGCAGTGTCCATACCACAAAAAATAGCCACTGAATTAGCCTCATTTTGTTAGATTTGGGAGCATGTCATTTTCAACTGTTGATGTCCCACTCACTTGATCCAGTTCTCATATACAGTCAATGCTTTCACCTTAAAATACTTTATTTGTGTAAACACAACTATTTAAAGAAACTGCATAGTTTATTTCACTGCTTCAATCCCTGAAACACACATATCTCATTTGTCTCAGACCTAGTGAAAGCATACAAGCTACTTTTGCCAAACTTTGTACAAAAACTGAGAAATTTGCACAGTATTTTTCTTTAGATGTTACTTGGAAACATTTTTGAAGTCCAACCTTGCAGCGCCACACCATGTGACTTTGTGATGATGAACTCTGTATGCATGAATGGCATAGAGGAGACAAGCGAACTCTCATTCATTTAGATCACTGTTGTCAACCGTTTCCGTAAAACAAGTGTAACCAGTCACGTGACCAATCTGCAGCCCGAGGTGGTCCAAACTCATTCTCAGGCAAACTCAGGAAAAGGCCGCTGACCTGTGACCTTGTGAAGGTTTCCAGGAGTCTGCAGAGTCTGACAGCTGCCTTCACCAGCTTCATGTTTCCGCCTCTGTTTGTTTTGGGGACTGAACTGACCTCAGAATTGCGGCCAGTGGGTCAGTGTGAGGTGTGAAGCCAGTGACCCGGCTTCAGAGTTGATGCTTTTGTCCTTTTGCTTCCAGTGGACAAACCCAAACAAAAAAAAAATGGTTGCAACAACTTGTTCCTGCTCCTCCTGTTCCCACTCTCTCATATCGTGAAACCTGCCTGTGTAAATAAACATGTGTACAGGCGCTGGAGTCACCTTTCCTCCCCACCTACTCTTACTTAAATAAACATGCAGAGGGGAAGTGAGGGGTTAATAAGGCCAAGTTTAGGAGAGAGGTGGAGCGAGGAGGAAGGGATGGAGGCCTGCAAGGAGAGGTGGAAGGTGGGGGAGACCCTGGGGAGCTCATTATACACAGCAGAGGAGAAGCAAACTCACATAACCACCCTAACCCACACCTCCAAACTTTTTAATGCACATACAGAGACTTATTAATCTCTCTGTGCAACACACGCTGTCTTAAAGTCCTGTTAACACATAGTTTTACAAAACTGAACACAGAAGCTCAAAACTGTTTTCTGGTGGTTTGTAAGTAAAATGAGAAAAAATGTCAGAGAAAACTTTCTGTGAAAACTTAACTTTCATCTGATATTACTGA
Source organism: Adrianichthys oophorus (assembly GCA_036245035.1). Taxonomy (NCBI): domain Eukaryota; kingdom Metazoa; phylum Chordata; class Actinopteri; order Beloniformes; family Adrianichthyidae; genus Adrianichthys; species Adrianichthys oophorus. The sequence continues at coordinate 3,360,329 of BSAI01000138.1, forward strand.
GGTAATAATTTAGTTTTTTTGCTTTTTAGCTTGGCACTGTTTATTTACAAGTGCTTGTTTTATGATCATCTCTTTAATTGATAGTTAACTGTGGTTCTGCTCTCTCCCTGTTGGATGAACATAAACAAGTACTAAAACAAAACACATGTCGCTCATTCTGCTGCGGGTGCACGAGATCTGGGGTGTGAGAGCCAGAAAAACCAGAATGTTTACTCCAAACCAGATTACTATGGTTTTTGGAAAATCATCCAAACCCTATACAGTTGCTATATGGCAATGCCATTCTAATTTCCATCTCACCCCCCACTTTTCTTTTTTTTTTCCCCTCTTCCCTTGCTCTTTTATGTCCTCAACCCTGCGGTCTTTAAAAAACGACTTGCAGTCTTGCCCCGTCCCCTCCTTCTCTGCTCTCTCATCGATGCACATTGCGCTCATCTCACACATTTCCCAGCGATAAAGTTTCACAGCTCCCCTCCCTCTGCCCTCTCCCCTCTGACTGCCCTCAGCTTTAAGAAAATAAACCGAAGAAAAAGGGAACACAGCCGTTTTTGTTTTTACCTTTTTTCCTTTCTTGTGTTAATTTCATCAACATTTCTTGTTGCCGTCGTGTCAAAGTCGCTCCACTTCCTTTCGGGGTGATGTCCAGATCAGGACCCTGTGAGGGGTTTAACAGCAGAAATCAGACATGACCCAGGCACTTTTCATCAGATAAAAACATGAGAAATTGAAAGCAGTTCTCAAACTTTGTTCAATCAAAAGGTATTTTGCTTTAACACAAATGTACCCCATTAAAACTTTAATAATTATAAACTGCTGCCACAGAACTTTTTAGTATTTATGGCAAAAAAGTAATAAAAGTGGACTGTGAATCTGTGATTACAAAAGAAAGCTATTAAATAATACATGTTTGTATACAATTTTTACTTAGTGTAAAATAATACAAATTATTTATGATTAAAGATAGTGATATAATATTGTCACAAAAAAATGATCATGGTTACACTCACATTCATCACAAAAACAACAAAAAGCTGCAAACAAACAAACAAATCAAGACAACTTCTAAAAATTATTCAAATTGAACATTGCAATGGGGCAACATGGAGTGGCAAGTGGCATTGCCTTATATTGAGAAGGCTGGTTCAAATCACTGCAGGTATGGAGTTTGCATGTTCTCCTTGTACATGCGTGGGTTTTCTCTAGCCTCTTCAAATCCTCCCACAATCCAAAAATATGCTGCATAGGTTAATTGCAGATTCTATATTGCTCCTATAGGTACCAATGGGATTGTGTGGCTCTGCAACTGACTGGGAACCTATCCAGGGTACATAGGTGTGGATGCAACAGTAGCTATAAGGTTCCAGCATTCACATGGCCTCAAAAGGGATTGAGCAGCTTTGTAAAATGGATGGGTGGAAGGATGAATATAGTGGTCTTGGGCAAAAAGTTAAGGCTTGTTGATGAAAAATCCCTTTTGGGGTCACTGGAGCCTGCCCCAGCTACTGTTGGGCTAAAGTGGGGTACACCCAGGACAGCTCGCCAGCCTGTCGCAGGGGTGAAATTCTTGAACATCAACTTTTTTGATACAACATATGTCCAATAAAATAATATAAGCTGACAAGAAGAATGAAGACAAGAGATACAAAGTCGTTGCTGGTTTGAGCAACTGTTAGTTAAGTCAGAGTTAGTTGGTCAGAGTTCTGAATCCCACTCAACTCAATTTTCCTCATTGCAACAAACGTATAGGTCACTTTGGACAAATTCAGCTATTCAATGACTATCAATGTTAATAAACTCCATCACTTTGACTTCAAAGTTATGTTTGTTAACTTTTTTGTTTAAATAAATCCAGCTTTGTGAAAACGTCAGCTCTGATCTTAAAAACTTGACCTTCATTCTTGAGGCCTTACTTATTTTTTTTCTAAGGTGACCCTAGTCCTTCATCTAAATCAAATATGAATCTGAATTTACTTCTAGACTAAATCACTTGGGTCTTTGTGTCAGCCATGATAAAACTTTCACCTTGAGGCATCGTGTCACTTATATGAGCATCAGCAACAAACTGCCTGCTGTTAAAATTGTTGTCAGACACCAATTCTGGTTCAATGATGCTTGATTTTCTCTGCTTTTTTCTTGAATATGTTTGATTCAGAAATGTTCCGGTGGTTCTATAATGGCAGAGATCCCCCTCTAAGTGAATCTTCAGTTTGATTTATAATGAATTTCTCTTGCATTTAATAGTATTTTGACATAAGGCTGCAAGAGACTGCAACACAAATGCACATTCACTTAAGCATCCGGCCAGCAGGTTTGTATTTCGAGGCCCAGCCAACAGTCTGCCATCATTAGACGGCGTTTAATGACTCCTTCCACCTTGCATTACAATTCTGAAAGAACCACACTTTATTGTGTCAGCAACCATTTGCCCTGTCACCATGATGAAGCTCCTGGGGCTTTGGTGGAGCTGCTTTAAAGCCCAGACACCCTTAGCCATTACTCAGGTGAAGTGCCAGTAGCGGATGATCAATGCGTCTCTGCTAGCAAAGAAGAGATGGCACAAAAAGCAAGAGAAGGACAATGAAATTGATAGAGAGAGATGAAAATAAGAGGAGTGACTGCAATTTTACCATCTCATTTATCATCCAGTTCCTTCTGAGCTCTGACTGTCCTCAACCTGCTGCTGTAATAGCCTGTCTGGATGTTGTATTTACGAGGTGCCATTGGAGCAGCTGCATTTATGTGGGCAGCCAAATCATACACCTTTATCATGTGTGTCTGTCCATTGGAAGGCCTGCTGACCCAGAGTTTATCAAGACCAGAGCTCTGACCACTTTAAGGCAAATAATGTTCTTCAGGGCTCAGCCAAACTGTGAGGTCACCATCTGCATCTCTGTTTGTCTGTCTAACCCTCAGTCTGCTCATCCGTCTTCCTGTCTTTCAGTCAGTCTACCTCCAGGTCAACCCCTAAGTCTTTGCAGCGCTCTCAGAACAGCAAGGGGGGAATGAAAGTCAGACTGCGCGCTGTTTTGTCTACGCTGTTGGGAAAGGGAAGCTGAAGAAGCAAAAAGAACGTTGATAAGCACGCTGGGCTAGGAGACGAGGGGTGGGGGGCTTATTGCTGATGTGTGTGTTCAAGTGTGTGGGAGACGGGGCGAGCGAAGAGTGCCAGGCAATGTAGGAGGGGGGAACGCGTCTGGAAAGCATCAAGCCATCGCTCCACATTTGTGTGAGTGCCTGTTCACAAGTGCTGTGTGCAGCTCCTCTGGTTCTCTGGCTTGTTAACCTGCAGGTCACGGGCAGCTTCAGGTGATGAAGTCAATGCCTGGCACACAAGAAGGGAACAACGACCTCTCCCAGGGAAAGCCCATTTTCACCAATAAACACACATGGAAGCATGAGTGTTCACGCTCTTTCTAACGAAAGGACATCTGCACTGCAACACCTTTAAAGGATGATTCCTCAATCCTCCCCCAATGTAGCTTTTTGTCATAAATTAGATCCATAAATCACATTTTTGAAACGTTTTAATAAACCTTTTACAGGAACCACAATCGGATAAACAAAACAGTTTTCATTGCACCAACCCTTTCCTAACATTATCACTGGCTAGCTTATAGCCCCACACAAATCCAAGCTAGCATTAGCAGTGCCACAAAGATGGCAAGTAATACTGGAGCAGTTTAGAGTCACATGCCAGCTAAAACGAGGAAAACAAAGACACACATGTATCTAGTAGTCTATAAGTGGATGTATAGCAATGGAGCTTAGCAGGGAGCTTGTAGCCTGCTGATTGTAGATTTTACATAAAAATTAGAAGGTTCTCCAAATGATATTATTTGTATTTGAATAATGAAATACTCATAAATGCAGTTTTAAGCCTAATTTTTTTTACATATGTTCTCCATCATAAGAAAAATGCTACAAGAACATGATAAAAATACACAAAAAACCTGTTTTTATTGGAGTGGGTCAGACCCACTCCAATAAAAATTGAGTCCATGTTCAGTGTGAGTGATGACCCACAGCTGCTTCAGTCTTACTAGCTTAGGTCCAAAAACTGAAACTAAACCATGCTTCTGCCCAATTCGAGGTATAGGTCCCAAATGTGGAAAAACTGAAACCTTTACCAGGGATAGTTTGCACGCTCAACATGAACGATAAAAGATGTAAACAATTGTATAAGAAAACGAACCACAAGTGGAAATTTATGATCCAGATCTAAATGAAATTTTATCAAATATGATCCACTGCATCAAAGTTCTGGGTTAATATGCTGTAAAAATATATGGGGAATTTTCCAGGAAGTGGGGCAAAGATTGCTGTTTAATACCAGCCAATGTCCCATTGCCTGTTACACACTTAGATGTGTGAAATTTGTTCTCTGCTTCTGACCCACGAGCTGCAGACACCGCAGCACTTAGAAACCATTCGGTGGTTTAATCTTCCAATCCAACCCCCTAATGCAGTGTCAAGCATGGAGGCATTGGATCTAATTTTGAGAATCTTTGGTATGACTGGATTTGAACTCATAACCTTCCAGTCTCATGGCATACAGTCTGCCACAAGGCCACCGAGATGGTTCAAATATGCTGCTAGTACAATCAAAGTTGGAAACCTAAAAAGGCATATGAGTCACAATAAAAAAGCCACATGTGAAAATTTATGATGTGATGTATGTGTCATATGATAAATGTATGAACTAAAAAAACGATGTTTTTTAAATCAAAATTCTTTGTAAAAAAAATGATCTGTGCTTTTGATCAGACTGTACAAAACTTGTTTTATGCTACATTTACACTGGCCTCAGCAACGTAATCAAGCAACCACTTTCAATGAAAGGTTAATGAAAATGTACGTATATGGGCGCTTCTGGCTTTCGTGTTTAAAATGCAAGTTTTACGCAAGTTTTAAGTTTGTTATGTACAAAATGTTGGACCATTGAACGCAAACTTTGGCCAATCAGGATTTGGTAGTAACGTATGGATGGCAACAAAAGTGCCAATTGTTTGAAAATTGATCAAGGTGGAGAAATGAATAATTGTGGTTTGTGCCTGCCCGCAATTATATGACACCAAGTATTTCATATATTGGAATAGAAGAAGCCTGGAGCAAGATTTGCACAGCTTTGACATTTCACATCAAATCTCTTCCAACTGTAGGTGGCAAATGTGCGCTAGGATTGAGCAGCGGCAGTCCAGTGTGAACGCCATGTACCAAAACACCAGGCATGTTCTTGAATATCATCAATCATCAGATGTGTCCGATTTCAATAGGTTTGAAAAATTCACCTTACCTTACTTTACCTTATATTCATCTTGATGGCAAAGCTTTATGCTGCAAAACTGAAGTTGTTGATTCCGTGTTCAAATGTTTGGATTTGTCAAAATTATGTGTTTTTTAACTGTTTACCACATATATTGACTTTCAAATGAACTTCATTGTGTATGCATGGCTGTGGAGCAGAGGTAGAGCGGTCGATCCCTAATCAGAGGATTGCAACTTCAGTTCCCGCCTTACCCCCACCCCATGTGTTGAAATGTCTTTGGGCAAAACTTTGAACCCAACATTGCTCCTGGTGGTTAAAGGTTGGCGCCAGTATTAGGCAGCAGAGGCGCCATCAGAGTGCAAATCTGTGTGTGAGAAATGTGGATGGGTGAATAGGACTGTGACTGTAAAGCGCGAGCCTTAAAGCAAGGTAGAAAAGCACTATACGAGTATACGCCATTTACTATTTACTCCAATGACAATACCAGCCTGCCTTAGAGATCTGTTCTCATCCAGATGTGTGTGAATGAAAGCACCGTCAGTTGGAAAGCTGGAGTCTGAGATGAAATGCAAAATAGAAAGTCGCTGTCTTCAAAGCAGAGTTTGCAACGGTCTAATCCTCAGTGTGCTGTTACAGTGGCTGGTGTAGTGTTTTGCCGGGATGGGGTTGGTATTATTTTCACGAGTTGTTGGGGTGAGGGGGAGTGCGCTGGCTCTATAGCTCACAAGTGAAAGCTGACATATGAACAGGGCTATTGGGAGGGAGGTGGGGGGCTGGTAGTGGGCAATTAGGCCAGCATCTGACACCCAAAGCACATCTTCTGCTTTGGCACAAACTATTGTAGGGTGGAATGTGAAAAATGCATTTGAACAGAGCAAAGCGTCGGGTGGATGTTGCTTTCAATGACTCCTGGGGAAAAACACCACCAAAGAGGATAAAGGGAAACAATAGAGACAAGCTAGAGAGCAGAATTGACCTAATGAATACACAGACTAACATATCAAATAAGAGTATTTTTCTTTCCTTACATTTAAAGACTAATTTCTTTCTGTAGAAATAAAAGAAATGCCTTAATACTTTTAGTCAACAACGCCTGAAAGGCATGTTTAAAGTCAGATCCTGCAGTCTCTTTGCCTCCCTCCTCATGTAAGGGAAATCCCATCTTTTGTATTTGACCTCAGCATTCCTTAGTCCCAGTGAAAGGGAGCAGGGCGGATTGTGTGCATGTGGGATCACTGCTCATCTTAAGATAAGAAGCCGTTAATATGATCCCTAGTTTTGACAGTTTAAGAATGTATCCAAGAAACTGACACTTTGATTTTGGTAACTTGTCAAGAGTTAAAGCAAACATTATGTTTTATTGTTAAAATTATGACTGAATTCTGTATTTCTGCCGACTATAAAGGTCATAAATCGTGGGGTAAAAAAAGTTGTGCCCCTTAAAAAGATAAGAGAGGTCTGCAGTGTCCACCGTGATACACTTCAACTGTGAGAAACAGAATGTAAAGAATCCAGGCAAACATATAGTTTGAATTTTGAAGAATTCGTTTGTATATGGATGCAGAAAGTAAGTATTTATCTCCTACAAACAAGTATGAATCTTCTCATCGGCATGCTGCTTCTTCTTTGAGAAATTCTTCTATCCTCCACTTGCTACCTGCATTAAAGACACCTGTTTGAACTGATTATTTGTATAAAAGACACCCCCCCCCAAATAGTCAGACTGCTACCTCTCCACCATGACCAAGACCAAAGATCTGTCGAAGGACACCAGAGACAAGATTACAGACCTGAACAAGACTGGAATTAACTAATCTAGAATAATAACATAAAAAGTAATTATTACAACATGAAAGAAATACAGTACAAGATCACTTACAATTTTCCTCCACCTGGAGCTCCATTTAGGATCTTACCTGGCGGGGTAGAAATGGTCTTGAAAACAAGGGGGAAAACATCCTAGAACCACATGGAGGAACTGGGGCTTGGACAACAGTAACACATGTTAAAAGAGTGGCACAATACATTGGTATGGATTCAATTCTGCAGTGCTTAAAAGTGCCCCAAAACACCTTGCCCACTGCAAAACAGGTCTTCAAAGGGGACAAGACAACTGATTCATATGTAGGAAATAATGAATGTGACCATGAATGGTGAGATTTGGTTCAAAAACTTCCTTCCATCAATGAGAGCAGGGAGGATGAGACATGGCTGGATCTTGCAGCATGACAATTATCCCAAATACATTACTTAGAGAACAAAGTGGATATATATATATATATATATATATATAAACCATTTCAAGGTTCTGGAGTGGCTGAACCAGGCTCTGGACCTCAATCAAATAGACCGCATATGTCAAATTCATGGTGCATAGGAAGGACACAACCCATGATTCTAATAATGTGCAATCACTATTAAAGCTGGCCCACCTAAGCTCCCGTCGACTACAAATCCCACAATCCACTTGTAACATGTTTGTGTTAACAGTCTGCCAATAGACTCCAAGTCTTTTTGATTAAGATAAACAACTGTGGGAAAAGTTTTGATTTAAAAGAATTGTGGAAAACTCTGGATGCAAAACTAAACACTTCATTTTCAAATTGATGAATGTGATTATGAATCATCATAGATTAATTATGAATGATTTATTTTGTCAAATGTTTTGCAGGCTGTGTTAATTTCAGGTTACATTTGTGGAATAAAGCCATTTGCAAATTCTCTATGAACATTGAATCAGTCTTGCCTCTGAGTGTATATTGAGTTTGACATAGGTCAAACAAAAAAATAACAGGTCAAACATTTCCTGTAGGTCTTCACCAGATTTCCACTCACTGTAATTACTATTTTGGTCTACTATTCCATGCAGATCTTCTCTAGAGTTGTGATGTTTTGGGGTTGTTGCTGGGCAACATAGATTTTCAACTCTTAATGACAACCAGGATTACATTACAGAGTACTGAAGTGAACTGACCAAATACTTACTCTTACTCTGATTACAAATGATGTTTTATTATCTTAATGCTTTTCATGTCAAATCAATTAAAAACAGGTATAATCACAAGTGTTTTTATTCTATAACACACTGCAGTTACTAGCTTTATGTAGTTGTATTGCAGAGTTTTAATCATTGCGCCAACCATTTACCTAAACATATTGGTAACATGGAAACTTAGATCTGTGATGCTGTTGACTTCATTATTTTGATGTTTTCAAGACATCAATAAACCAGATAGGAATCATTTAGTTTAAACTGTTTTTTCTTTTTTACTTCAGAGATTAATAATTCATTTTTACAGGAACACTTCACTGATGGTTGATTCTTTCATCTCTACGCATGCACTGCCATCTATTGAAAACAGATGGTACTGCAGCAAAAGAGGAGTGATGGTTTTTTTTTCTCTAATTAAGGGCTGTAGGAGGACATCTAGTGGTTGGTTTCAGCAAACAAACTAATTACCAAACCTTTGGGGCAGTGATGCCTAGCTTCAGGCATCGGGGGAACCTGTCCCACTGCTCTCCCATCTTTAGGTTGAACAGGAATGATAAGAAAATATGGAGCACAAAGGTCTTGAAGGATAAATCTAAAGCAGGTTGGTGTGTTCTGAGGGCTGGATGTGAGAAACCCTGCTCTGGAGCATGACTTAGTAGCTTGTAATATGTAAAAACATTAAACATACAATAAACTGTGTCTGTGAACAGTGTTTTATTTTAAGTAAACAAGGCACTTCACAGCGTCAGTGTGCTAAATACCAAAATAAAACATCAAATCACAGAATGAAATAGTTTGAATTTGCGTAGCTGTCAAGCATTTGAAGTTCCAGCAGAGCCATAGGTGCTCAGGGCTGTGTGTAACGCAGGTAATTCTTTCCAGAAGGAAGATCTTTGGTTGTCACGCCATGGGGGAACAGAGAAGCAGCTTCAGCATCAGAGAGGGAGGGAATCACCATGACCTTATCGCCGGGCTGAAAGACGGTCAGCAAGAACGAAGGCTTTAGAAGGTGGAACCTTTATTATGTGATTAATAGAAGCATTTAGTGCAAAATAGATGACGCGTAGATTAAACATTTGAAACTACCTAGGTTTGAGTGTTCTGAAGTTTTTGGCATTTCTATCATGGTACTCTTTGATTTTGGACAAAGTTCCCTAATAAGAAATAAATAAGAAAGACAATTTTCTTTGTAAGTGAAACACTGTCTTCATTTTTATTTGAGCTGATTTGTGTACCCAGAGTCTTTAATTAGAGCTGTGCTGCATTCTTAGATTAATTTGCGGCTGCAGGAGGAAACAACACTAAGTTGTATTAACTAGATCAGGGAAAGTAAAGCACTTCTCTATTATGGTTTATTAGACACTTGATTGCCCCTGCCAAAACTGCAAATTAACTAGCTGCCAAAATAAATGAGGCAGATGAATTATTTTCTGCAAGCCTACATTCACAGAACTGAAAATTGGGAAACTACCCATTTCATATTTAGTTTACATTTACTTCCCTTTTAAAGAAAAAAAAAAAAATAATAGAGCCGTACAGGAATAAAAATGTACGCAAAGTTAAAAACAGAGTGTGCTGGTCAAGTGATCATGCACTGAGGAGTCAAAACTGACACATTAAAAATTCACATTTCGAAGAATACATGGAGCTTAGCACTGTTGTCATGCTCTTAAAGTGGATATAAAAATGTGTCGACATGTTTTTATACACAAAAAGTAAATTATTTCTATACTTGACATCAATAATTTCTGGATATTTATGTTGACAATCGTCTGTCCTACATGCATTCTCATTAGTTCAGCTTCCTGCTGACTCTCCTCTGCTTTATTCTGATTTTTATGTGCTCATTTCATATAGCTAAAATGCTTTGACTGCAGTGCGTTTAATTTTAGGAAGATCTAGTGCACTGCTCCCCAAACTACATCCCATGGGCCAGATCCGGTCTGCCTCCACATTTGGTTCAGCCCCCTGAACAAAATCAGAGAGGCATGTTTTTTTTTTTTCCCTCTTAAACATGTTTCATTATAGGTCTGTCAATCCCCGTTTTTCCTTTTGGAAATGACAGAGATAGAATTTTTTTTTATTTCATTATAATGTTGTTTATTGTATTATTGAGATTATAAAAAAATTAATGAAACTTTCTTTATATAGCACTTCACAACTTCTTCAGGTCACCAAATTGTTTCATAATAAAAGACAAAAGAAGTTTTTGCACATTAGGAACACAAATTTAAAAACAGCATAAAATGACAGAAAGCAGTAAAATTCATAAACGGCAAAACGACAAAAAATGTAATAAAAGAAATAGAAAGAAAATAAAATGTCACTGACTATTGAGTATAAAGTCATTCTAAAAAAGTACATTTTTAGTTGACTTTTTAAAACAATCAAGGTCTAATATTGTTCACAGTTCTGCAGAACTGTTAAGCCATAACTGAGGGGTGGCAATGAAAGAAGGACGGTCCCCCCAGTGTTCACCCGCAACCTGTGTGTGCACTTGAAGCCAATGTTGGTTAGCAGACCTAAAACTCTAGAATAGCGCAGATTAATTAAGCGACCGTCTTCTGCTTGCATTGAACAGTTCAGGCTTCCATGGCGTGCATCAAATTCTGAAAATACACATTTTGTCTGGGACTATCACACTTATAACATCGTCACTTACAGATAAAATAAATATTTATATTCCTATATTACTCAAAGAGGAGAAAATGCTCGCCACTGGCGAGTGTTAATTTCGGACCCTTAAAAATAAAAGTCTATTGCAATACTCATTTTTCTATTTGTAAAAAGTTCCATCACGATTATGTTATCGTTTTATCGCTGGATACCATCATCATTTCAAAGATGCTGTGTTTTCTCATGATAAACATATTGGTCAATAATAGCTCTAGATTTGGTGACCATTTTGAATGACATCCCAAATTCTAGACAAAGAGAAATTTCTCCGGATTTTTTACTCCATGACTTAAGCACAAGGTAAGAGAGTCTATAATAATCAGCTACCTCTTTAAAAACAGTAGGGAAGACTTTATTTTTTCAAATGTGTTTGATTTTTCTTAAGAATTAATACCGCCCGTTAATTACAGCTCCAGTTTTTTAACAATGGAGCTTCTGTTGAGTCTAAATTTTGGAAGAAAAGTTAGTTATATCGGACACATAGTTCATAGTAAATCAAATACCAAGCTTGGGTGAACTGGATCTAAAAATAGCCTTATGACTGCCATTATTCTCTTAAAAACGGGCTTGTCATAAACAAGTCCATGGTTCAAGTGTGTACCTTCCAGTCAACAGGCGTGGCAACTTTCTTCTGTGCAGTCAGCTGCACAGAGTCGATGGCTCGGAGGATCTCATCAAAGTTCCTCCCAGTGGTGGCGGGGTACAGGATGGACAGCTTCAGCTTTTTGTCTGGGCCAATCACAAAGACCTAAGACAGGACATAGACAATACATTACATCAAAATTGTGTATTTTTAATTTTCTATCTTGTAGTTGCTCTTCAAACAAGTCTTTTCTGTTAATTCAGGAGCAATATTTGCTTAATGCAAGAGGCACACAGGGACTTTTCCTCCAAAACCTGTCTGCGTAGCATCTCCACTTTCACAGTGGGATTCAAACCTCTCTTTGCATGGTGAGACTTTATGCCTCAAGTCAATGCACTAATGCAAACTAGCCCTCTTACGCAGCGAGCAGTGAGGGGAAAGCCGTCTTTGTCCTTCTCATCAGGGTCCAGCATGCCCAGCTGGACCGACAGCTCTCTGTTGTCATCAGCAATAATGGGGAAAGGCAGAGGGCTCCCTGCGTTGTCGCTGAACGCCATCACATCCTGTGCAGAACCAAGAAACAACCATAGCTTTAAAGACTGTTTAGAGATGGGGTCTGAAATGTCTTTAAGGTCAAAGGTCAGAATATTACCTGTAATTTAAAAGAAAGATATGCATGTTGAAAAGAACAAATTTAAGCTAAAATACTGCCAATGCTCTTACACTTTAAATGCAAAATTACTGCAAGTTTTTTATTTTTAATAAATAACAACAGCTTTTACTGAATGTAGCTACTAAATACAAAAAGAGTGTGATGCTCTGGTCAACATAAATGCGCTTTGATATGAGATATGAAGGAGTTTACACAAAGAAACCCTGACCAAAGGATTTACAAGCTGAAATAGATGACTTTCAGTGCACTGACTGATGACAGCGTTTCAAGCTTTCACATTAAAGTGAGTGTCTCCTCCATCCCAGAAGCAATGTGCACACATTGGAAGAGTTTAACCGCAGCTTAGCTGCTTCTCCAACCTTGCTCCAATTTTTGTGGTCCTCAACACTGTCAATGGACAACGCAATCATCTTGACGCCTCGCTTCTTGAACTCATGCTCTATCTTCGCCGCGCAGGCCAGCTCGGTGGTGCAAACGGGAGTGAAGTCCCTTGGGTGGGAAAACAGGATCCCCCATCTGCAGATGAAAACACTTATTGATGATAAAACTAAGAGTCTCATTCAGCAACCTTGGGGGGAAAAAAAGGGGAAAAAAGCTAGGAATTCTTTCATTTTTACTTTGCAATAAATTAAATTAAACCAAATAATGCAGTTACATCTCAAGGGTTTGAAAGGATGTATTAATTGATTCTATGTTCCACAGTTAATTTGAACTAAAGTTGTTCATTTGAAATCCAGTTTAACCCAAAGTAACAACAACAAGCGCAAAGTATGGGAGTAAAAATAAAAGATTAAAACTAAAGTAAAGAATGATTATCCGCAAGCATTTGCAAACGCAAAGCATTTCCCAGGCGAAAGAAACAACTGTGACTGAGCATAGCGGGGTTTCTCTGGAAGACAAAAAAGTTGAAAAATAAGGATGACATTGCATTTCTGAAGAAGAATAAATCTATTGTCTTTTTCTTAACCAGAAATCTCAATATGCTCTTCTCAAGCTTCATAATCTTCACCTGATCACAGCCTGACTAGTCACATAATGGCTGTGGAAGGGAACCCCCTTTTTTTTTTTTTTTTTTATATCACACCCTTTTACGTTTGAAAGAGCAAAAGTATGTTTTGCATCATGAAAAGCACTTATTTGAATAAGAACCAGTGACTGGCTGTTCTGCTGCTTCATAACAGACCGGTCCAAACAGTGATGAACTCTACAGAGGATGCCAGCAGGTCGTGCGGGTTCATATAAACAAAAAAGCACCACTTCCAGAACACGTATCATTGGACAAACTCGGTTGTTGCATTTATAAAGCAATTGAGATGGCTCTCTGGGTTTATTGTCTCTGAATGTCCCGTTATAAAATCCCACCCAGTAATGTATGAAGTCATGCTTGTGTAATTGCTCTTTTGGAGGATTAAAAAAAAAAAAGTTACTTGCAGCACCATCTTTAGGAGCAAACAGTCAAACCGAAGTCCACAATTTATCTTAAAATGCTTTATAATTACGAAAAATATTGATATATCTTATTTTCAATTTATGCTGTTTTAGCCACAAGTTCAACCGTCACTCCAAAAACTGCAGACGACATACTGACCGTGAGGAGTATAAAAAATGTGCGCACTCACGAGTTTCCCAGGAATTCGTGAAACTTGATCCGCCCGGCGGTAGTGTCCGCCTCGAAATTTGGAAAAACGTCTCCTAACAGAATTCCCGGCATGGTAGGCTAGGATGTGGAGTCTTGATACGGCAGGATGATGTTGGAATCACGCTTTGCGTGAATTGCCAAATATATATAAACGCCATGAGGCGGGGCAAACCTTGCGTAGTGACGCATACAATAAGATTAGAGCACAGTCAAAATGAATATGTAGATAAACATTTTAAAAACGTAATACTCATTGTTATACAATGAAAACATGTTTTTTTTTATATATACTAATTGCATCTAATAAGTTATACTCGAATTAAACGCATTTTCCCAAGGTTCTTTGCGAAAGGAAAGACCAAGCAGCAACCAATCAGATAAAAACACATTTAAAATGAAAAGAAAAATGTGAACGAAACACAAACGTAACATTCTGATGTTACAAAGCCATTTTAATTACCAATATTACCTAAGAAGTTAGCTACAATGAGGGGTATGTGATTTGAATGCAAAGTAATTGATATCTAAATAAAACATCAGATATATAATTATGCAGAAATTTAATTTGATAGTACTGACTATTCATAAATACTTACGATTAATTTAATTAAAACAAAAATTAAGAATAAAAAAGATGTCTCAGACGTAATGTTCGTTTTAACTTTAACGTGTTTTCCCAAGGTTCTTTGCGAAAAGAAAAACAAACATGGCGGTCTTCCAGTGTAGTAGGACGTGTTAACAGATCAACAGATGAACTGAATTGGAAACAAACTGCTCCCCCATTAGCGAAAGAACCATCATTGCGGATTCGTCGTATAATTACACATATGAAAAGGCAGATAAACGGTCAAATGCCTTCTCCTAAAGCAAAAAACCCCGCTCGCGCCGGAGGAAGCCCGGTTCCCGGCGGCTCCTTTGGGTTTGTGTCGCAGACGAAGCCGCTGAACCGGTCTTCGCCGCTCCACCTCCAGCGGCAAGGCTCTGACCCGACCACCGCACGCCTCCGAGCGTCGGAAAGTCCCATTCGGCGCCGTGGCTCCAACTCCTCTACGGCCTCAGGGAGCGGCACGGGGCCACCTGAGGAGGACGGCATACGGCTTAACCCTTCCCTCATCCGCGTCGCGCTCAGCTCCCTGCTCGCTATCGACCTGTGGATGTCCAAGCGTTTGGGGGTGTGCGCCTGGGAGGATTCTTCCTGGGGGAGCGTGAGACCCCTGATGAAGCTGATTGAGGTCTCAGGACACGGCATTCCATGGCTGGCTGGAACCGCATACTGTCTGTACAAGAGTGACAGTACTGCAGGACAAGAAGTCATGCTTAACCTTCTCATAGGTAAACAAACAAACAAAAATTGTGTTTATTCATGACGTGTGGCGCGTAACCACCGCAGCCTTTTGGAATAACTTCTCTCATTCTCCAATCAGAAGAAACTTACCTGGTTTCAAAAGGTAGATCCCTGGATTATCAAGTGAAAGGAAGTTCCTTTGCAAAGACCCCACCAAAATAAAATTCCAGAAGTCAAAAGATTGAGTTAAAATTATTTCCCAATGTGAACTATGAGTTCTGAAACAGGCTCTCTGGGCATTTTTCTACAAATGACAGTGTTGGAGACTGCATGGCGTTTAATGTTACATTTCAGTTATTCTGCTTTGACTTAGGGAATGATAAGTGGCTAGAAACCACAAAAAACGAATGAAAGAAGAAGCAGGAAGAAAGGATTGAGAAAAGTTGAATCATTTTTAAAAAGTTGAGTCAAACTTTGATGTCAGCTGATTGGAATCATTCCCAAACTTCAGGTAACTATAGTGACACCTATAGTTCCTGCTCAAACAGGTGGGCATATGAAGAAATATCATTATTTTTCAATCACAAAAAATTACTGTAAACCAGGGATGTCCACATTTTTTTTGAGGAGGGCCAGATTTGGTGAGGAAAAAATGTGTGAGGGCCAACCAGTTGGCCAGCATTCTTTGAGCCATTCTTTTAAAGTTAAGTGCAAATTAACTATTTAATAAAAATTGGTATTATAGCTATTTCTTTCTGGATTTCTAGCTGTAGATGGCTTTTATGCCTTTTAAACAAATTTCATTATCATTCATTTGTCAACACTGCAGAAGAAAACATAGAAGGCCGAACTAAATAGTGTTTGGATGTTTTTTTTTTTTCCCCAACTATAATACACTATAATATAGAGGCTGTTCATCAACACGTATTTTTTTCCTTTTGTGTATTTGTAAACTGATTCATTTATGGAACTGCATGATATTGTAGTGGTTAGCGCTCTAGCTTCACAGCAAGAAGGCCCTGGTTGAAATCCAAGAGTTTGTATGTTTTGTCTGTGCATGCGTGGGTTTTCTCCAGGCACTCCAGCTTCCTTCCACAATCCAAATGCATGCTTCATTGGTTAACTGGGGACTGTAAATTGTCCCAACATGTATGAATGTATGTGTGTGCAGTTGTGTGTGGCCCTGCGACAGACTGGCAATCTGTCCAAGATGTACCTCACCTTTGTCTATCTGTAGTTGGGATAGGGTCCAACAACCCTGATACCAAAGGGGATTCAGCAGGTTCAGAAAAGTGATTCATTATTTGACTAATTGTTCAGAATGAAAAAAAAATGCTGTTTGCATAGTGCTGTGTCCTCTAAGTGTTTGTTTTCACAGCTTTAACAATACATCTCTAAGTGTTAGGAATAAGAAGCTTTATGGTTATACACTTACACAATGGGTATGTCACCACTTGGGATCATTTTGTTCTGTTGATTTGTTGTTGCCCCTCAAACTATTTTCTACTTGTGGTCTTGTGGCTTAAAAACACTTGGTTTGTTCAGAGCACCCTGCTCAGTATAACATGCAGGAAACGGCACAAAGCTGGAAACACACATAGAGGGATGGACTATGATCGCATTATTTGTATTGATTTAAATGTGTGACCTGACCCATTAGTGTGAGGGCTTACAGGACATTGGAATGAGTCACATTGATGGAATCCGATTTTTTTTATTTTTTTTTATTTTTTAGGACAAATCTGCTCTCAATGTGTTCTACACTACCACAAAAAAGTTGAGATACTTTAAAGCAAGGGTGTCAAACTTCAGGCTTCTAGGGCTAGTGTCCCACATTTTTTTCCAACCAACCTGTAATTGAAGTTCCTTATTGGCCAAGCACACATGATCCAGGTAATCGGCAGCAAATTCAGCTGGAAAACCACCAGGAGGCCGGCCCTTGAGGACTTGATTTTGACACCCCTGCTTTAAAGAAATTGCGTGACTTTTTATGCTTTCCTAATATATCCACTAGATGGCGCCAAAGCAAATATTTGTTAAATGCGGGCGAGATTGTCTTTGATTTTAAGCCTTCGTGTTCTTGAGGTTGTAATGTTTTCGTTGCTATGTCATCATCCACTCTAACTTCTCTTCTTCATCTTCATCATCTACAGGACTCCTGCTGGACCTCATCCTGGTTGGCATTGTTAAGGCTGTAGTGCGTCGACATCGTCCACCACATAATCGAATGGACATGTTTGCCACCTACTCTGTGGACCGCTTCTCCTTCCCCTCTGGCCACGCAACGCGCGCCGCCATGTGTGGCCGCTTCCTGCTGGTTCACCTTGTGCTGGCGGCGCCGCTGAGGGTCCTCGTCCTTCTCTGGGTGCTGCTGGTGGGGCTGAGCCGTGTGCTGCTAGGCCGCCACCATGTCACTGATGTGCTGTTTGGCTTCTGGATGGGCTATTTCCAATACAACATAGTGGAGATGCTGTGGCTGTCAACTCAAACTCTGCAAGAGCTGCTGGAACAAACTGTGTCCAACTGAGCACTGCAGAAAGGGGATATTTATATCTTAACTTCTACACCATCTTTCTCTTCTTTACATTCACATTGATTCTTGCACTTTTCTTAAACACAGATTGCTCCTTTCTTGTCAAACTGAGCAACATTCTTTTTGCAGACATTCAGCAATATTACAGTCAGTCAATATTACATACAGGCATTGCTGTATGTAGGTGTGGCTTTTAAATCACAAGATTAAGACTAAATTCCTGAGTGGAATCTCAGAAAGAAAAGCCGAGGTCAAAAACAACATTAAATGTACTTTTATCAGTGCAGTTCTGATCTGACGTTGTCATTTTCTGCAAAATACTTTTACTTTTTATCCTTAATATTGCAGCACAGCAAGCAAATGTTCTGCTGAAGCTTTTAGATGTTTGCATGCAGACTGTTTGCAGGCAGAAACCACAGGGTTTTTTTGTCACTGTGTTGTAAACGCATACAATAGTTGTTATTTATAACACTCCACTGAAGATTTCGAAACTTCATTCAAACTAGCAACATTCAGGAACATCAGATGGTCTCAGATCAGACCCAAAGCGCATGCAGTCTTGTGTAACGGCTTTACGTCATCTTCACCAGTTCTTATCCTTGAAGACTGGTGGCAGTAAAACGCTGTGATCTGTCATACTCAGAAATATTATTACATAACTACACACATGAATATAACCAGACTGCAGCAGGATACATTTCTGCTTTCATTTTTTTTAGCCAGGATGAAACTTATATGTATTTTTTTGTTTCAAAAACGAAATAATATAAAAACTGAACAAAGAGAACCATTTAAACCTTGAGACTAGCTGTTTTTCATGATCAGTCCTGAGTAAATAACCATAAGAAATGACAACTGGAGTCACAAATCTGCTGCTTTAGCCTTTTATAAAGCAAAGTAGATGTATTTTGCATGGATTAATGTTCAACTTTTTCTTGTTCTGTGTTTAAAAAAAACATCTGATTCCAAAAAAAAGAAAAAAACTAAAGCATGAAATTGTAATTTCATCACTGTTCTAATCAGTCTTCTCATTTGCTTAAAATAACATAGTTTACACTGTACAGAAAAGGTGATATTCTTTTAAAAATGTACTGCAATAGAACTGATGGTGCCAGTGTGACTGTGCTCGCTCCTAAAATCCGCGCAACTGAAAACGCGTCATTAGATATGATTGAAATGAAAAATCCCATCTCTTGATCAGGATCTTGCATCATTCCAGAACAGCAAAATCATTCCTGAGGAAACTGTAGATATTTCTTATGATAAAACAATCATGACTGCAAGGATAGAAAGGTGCATTATTACACATTAGTGTCACATTATGCAGGAAGAAATGCTTAGCTGACACTGTGTTCAAGTGAATGTAATAGTTCCTCACATACAGCCTATGATTTCACTGTGCAATAGTCTGATATGCTGCCAAAAGGATCATGTTTTTTGTTATGTCACAAAGTAATTCCAGCTGCACTTTTAAAGATTTTATTTAGAGAATAATTTTATCTTCAGTGAAAATAAACCGCTTTTATAACTTGAAATGAATTAAAGGTGTGAGAACAGTTTAAGGCATATTTTCATGATTGTTCAGGATTTTCATGTTCTGCATCATATTGTCTCTGTAACATTCATTGTTGTAACCATCCTGCATGAGCTACCTGCTCTCCAATGTGTTAGGCAGAGTTTTGTGAAGACGTTCTACTCTGTCTTTTGCTCCATCTATGATACCAGCAGTGTCAACCAGAGCAGGAACATTTGTCAGTTTACACATTTTTACTTTTTCCACCTGCTTTGACCAAAATAATGTTTCAAAAGAATGTTTTTTTTTTCTTTCCATTTTCACCTTCTTTGCTTTTATCATGAGTTGCAAATGTGGTATAAAGAGATTTGTTTTTCCATCTTTAATCTGATTTATCATTATCTGTCCTCTTTCTGCAATAATTCACTGCAGGTCTTCCCACTGCATGAGTAGGTTTTTTTTACTTCTACACATTTTGTTGTAAATAAAAAGAACAATAGGAAGATAGTTTATGAAATGAAGTTATTTTGATTGTGGTTACATTGTTTTTTGTGTTTTGTTTTTTTTTTTAATAAAAGCCTCAAAACCAAATGAAATTGTTAAAGTGGATCTTTGTATGTTGAACTGGTTTTGCACATAAAAATGTGAGAAAATCAAAACGTTTTGTCTGTGCGCCTTTTCAGCATTGTCAGCTCATTTTGTATTGCACATCAAACCAGCATCTTTTCCTACACTCAGTAATGTGCTTGCTATGTGTCATAGATATTACTGTGTTTATTGTGACGATATCATTGTTTTAGAATAGAAAAAGAATAGAAAATACTTACATGGTGATGTAACTTCTGTGCCGTTTAGATGAGTCTAAAGTTGCTGTCAGATATTCTCTCATTTCAATTGCAATTGTTTCTTATTAAAATGGGAACAAACCTGACTTCTTTTATCAGCTTCTGTTTTAACATAATTACATGAAATGAAGCTTTTTAAATTAAGGAAATGTTTATGCTTTACTTTCACACTAAAATAAAGAAACACAAAAAAGGACAGAGGCGAATGTGCCTTATTAGAAGGTAGTTTGTGCCCATTGGCTGTCGTTTGGGATGTTCTTCTTGCTTGAGTATGCATTGTTCAAAACGGAGCAAAAACGACATTACAAGTGAAAATTTTAAGAAAACCCAAACTAATCAAGTACAATTTTAAAACTGAAAAGCCCAAAGCTGAGTCCCTGATTGGCTAACTCGGGGTTGATAGATTTTTGAACTCTTGACATGTTGGGTCTGATGCCCAAATCGCGCCGCACCACTCAAAGCGGGCTGCTGCTGTACTGACACGCTGCGCCCGACACTCAAATCACGCCGTAGGACCTCAGATGGCATTTGTACATTGACTTAACACTGAAACTTGACGCCCCTGATGCACAAATTGCATTCAGTGTGAACCCAGCGCTACAGAGAAACTGCAAAGAAAGTCAAGAGAGCCCTGCAGAGGGAGTCCAGGTCTGCTGTAAAACTCATCGGTTGGCCTCGTTCTCTCTGAATAACATCACCCAATAAAATAAAAGACTGCTCTCACTCTGGCCACCTCTTTTACAAACTGTTGCCATCAGGGAGGAGATACATGTCCCACAGAGCCAGGACCGACAGACTTAAAAACAGTTTTTACCTAATGATCAGGCTCCTAAATGATACACTGTGAAAACTCAGAGTCACCCTTTATATATATGTACATTTGTACGCTTTTGTGTTGTTTTTTTTATGTTGTTTTACCTATTATGTTCGTGATGCACTTTGGCATGTTGGCCACTTTCAAATCTGTCATTCTCCCTGCATGATGACACTAAAGCATTCCATTCCAAAATGCCTGTCAGAACAGGTTCCTGTAGCCTCAACCATTGCTCAAAAACTCAAACTCAAAACATTAAGCAGGCTGACAGACCCAAAGTCACAAGCGAATCACAGGACAAGCTAAAACATGCATGTTAGGCCACTTACAGATCACTGAACAGATTCATTCAGATTCATGAACAGCTTAACTGCAGTCGCTGGAAGAGAAGACTTAGAGCTGCAGGGCTGACAGGATGAGTTGCAGCAAGGCTGGATAGGCTTTCATGGGCCATTAAACACAACCACCGGACTATGGAAGACTGGAAGAATGAGATGATGATCGACCATTATAAGTTTGAAATCTTTAGTTCATCAAAGTCTTTGTCAAAATAGTGAAAGGATGGCTCCCCTGGGTGTGGCATCAACTGTCAAACATAGAGGGGGAAGTTTGATGATATGGAGTTATTTTGCAAGCTTCATGGTAGGGGACTTTGACAGCACGGGAAGGGTTCTGAACCAGCATGGTTATAACATCGTTTTGCGACTACGGGAAGTTCTACTTCTGTCATGAAGTGGCTGTTCAGGGGTTTGTCCTGCAATAAGATCTATGTCAGAAAGGGTGGGGACTGAAATCATGCATATTTAGGCACTGGCAAGGCCGAATAAAGGCATGGGTAAGGGGGGCAATGCCCTCCCAAATGCTGTTACCGCCTCCCACTCCAGATGTGATGGCCCACAAAAACCCACCACTGGCTAAATATTTTCACACCTTTTGTCATTTGCCAGCAAAACAACTCCCACTGAGTAGTAGATTTGGTTTGGCAGAGATTCCCTCCGGCTCCAGCAGTATGAAGCCAATTCAGTGGCCATTTTTTCCACCACCATCTTGGAGCCAGATGAGTCAGTCCGAGTCAGTCTGAGTCAACACTTCTAGGGCAGCTTGTGTCGCCAGACACGAGTAAGTTTGTTCGAAGTTCACAGCCCTTCCACTGAAAGGCTCTAGAGAATGTGTCAAGCTGGGGACCAGCCTTCACCACATACTTTTACTGAGGCATCTGATTAATTTGTTTATAACTTGAATAACTTGCAATGAAGAAAAGCATCATGAAAAAAATAGGATTAGCAAGAAGATGTTAAGAAAAAGGCATCAAAGTAAGAATGGTTATTTTGACTGATATAAAGACTGAGTAATAGCTGTTTATTTCTCAATTGAAGTCTATGGGATTTTGGTTTCTTGGAGCTAGCAGGTAGTTCCTATGTGGAACACAAGGGGGGAGGGGCTGCTTAGTCCAGTTCTCCATATACAGTCAATGCTAAGGACCCACACTGAATGAGGCTCATTGCACCCGCTGGGAATCAAACCCTGGTTCCCCATGTGCCAGTCCCACACATTGCCAACTGAGCCACCCAGCCACTTCACAAATAACTAAAGAAATGAAAATGACAAAAAAAAAACAACTCACAAATAAACAAAAACTAACATTTCCTTAACATTTTAAACGGACTTAAGTTTTTTTTCTTTTTTATCAAAACAATTGGATTCTTGACATTGTTGCTGTCTGAAAGAGTCATTCCATGACCGTTTTAATTTAGGATTAAAATAATAATAATAATAATAAAAATACAACTGCTGCAGAATCCCATTTGTTTGGGGCCCCCGAAACTGCAATGCCCCCCTCCCCCAGTCCCCAGATACTCCACACCCCATAGTGGGGCTGGCTAAATCTGGGCCTGGTCTCCAGGATCTCATTCAGGACTCATTTCCTCTTTTAAGTGGGAAGAGTTTGTACGCATTGGCTTGATCCCTTCTTCAGAAAGAGGAGAGGGCCCTACAGTTTTTACAGAGACAAAAAAAACCTCACCAATCTGAGGAAAGAGAACACAGGCAGAGAAAATAAGTTCTGGTTCAGAGTATTATTTTTTAATAAGATTCAACACATATTCATGCATGGTTTGAATACGATTTCTGCCTGTGACAAGACTTAACAAGAGCCCCGTGCTCTGCCCTTGAGCAAAGGCATAGCCCACCTCACTTGGAAAAACGAGACATAGTGAGCATGAGAGTATTCTGCTGAAATGTAAACATTTCATAAATCTGCTCTCAAGGCATTCTTCAGCTGCACTCCTGAGAGCGGAATGTGTAGTTTCCTCGAAAGAATCAAATCTTGACAGTAAAATCTAAAACTAATTTTACAAGCGTTTTACAAAATGCAAATGTTTTGCAGCAATTGGACCTGATAACCCCACTCCAGCCTGTTGAGGATTTCATGATATTAATCTAATCAAGTCCTGGTCAGGACTGCACACAATGAAGCAGTATTTTACTTTTATGTTATGGAGCAGTAGTCCTTAAATATTAGACAAACTACCAGAGTGCAAACCGGGTACAAACTTTTAGATCAGTCATCAACAAGTGAAAGTCTTCTATCTACTCTTCTTGCCAATCGAGTTTTAAAGTTCTTTTTTTTAAGTATTCCTCCTGATTTGACTGTTTTAAGTGCATCTTTACTGTTTTTGTGCTTTCAAATCGTCTGTCTGCTGTAAAGCCCTTTGAATCACCTAAGGTCTAACTTTCAGAGTGCAAATAAACCTCCCTTGTCTTATCTTAGTGTCAAGTGAGTGCATCATCATTTCTCCAAGTTGATTGACACTAATAAAGCATTAGAATTATGTCAAAAACCGCAAGTTCATAAAAAGGGTACATTGGATAAAGCAGAACTTTCATCTTCCTCATAAAATGAAGCTCCCTTTTTATCTCCAGGGCAAAAACACAGGTGTATTTTATGTATTTTATTTTGTTGTTGTCTCTGTGTTTCTATGTGTTCTACCAACAGGCTGAGGAACTCCTGGTAAGTCTGTACAAGTGAGGGTGGTATGACTATAAGAAATGTTTCTCTAAAACAATTTTTTAAGAAACAGCACTAATGTATGAACTGAAAATAAGCAAGCACAAATAAAAACCTGCTCGCCAGATTTCGTGTAGGAGAAACATCATTGCTTATGTATAACTTGCAAAAATTGATCTTAAAAAGTAAAAAGATCTTATTTCAAGAAAAATGTTTGGTCTTGCATGAAAATTATCCAATAAGGAACATTTTTAAGAAAAAGTTTGAGAAAACATTAGTGACTAGGATTCTTTTCTTATAATAAAAATTCCTGGCAAGACCATTTTTCTTACCCCATTGGCAGATTTTTTTTTTTCTGCCATAGGGGTAGACACTTTGGATCTTCTTCTAAGGAGGCTGTTTTTTCTAGTTTAAAGACAAAAATCTGTGTGGATATCATAAAAATGTAAATATCTTTGGGAACTTTATCAATAGTGCTGCCTGTGCCTCCCTAGTGTTACTTTATTGTCATCCATTGCCATTGTGCGCTCTTTCAAATTAGTACACAGACTGAGCTTATGGGTGTATTCAGACACCCATTTGATTTGCTTAAAGTAAACCAGAGTTTTTTTGTTTTTTGTAATCTGGAACAAATTTTCAGTCTGAATACACCCCAGCAACTCATTCAAATGTGCTCAAATGGATGCAGACTCATCAAAGCAGCTTTTAATGTGATACATATTGCTTCTTACAATTTTCCCAAAAATCCATATGTCATAAACATTTATCAGTGTACCTTCATAGCTGATGTCTCCTTAGTAACCCTCTTGCAGCAAGCCCCCGCAATACCAAAGTGGCAAGTAAAAAGTGCTGTACCTGACCCTGATACAGAAATTCAAAATTGTTCTGCAAAATGTAATGTTAGAATAAATGGAAAAAGAAATTTCTAGTAGATGTCAGTCTGAATACAGGCCAAACACAAGGTTCAGGACTCGATCTGGACCAAGGGACTTTTCCAGTCTGAATATATTGCAAGTCAAGAGAAAAAAGATTTGGGTCAGCATTTCAGACTTTCAAACCTTTTTTTTAGTAAGAATTGGGCCTAAACAAGTGTGCCCTTCAGTTGCTGAGAAGAGCTCCAGTGACCCTTCTCACCCTCAGAACTTAACAGAAACAGAAGATGATTGAGCTTGTGAGCTGAGGGAATAAGTTCAGTCCACATGGACATTCAAGGTAAGAAGACATTTCCAAACCTAAGTGACATTTATATGAATTAAATTGTGGTTAGTGCTCTTGCAACACCATGAGAAGGTCCTGGTTCAAATCCCTGCTGGGAATTTTCTGCGTGAAGTTTGCATGTTTTCCTTATGCATGCATGTTTTTTTTTGCGGACTCTCCGGACTCCAGTGATCTTGAAGGGCTAGAGTGGGTTGTGAAAATGGATGCCTTTGAATATTTTGCATTTTTAACAAAGAAACTCATGTAATCCAGATTTTTTCAAATGGAGTCTTTACTGCTTTGAAAGGATGGGATCATTGCTTGACCATTTTCAAAAAAAACAACACAAAAGTGGAAAATTTTAAAAGTTATTTTGAGGAACCTTTGCACCTTCATGTATTTCTAGGAACTGAAAACGTTTATGACAGAACGTGAGATTGTGAAATGATTACTTTGGATAAAATGCATGCAATGGCTGAACTATTAAATGCTTACGCAGCAAAAGTGATTTTATAATCTGTTGTTGGTTGTCATTACAGATTGTGCAAACTTGAACCTCTATTCTTTAAAAGTCTTGGAAGCCTTTTGATCGTGAGCTTTATCAGAGAACCTGACTTCTTATTGGTTATGGTCTGAGTGGAACCACCAATGTCTACTCAATAGACATTCTTTTATCACTGTAGAATAAGAAGCAGCCACTTACGTATGTCATGCAGATAGATCTGTACTGTACAATGAATCTCTCTCAGCTCCATCATTGTGCATCCAGTAGCAGTGATGGGGCTGGCCCTTCAGGTTAAAGGCTTATCTGGATCAGGGCTCGGTGCCAACCTGCTATGAGTGCACTGATGATATTAGTGGACTGTGGAGGTTCAAGACAAGTCATTTTTAATGATAAGCCAACTACTGTCCAACTGTGATAATGTGGTGCCTAATAAATGGCATAGCCAGGTAATCATAATGCCTAGAAGGTGGTTTAAAAGCTGTTTTCAACCCTTTCTGATTTGGACCAGATGATGTGCATTGCTATGGTCTAGTTTGGTGAAGATACTGGTGTCCTGTAAATAAAACAAAAGAAGAGGACAATAAAGGCATCTGTATCTTGGTTCAGCACTCCTTGACCAATGCAGGACCACATATATCTAACCTTTTTCTCCACCGAGAAAAATCCAGCCCCTGCAGGAGTTGAGGATGGTCAAACCACCTGCGCCTCTAGTGATGTGGCTTCCAATTATGTTTTTGTTTCTAGCTTCCTGCTCAGCAGCAAAGAGAAAAAAACAAGTCTTCCTCAAGGCAGGATATTTCAGGTATGAGGTACATGTATCTATGGCAAAATCAGGTGGTTATGAGGTGGCACTGGCTTTTGTTGAAGACTTCTTTGAGGTCTGGGTACAACTGGGGTACTTTAGAAAAACTGAGGAAAAAAATGACCCCAAACTTTTAACAGGAACACATGAAAGAGCAGCAGAACCCAGACACATTTCAGAGAATCCAGTTGACAAATCAATTTTATTATCACAAGTTCAGACAAAAGAAATCAGAGTTGGAGACTCAATGCAGCGCAACCTGACAATGCAGCAGACACAAATAGCTGTCAAAACAGGAAACACACAGCTGAAGGCAATGATATTTTCTACATGCTGAGCGGGGTGAAACAGGAAGTCCTGAGGCTGGGACAGGAAGTACAGCTAAACTTGTAACACTTGTTTCTCCATCAGTCTTATACATTTAAAATATTACCCCACATGACAGTATTGCCACCTTTAAAATGTATTATGGGTAGGATACGATCAGTCAGACTTCTGAGATCAAAGTCAATAATTTATAATTCAAGTTAAAAAAAGTCAGATTTTTTCCCTCTTGCAGTCTGGAATTAATATAATGATCTTCATTATTAAGAAGGTTCAGACGTTTGGTGCCAGTCTCTAAGCTCCTTTTTATTTTGTGTTTGAGCAAAAAAGTCTCAGAAAGTTAAAATTTACTGACAGCTATATTCTGTAACCTCCTCCTCTTCCTCTTAAGTAATAAGAAAAGAAATACTTTAAAAAAGCAGAAAGGATGCCAGAAGTCAGAGGAGAAGACTCAAACGGACCAAGGATTACAGGAAAGCAAAATGACCATGACATGCCAACAAAAGATTGGGCTAATTATCCCGAATTGTTGCTTCAACAAATTGGTTTGTTAGACATTTTTCATATTATTATTACTATTTGCTATTGTTGTTTAACCTTTGTTGTTCAGATTTTTTCTTATATTGTCACTTTTGTTGTTTGCATGCTGGAAATAGAACCCTAAAAAAGGCGACAAAAAAAAGCATCAAACACAACCTCAAAACCACATTCGTTGTCCAATGGCTTGTTCCGGCTGCATTTACTTCTCATCTCACAAAATATGACAAATCTAAATGATAAATGATAGCAAACTCAGGCTGTTTGAAAGTGTATATAAATTGTGGCTAATCTGGCAATTATGAGTTCTGAGGTAAATGCATAATTGCTGCAGTTAAAATGAAACACCGGTAGGATTGGCACAGCTTGCTTCCTTCCTTTTTAGAGACAGGGAAACCTGCAACAAAATTCACACCTTTGCATGCAAGTCTGTGCACACTGTTGTGTGCATATTGATCCAAAAATTCAAAGAACCTCTAACCCAGAAAACAAGTCAAGCATGACATGTTGTGGTTGCACCACGTGAACTTCTCAGCATGGGAACCACGGTAAGCTGAAAGATCAACCAAAGCTTACCCCTCAGAAGCTGTGAAATTACTGTCTGGCTTCAAGAGTCGTCACTCTGAGCAGATAAAACTTTTGGTTGACGAATGTCTTTTTTAATAATGTCACCAATATATATATATTTGAAAGAAAATGCTATAGCCACAGCAGAAAAAAATGAAAAAGCTTTTACTCTCCAGTAAAGATAATGTTGTATTGGTTTTCAATTTTTCTCTTTTTTTTCTTTAAACACATTTCTACCATTTTAAACTCACTTTAAGGGTTGTTAGAAACATAGAACATTTCTTGCATCCTAATTTAAAATGCATGTATTTTATTGTGATTGAATACATTTTTCAAATTTCTGCACTTTTGACATTGAGCAAAGGGCTGCTTGCTGTTCTGGTCCATGCTGTTTGTGCACTGCAGGATCAGCTTTGGTCTAAATACCAGAGACACCAGTGGAAATTTCCATCAGGCTGACCAAAGTCTGACCTGCTCTTCATGTATTACCGCATTTTTCCTTTTGGCACTTTGTCACTCCTCCTTCGCATGCTAGGTCTCTCCACCATCCTCATATCTCTGTTTCTTACAGTACTCCTCCCACAGCTTTGATAATAAACTCCATGCTTGTTTGTAATGTAAAATCAGCCCTAACTCTCCGGGTCTCTGGGCTCACTGATAAGGACTTGATGGACAGATGAGCCATAAAAGAGGACAGGTGAGGTGGTTTGTGCACTTTATACCTTTCAGTGGAGGGTAAGGGGGCAGATCTCAAACTGTTCAACCTTGTCCCACTAGAAACTGAAAAAAGAAAGATAAAAAAATCAATTTACTTTGCGTAACCCCCAAAACATTTCATCTTCATCTTAATGAGAGTATTTAAGATGAATTATTATTGGTCCATTATGTAATACGATGACGTTAGACCAAGAAAATTCTTGACTGTGGCAAAGAAAAGGGGAAGATGATATTTTACAACTTAAGGTAAAATATTTATTCAGCAACAAGGAGATAGTTGATCTACCTTGTCAGATCTAAAATTAATTTGACCCCTTTTTCTTTGTGCAATCAGGGACCAAGACACTGATGACAAACCCCTTTAGGTTCTGTGAAGGCATAAATGGATGACTCCTCGCACAAATCAGACTGCGCTAACTCCTCAAACTCATTGTGCTGTGAAGAAAACACTCAGCAGAATGCTAGAATCTATGGGCCACATCAGCCACAAAAACTTGTAAGGAGCAGTTGTAAATGAATTTAACGATTTTCCAACTTTCTTTAGGACTAGAATAATCCATAGACTTGCAGCATCTCAGCTTATTGCATAAATGCAGCAGAAGCATTTATAGCACAAAGTCGTAATAAAATCCATGTCACAACCAGGAGTTCAGCCATCTGGTCTCCCCTGTCTGAGCACACAAACGGAACTCCCGCTACAGTTACAGCTCCAGATTTAGGTAAATACGCAGAACAGAGCAGTCGAGGCATATTCTTTTGTAACTAATTTAACAATTTCATAAAATCCCCCTATCTAGAAATTATGCTTATTGAAATAAGAGATCACATCATGAAAATGTTTTTCTTTCTTATAAGAATTTGTGTTTGTGTAACACAACATCATGCATTTCTTAACCACCCAACAACATAACAGAACCAAACAGTCTAATCAGCTCCACTGGTTTCTGCAGAAGAGTTCAGAGAGTTTACAAGAACAGCTATCCAGCAAAGAAAGGCCACCCCCACTGTGCAGGATTAAACCTGTTATGAAATATTAACTATTCACTTTTAAGA
Organism: Adrianichthys oophorus; assembly: GCA_036245035.1. NCBI lineage: Eukaryota > Metazoa > Chordata > Actinopteri > Beloniformes > Adrianichthyidae > Adrianichthys > Adrianichthys oophorus. Next base: position 3,389,857 of record BSAI01000138.1, read on the forward strand.
AGAAAAAAAAAAACGCATAGAACTTTGCTGAGCTGTAATGTAGTTTCCAATGAACTGGTTGATTGGCAGGCAGAACAGTTTACACCGTCATGTCTGTGTGAGGAAAGTAAGCCCGCCTGCATGGGTTCCTGTCTCAGTATAAAAGTCAGGGCTCTGATGACTGTCCTCCTTTTCTCCAGACATAAGCCAGCCAGCACACAAGGTAGGAAAGACTGGATTACTCCTGCTGTCATACTGTACTGCACACATGACTTTTTGTTACTATGAGCTCATAATATTTAATGATAAGTCATTTTTTTGTTTGCTATTTAAAAGGAAAGCTTCAATTTTTCAAACAACGCCATGAATTTCTCCTGATTTATTTCTTAACTGTCAGCTTTTTTCCCCTAATGTTCATACTTTGCAAAGTTTCACATGAGAATGTACAATTTTATTTACAATTTCCTTGCATTTTTTTGCTCATAAATCTCAGAGAAAGACAGTGCCAGGCGTGAACGCAACAAAAGAAGGATCAAAAGATTGAACAAAATTGGAGGTTAGAAAAAGTTAACTCAATGACGAAAAGAAAAACTTCTACAACGAAATATTTACAGGTGTTGCATTAATGTAAACAACTATTTAATAAGTAAACATCACTATCAGACAGGAGTTATCTCTGGGAAGAATGTTTGAGTCATTTTGACTTTCTTGTAAGACAAAACATAAAAAACGAGGTTAACGTTTTGAAACTATAACCAGCAAAACAATGGAAAGTTGTAAAAATGAAGTTTTATCACAAATCCAGATGGCTCCAACTGAGTAAACTGCATCCATATGGCCATTCCAAAGTTTTACTGATGTTACCTTTCACGTTCTTGCAAGTTTGAGGAACTGTTTTGTGACAGAAGCTGGAAGCAGAACAAACACTCCACACAACTGAAACCTGAAGCTTTTTCCTACTTTACTTTAGAATAAACTGTACCATAAATCCACTTCAGGTCAGTGCAGGAATGCTGCAAGAACAGTTTTTTTTTCTTCAAACCATGAACATACTTGACAAACTATCTAAAAGGGAACTTTTCAAAGTTTTCTCTTCTATTTTCCATTGCAATACTTAAGCAACTCTTTTCAAAGGGTCAAAAATAATGTATTGCAAATGAGGGCAGTAGCAATCAATGCAGCATTGTACTTGTGTTGACAGACCAACAATAATGCATAGAAAAAAGTTAGACAATGGAAGTCTTGTCTGCTTATTTAAAGGTTCCAGTGCAGTTTGTGATTAACCCTTTAACCTAACGGAAGGAAAAAGAGACAAAATTTAAAAACAAAATTCAGCATAGTGCTGCTACAAATATTGACAATAATAGAATTAAGAATTTGTATAATATTTTATAGGTCAGGCATTAGATTAAATGTGGGCCAAAATTTTGCATGAGATTGTATACAGCATGGTTGGAATAAAGTTTTATATTTGCACTCGGGTATATGCAAATCTAATGTGTAACACATTGAATTTTAAAGAGAGAAAGAGTCACAGTCAGAAAAACCTGTCAGCACTTTTAACAGGAGACCTTTCTGCTTCCCAGTAAAGTTTGTAGTTATTTTTTTCCTATTTTAGCTGCATCATGGCGCGCACAGTGGCAGTAATCGGGGCTGGCCCCTCAGGTCTGACCAGCATAAAGGCTTGTCTGGATGAAGGATTGGAGCCAACTTGCTTTGAAAGCAGTGACGACATAGGTGGACTTTGGAAGTTCAAGGCAAGCTTTTACTCTTACATTTTTTTTTACAAAGTCTGTTTTTCTTCCCGACATGTAACAAAAAGGTTTTCTTCATTATTGAATGGCTGTGGCTTAAAGACCCTCTCCAAAGAATATCATGTTTTTGGTGTTTTTGCTGCGTTTTTCTGATGATGGAGGACATATGTAAAGGAAATTTAACAAAAAATTGCATTTCTGAGTATTTCTTTTTTCAAATTGTTGTGAATCAGGAGCAGACAACAAAATGCAGTTTGAAAAAGCTTGTAGTTGTAACGTAGAAGCTCCAACGGCAAGCCACAAGCTCCCTGCTCAACTCCAATTTTGATGCATCCGTTTACAGACAAATAGATCCATGTAAATCTTTGTTTTCCTCATCTGAGCTGGTATCTGGCTCATAACTGTACGGCTGGACAGCTCCAATATTGCTTGTCATTTTTTTGTTGCACCCGTAATGTTAGATTGGGGGTCTGAGAACCTGCAAGTTAACGGGAAATAGCGTAAACAAAGGAACGATGGGAAATGAGGGCAGGCTTACTCTGAGCCAACAGTCCCGCCCACAATTCAGAGGTGAATTTCTAATGAACTACTGCCGCTCTGCAGAAACTATGCCTTATAAGACAACACAGGTTTTTTTGATTTGGGATAAAAATGCCATATTCATAGATAAATAACCACTGGGAACAATATGACAATAGATCAAAATATGATCAGAGCGGAGACAAGTCTGTGGTCTTCAAACAGAAGGTTATAGTTTGATTCCTGCTTACCACAGTCATATGTTGAAGTGCCCTTAGGTGAGACACCTTAGTTGTCTTAGTTGGTTGAAAAACCCTCCACCACCATTTGTGTGTAAATGTGTGAGCGAGTGGGTAGATTTGATGTAGTGTAAAACCACTTTGCATGTTAGTGACTGGAAAAGTATAATGCAAGAACAAACCACTCAACAAATGTGTCAAATTTCCACTTTACAGGAAGTGTCAGAGCCAAACCGAGCCAGCATCTATCGCTCCCTAACAATCAACATCTGGAAAGAGATGATGTGCTACAGTGACTTCCCCATCCCAGCTGATTATCCCAACTACATGCACCACTCTAAAATCCTGAAATACTTCAGGATGTATGCAGAACACTTTAAGTTGCTGCAGCACATTCGCTTTCAGGTAACTAGACACTACAAATAATGTGTTGTTCAGAATAATCACTGTTCAGAGAGGATAGTCTGACTGGTTTTGGATTCCAGACCTTGGTGAGGAAAGTTAGCCAGCGACCAGACTTCTCTTGCACCGGTCAGTGGGAGGTGGTGGTGGAGACTAAAGATGGAACCGAGGAGAGTCACATCTTTGATGCAATTATCTGCTGTTCTGGTCACTTCAACTATCCTAACTTGCCTCTCAAAGACTTTCCAGGTACCTACCTGTTGGACACAGTACAAACACTTGGCCAGGATAGTGTCAAACAAAACATTATTATTATGTTGGGTTGCAGGAATTGAGTCATTTGAAGGGAATTACTTCCACAGCTGGGACTACAAGGGGCCTGAGGACATGTACGGAAAGAGAGTGGTGGTCATTGGGATTGGCAATTCCGGAGGAGACATTGCAGTGGAGGCCAGCAGAGTTGCAGAGGAGGTTGGAAAGTCCAAGTGATTGTTGAAATTCTGCTTTTATTTCCCTTACCAAACTGTTGGGAAAGGAAAGGGCAATGTTGTGTGCAGTGTTGCACTCTCGTGATGCATACTCCCTCTCCTCCACCTTTACATGTAAACACCACCACAATGACCTTGATAATTTCAGATCTTCGTCTCTTTCTGGCTCCATGCAGGTATTCTTGAGCACTCGCAGTGGGGCCTGGGTAATCAGACAGGTGTCTGATAATGGCCTGCCAGTTGACAAGTTCAACACACGCTTTGTCCATGTCATGTTCAAGCTGCTCCCTATGAGTTTCCTCAACTGGCTTGGGGAGAAAAAACTCAACTCTATGTATGACCATGCAATGTATGGTCTCAAACCCAAACACAGGTAGAAAACAACTCCCATTTAAAAGATTGTTTTTCTTCCACAGGCCTCTGATGTAATGTTTCACAAATTAAAAATTTTCAGAACCTTAAAGATGAAAGCCATTTGTGTCCTGGAAGTCATAGGACTTTTAAAATAATGGGTTGATGATCATAAAATGTTTAGCAAATGCAAGTCCCTGATTTGTCAAAGTTCATCTTGTTCATACGCTTTTATTGGAATTATCATGAATTATCAGGAATTATCTCTGAGCCCAGTGTGAACATAGCATTAGAGTACTGTTTCACTACTGTTAAAGACGTTTTTTTTGTTGTTTTTAATTGTAATGGACCCATTGTAAAAGATTCAACTCATGTGTGACTGTCTTCTCCATCTTCTTGTCGGACAAACAGGCTCTTCAGCCAGATTCCAGTCATCAATGATGACCTGCCTTTCAAGATTTTGTCAGGAGGAGTTATAGTCAAACCAAACATCAAGTCAATCCATGGCTCCACTGTGGCGTTTGAAGATGGCAGCTCTGTGGAAAATGTCAGAAAACATCTGTATGCATGACATCATTTAACCTTCCTGATAACATCAAGAAGAAATCAAAAAGATTGTTTATTTTTTTTGCAGGTGGATACCATTGTGTTTGCCACAGGATATAATTATGATTTTCCTTACTTACCAAAAAAAGCTTTGTATAAGTCTGGCCACCGTGTTGGTCTGTACAAGCATGTCTTTGCTCCAAGCCTGGATCATCCCACTCTAGCTATTGTTGGCTTCATCCACTCTGACGGTTCCATCATGCCACAGGCTGAAATGCAGGCTCGCTACATTGCACGTGTATTCAAAGGTGAGTCCAGAGATAAGGAGAGATCACAGCTGAACTACAACTGCAAACAATAACTTGCACCACTAAATCATGTGAACTTGTTTGCTCCATGTCAGTTTTTTGTCTTTGGCCCTTCAGGACATAAGAAGCTGCCATCAAACCAGGTCATGATCAAGGCAGTTGAAAAGGACACCAGAATCATTGAGAAAAAGTATGAGAATTATTGAATTAAAAAAAATATATATATATATATATATATATATATACATTTTTTGCACGTGTCTTAGAAGAACAATTAAATATCTTTATATCATTGAAGTGTTGGAAATTCATATCTCTACGTAAAACTCGTGATAAAGACATGATTTCTATTGCAAACATCGTCCCGACTTTTTAAAAGGCTTAGGTGATATTGGGAAACTCAGAAACATACAATAACCAACTAGCTCTCCATGAAAATATGGTCAGTTCTTTGGGAAGAGATTGTTTAATGGTAATGGAAAGTGCCTTTTTAAACAATCAATGTTTTAGTGGACCCCAAAAATAATAGACATAAAGGCTTTTAAAACTAGTGAAATTACACATTTTTGTTAATTTCAAGTCTTGCTGCAGATGCACCTTCTAGTATATGAAATACATTACAGAAGGAAGCTTTAGGCAATGATTTTCCAGAAGAAATTTCAGAAAGTTAGAAATACTGAACTATGTTATTTTAATTTAGGAATGTTGACTAGAATGAGTCACGTGAAAACAGACTGTGATGCTCATCCATGGGTGGAAGAAAAATTCCATCTTAAATCAGAATCAGCTTTATTGCTAAGTATGACTTTACTCATACAAGGAATTTGTCTTGGTGATGTTGGTGTCTGCATCAATAAATCAAAACGCAATTTAAACTTTTGAAAGTTAACTTTGTGGAAAGGTATGACTGCAAACGTAAGCTGTTCAAGTCATCAATGACTTGAGCTTGTTGTGGATGTGATTAGAACAGCATCACTTTATTTATTTCTTTTGCAGCTATATCACGTCCAAACTGACACCAATTCAGGTGGACTTTGTTGAGTACATGGACGACTTGGCAAAGGACATTGGAGTGCGACCAAGTCTTCTCTGGCTCTTCTTCACGGACTTCCCCTTGTTTAAGAGGGTTTTTTGGGGGCCTGTCACTGCTTATCAGTATCGACTGTTTGGGCCAGGAAAATGGGAAGGAGCTCGCAAGGCAATCTTCACCCAGTTTGATCGCATGTACCAGCCAATGAAAACAAGAAAGGTGCAAAGAGAGATTTAAAAAAAAATCTCTAATTAAAGAATAAACCAGGAGTTGTGCTCCAACAATAATCTTATTGTATGCTTCATCCACAGTTGGAGGTGAATCAGGGTTCATCTAAAAAGCTCCTGTTCAAGCTAAGTTTGGTCGCTATTGCTGGAGGAACTGCTCTGTATTACATTCAAGCTCACCATCCAAACACCATCCCTGCACTGCTGTCCAAGTTCTGTCCTCAAGTTGTCTGAACAAACCAGGTGTCCACTGCCTTAGAACACCTGACTATTTATTGTTTCTCAACTATCTTTGACTAAAGATACTAAATAACTCTAGAAACTATACTTTTCCTGTTGTTTTTATACTTGAAATGGGATTTTATGGGGAGTTCAAACAAGGAGGCAAAGGAGCTTGAGACTGTCGTACTCAGAGACAGTTAGTAGTTCCTTAGAGACAAAAAAATGGCAAAATTGTTCTTCCTTTTATTAAAAAAAAAAAGATGTTGAAACATCAGTTTGTTTACAAGACATTACCACAATTGATTAAAGTTTTAAATTCTTCTGATCTATTTGTATCAATTTCCTGACCTACATAGCTTTAATATAAAGAGCCAATGTCACTTTACTACCTTCTTAGAAGGACCCAAGCACTTTACAGTACAGTCACAGACCCATTTACACATACAAACACTATCACATACACTGGTGCCATCCTAAAACCATCAGGAGCAATGTGGGGTTCAGGGTCTCACCCAAGAGCGTTTCGACACATGGGCGGGCAGGGTGAGAACCGAGTCTACAATCTTCTAATCAGAGATCAACCACTCTACCTCTGCACCCTTTAATGTTGTGCGTTTCTTAAATTAACATGTGTTTTGCCTCCGCCATGGTTTAATAGCCAGAGAAGTCAAGACAGTATCAGACAGGTATCATTTAATTTACAAAACTGCTACACGTGTACTGATCCTTTTTGCAATAAAAAAATCACAGATGTGATAAGACGGTGGTGCAAAAAGTACTTGTCAACATCTCTGCAACTTCTTCCTGATTAAAAACAAAAGATGTCTGTAATGTTCATCACAGGTCACTTCAACTTAAAGAGACAGAGTGTAAAAGTCAAACCCAGAAAATCACTTTGGCTCATTTTTAACAAATTGATGTGTGTAATTGGGCACAAAATTTGTATTTAGATCCCACAAATAAGCAAGATTTTTTTCCTTCTTTAGAAAGTTATTCTATTCTCCACTTACTACCCATTTTAATGGCACCTGTTTGAACTGGTTATCTGTATAAAAGACATTTGTCCACACCCTTGAACAGTCATATTATAACCTCTCCACCATGACCAAGACCAAAGAGCTGTTAAAGGACACCATGGACAAGATTGTTTACCTGAGCAATTCTGGGATGAACCAATCTACAATAGTAAACAGCTTGGAGAGAAGAGATCCACTGTTGGAACAGATATTAGAAAATGGAAAAATACAAGATCACTGACAATCTGCCTCCACCTGGAGCTCCATGCAAGATCTCAACTGGTGGGTACAAATGATCTTCAGAGCAATGAGGGAACAGCCCAGGACAACAGGATGGAACTGGTCAGTATGGTTATTACAATAACACACATCTTCGTGGATTCAAATCCTGCAGTTGTCCACAAGTCCCTCTGCTTAAACCAGCACATCCAGGCCATCTAAAGTTTACCAGAAACCATCTGGATGACACCATCCCCAGTGTCAGAATCATGGGGGTGAAAACATCAGGATGTTGTTCTGTGAAGGGGAAAAAACATCTTATCAATATTTAGGACGGATGAACTCAGATGAGATACTTAAGTTAAGAATTAATATATTTGTTTTTTTTCCAGTGATATTGCTCAAGGTGTTTGGTGAAATCTAAAACAGACATTGGTTTATTTCAAGCAATCAAAACAAAACAAAAACTAAAGACAAACAAAACCAATAAATATCTATACATAGGTATAAATTGATTGGGAACATTTTCTTACCACTCCTCCAAGGACTCCTGGTCCTCAGACCTTAAATTGTTCCTGAAGCTACAACAGGGGTGAGCAAACTTTTTGACTCGTGGGCCATAAAAGGTTCTAAAATTTGACAGGAGGGCCGGACCGGGAGCAGATGAGTGGAGTGTTTTGGTGATCCACCTCATAAGAGAAAGAAATAACATGGAATCTGGATGAAAAACAATGTTTTAGTTAAAACATTTAGGAGTTTTTATGACAAAACTTTTGGCTTTTCTTCTGGTTTTAGTGCCAATTGCACCAAAGGGTTGATGTCCCTGAAGGAAAACACGAACTTAGAGAAACACTGTATTTATATGGTCTTGGAATGATCGGAAAAATTACTGTCCGACCCAGAAAACACACACGAATGTTAGAAAATTAACAAAACTTCCCACACAACATGAATACAGAATGACTTTCTGCACCTATAGACAAAAGTCAATGTATTTGATATGTACTATCTAGAACAGTGTTTTTCAACCTTTTTTCAGCCAATGTGCATTTTTTCTTTGACAAAAATCACAACGCACACTAGTAACCAAAAATGTAAGTAAAAGAGAAACTTTGTTGATGTCTGTATTGATGTACTGTCCCTCCATGATCTTGCGTGCATATTTTGAAATAATTGAGGATTGAAAAGCTTGAAGTTGCAGCTGTTTTTCCCAAAAAGTTACAATAAAAGTCGTCATAGTTTTGGGTAATAATTTTCAATATATTTAATAGAAAGTTTGCCCAGGAACTTTATTAAAATGCACCCATCTTTCGAGGTGGTCTCGGTTCGTTTCCAATTGGACTGAGCTTCGGTTCGCTCTGACAGCTGAACAACCGGACCAAAACGGCCACTGTGGCCGGTGGTCACGTGATATAAACAGAGTAGGAACAACGTAACAGATGAGCCAAATGAGACAAATGTAAAGCAAAGATCGTCTTGTTGTCAAACAGGAAAAAATGGTCCAACTTCTTGCTTGTTGCAATGTTTATTTTAGCACCGCTGAAAATGCTTTTTGGTATGTGGCGCGTGCCCAGGGCTGCTGTGACGTCACCCTTAAAGCTACCTTGTAATTCCTTAAGAATGCATGTTTTAAAATATTTGTAATTTACCTTAACAATAATTTTTTTTTTTCCGTTTGCTTAAACATTGAACTTCTACTGTAACCGAGCGAAGGGGAGGTTCACTTGTCTGCGTAAAAATAAATGACACCAGACAACGAGCCCGCCATTCGGTGACTGCTCACCGATCTTCTTCCTTTATTTTTTTTTTACATTCAACAGAACTCCTTCCTGTGACTGAACTTGCCACCCTCCCTGGATTCTACGGTAACCCGGGAGGGACACCCCTCTCCCCAAAATTAAAGAAACCAAAGTTAGTTACATACGTCCACCCCTACAAAAGAAATGTCCCCATTTCTACAATGACATGAAATCAAAACGGCCGGGGAAATGAAAGAAAACAAAAAAAAAACATTTGAGACCCAATATGGCCTAATAAATGTCACTCAAACAGGAACCACCAACAACAATAAAATAAAAAATAAAAAAAACGATATTGTCTGTAACACAGGATATTAGTCAGCCTAAACAGTGGCTCACACGCAAGGAACCAAAAAAAACAAAACAAAACAAAAGGTCCACTGACCATAAGACATAACCCCCACATGTCACATCATAATGAAGTCCTGATAACGTGATGGTGCACGCACCATCCTGCCACTGCGAGAGTATGACAGGGCTGTCCCAAGTGCACCACCCTGACTCTGTTGGGCTGTGTCACTGTGATGTCGATCCCCGTCGCCTGGGGAGCCCAATGAAGTACCTGCTGCAGGAGAGGACGGCGTCGGGGTGGAGTTGGGGTGAGAGGACATGCTGTTGCTCGGAGAACCAGCAGACAGGGGAAGAGTGTAACGCTTCAACCTGTCGTGATGTACAACTTGGGCCCTCTCCAGTGGGTCAAGTGGGTTGACAATGCGATACGTCAGAGCGGCCTCCACACCTGAAGCCAGAACCCGATCAACACGGTAGGGGCCTTTCCAATGTGGGGCTAGTTTAGTGCGGCTCTCTGCTGGGTTATTAAGCCACACCAGCGCACCCTCCGTAAAGCCCTTGTGGTAAGAGTTCCCATCATGGTACAGTTTTTGTCTTTCATGCGCCACTGCCGCATTAACCCTGGCCGCACTGAAAGCCCTCTCCAGCCGCTCCACCAGACATGACGCGTATGAAGGCAGCGAGGCTGCACTTCTAAGGCCCCCGACCCCACTAGGAACCAGAACCTCTGCCGGAATCCGGGCTTCCCGCCCGTGCATGAGATAGAAGGGAGTAAACTGTGTGCTGGAGTGCTTGGAGGTGTTGTAAGCAAAAGCAATGGATTTCAAATGGTCATCCCACTCCCCCCCATGAGACAACAACATCTTAGCCAACTGGTCAATAAATGTCCTGTTGTGACGCTCAACCATGCCATCTGATTTTGGGTTGTATGCTGCAGTACGGGTCTTAGCAATACCCAGTAACCGACAGAGGCTCTGAATCACCTCTGCTTCAAACTGTCGGCCCTGGTCGGTGTGCAGCATCTCAGGGATCCCATGCACCAGCACGTAGTCCTCAAAAAGACAGCGGGCCACTGTCTCAGCAGTCTGGTTGGGCAGAGCATACACATTCACAAATTTAGTAAAGTAATCCTCAACTACCAAAACATATCTGTGGCCCCGAGATGTTATAGGCAGCTCCAGGATATCTGCTGCCACCCGCTGCAATGGGCGTCTGACTGAAGACCCTCCCATGGGGGCCTTGGCATTAGGAACCGGGGATCTGCGTCTCTGGCAGGCGCGACACTGCTCACACCACCGTCTGATGTCTTTCAGCATGCAGGGCCAGTAGTAGCTCTGTCGGGCCTGCTCCCAGACTCTCTCAGCAGAGAAGTGAGCTGCAGCAGGGCCCCCATGCAGATGACCCAGAATGTCAGGAACCAGGGATGAGGGGACCACCACCTGCACCTGTCTGACACCAGAGGGAAAAGACGTTACAGTCCGACACAGTAATCCCTCCACCACGGACAGGCGGTTAAACTCAGTCCACAGCTTTCGGAGGCCAAGAGATGAGCCCCTCATGACTCGGCGAGGTGGTCTGGACCCGCCCTGCCCCAGCCAGGCTAGAACAGCGCAAATGTCCGAGTCCTCCTGTTGGTGTGCCAGCATCTCAGCGTTACTGTGAGATAGAGAGTAAGTGGGCTGCTGCACACTGGCAGCAAGCACACCTGACGAAGCAGCCACATGGTTGACAGGGTCAGGAGGGACTGGCCGGCGGGACAATGCATCCGCGTTCCCATGACTGGAGCCATCCTTGTGAACCATGGTCCAGTTAAAGGGGTCCAACTCCAAAACCCACCTGCCTCTTTTCCCTGAAGGGTCATGGTCTAGCCCCATCTTCCTGAGGCCCAGTAAAGGGCGGTGGTCTGTGATAATAGTGAACGCAGAGAGACCCACATAATGTCTGAACTCTCGCACAGCCCACACCACAGCCCAGAGCTCCCTGTCAAAGGTAGACCACCTTTTCTGAGCAGCTGTGAGAGCCTGGCTCGCATAGGCTACTACGCGCTCAAGTCCATCCACTACCTGTGCCAGCACCGACCCCACAGAGTCCTTAGATGCATCAGTGTAGACTCTGAACGGCAACGTAAAGTTAGGGAATGTCACTACAGGTGCAGAAGTAAGCACCTGCTTCAAATAAGTGAAGGCAGCCTCACACTCAGGCGTCCAGTCAAAAGAAACATTCTTGCTAGTCAGTCTATTCAGCGGGGCGGCATACCCAGAAAAGTTTCGGACAAACCGCCTGTAATATGAGCATAGGCCCACAAAAGCTCTCACCTCGGAGGGAGTGCGAGGCGTCGGCCAGTTCCTTACTTTGTCTGTGTTGCGAGGGTCTGGCTGGAGGCAATTTTGAGAGACAAGATGACCCAAGAAAACAACATGATCTCTGGCAAAATGACATTTGTTGGGGTTCAGTCTCAAACCTGCCCCCTGGATTCTAGATAAAACCTCATCCAGATGTTGCAAGTGGTCCTCAAAAGTGTGGCTGTAAATCAGTATATCATCCAAATACACCATGCAAATGTGCCAGGGGAGGCCCCTCAGCACCAGTTCCATCATGCGCTGAAAGGTGGCTGGTGAATTGGTCAGGCCCATGGGCATGGCTCTCCACTGATACAGGCCCCTGCCTGTCGTGAAAGCCGTCTTCTCCCTGTCCTCCTCAGCCACCTCAACCTGCCAATAGCCATTTGAAAAGTCCAGTGTAGTGAACCAGGCTGAGCCAGCTAGTGCATCAAGGCTATCATCGACACAAGGGAGAGGGTGTGAGTCTTTGATTGTCACCGAATTAAGACAGCGATAATCAATACAAAATCTCCACTGCCCTCCTTTCTTCCTGACGAGTACCACGGGAGATGCCCATGGGCTGCAACTCTCCTCCACCAACCCATCCGCCAGCAACCCAGCCACCTGACGTTCAATCTCCAACTGCTTACCTGGAGAAGCCCTGTATGCCCGCTGTTTAACAGGGGGGTGATTGCCAGTCTGAATACGATGTTTAACCAGAGTGCATCTGCCCGTATTTTTATCAGATGCACTGAAAACAGCACAAAACCTCTCCAGCAGCGCAGATAATTCTTTTCTCTGTTGCTCACTGATAGGGGACTCCTCCAAGGTGACAGGGAGGGATGGGGGCTGGACCTGGATAGTGTGTACATCAGAGGAGGAGAGAGATGATGTAACATCAACCCCATCCAATGGGTACAGCTCACCCATATGTAACCCCTGTTTCAGTTCCACTGCGGTCCCCTTTGGGTTAAGGACCCGAGCGACGGTGACTCTGTCTTTAACTGTCGTCACCGCATGAGCCACCACCAGTCCAGTTGCGTCTGGAACATTAGGCTCCAGATAGCCCTCAAAGTCACAATTCAGCAGACCTGCACCTGCTTCCGAAGACACAACCACCGGGACCAAGGCCTCACTCAGGGGCGGAATCGACCTGCTTTCAGCCACCGACACATTGCAGCATATAGGAGCTAATTCTCCCCCTCGCAGCAGGGGGACGTTGACATCCCATAACAGGAGCACACCACGACTCAGGTCCAGCAGGGCATGGTGCTTGGTCAGAAAGTCCAGACCCAGCAACACAGCCTGTGTGGACTCACGCAGCACATAGAAAGTGTGTTGCCAACAGGTGGGCCCTAAACGAAAGCTCACTGTGATGGTGCCCAAAGTGTCCAACATCTGTCCATTAACTGCACGTGAATCAATGTAGTTTTTCCTGAGGGGTCGGCTCCGTAGAGCAGGAACAGACATACGAAAATCGGCGCTAATCAATGATACAGACGCACCTGAGTCCACCAGAATAGAGACCTCTGTGCCCTCAACCACCCCTCTAATGTAAGAGGTAGGGTGATTCACATTAGATTCAGGGTCAGACTCAGGTGGACTAAAGTCCTGATAAAAGGGGCCCCTAGAAAGTGGAGCTGGAGTCTGGGCCTCGACACCAGCTACTGATAGTTTCCCTGATGGTTGCTGTCAGATCCTCCCACATGTGCGCTCCCCGCCTGTGGCAGGAAGCGCACACCCCGGCTCCTGTGCTCTCCCTCTCGTGGAGCACGCCATCCGGGGCTGGGGCTCCTACCCCCAGATGGCCTGCGGCTGGGCGTTGCCCTTGAACTTTGCTGTCGGCTGGCAGAGTGGGGGTCCCCTTGATATTGCAATGTCTCACGGTCTGGCGAGCGACCCTGATATCCATCCCAGGGTGCTCTCACCTGGCATCCCCTTTCTCCACAGGTGCAGCCACAGCGGTCACGGGAGGAAAAACGGGGCCGCCGCTCTCCTTTATCCGAAACATAGTCCCTTAGTCTTTTGTTGTCATTATACAATTCCTTCATTTCCATTCTCATGTGGCACATTTCCTCTGTTAATTTATCCAAAACTTTCTGAAGACCATCTGTAACTGACACAGACTGCACAGGTAATCCTGTCCCACTGGCATGCGCGCCGCCATGAGTACTCATACAGTCCCTCTGCAGAGCTTCTCTTGCGTTCTCGCACCTTTCAGCGATGATCAGGGCTTCCTCCACATCCGTGGCCCCCTGCTCCAGGCACTTGGCCTTTAAAGCGGGATCGAGACCAGCGAGGAAGCGTCTGAATATTTCCACTCTCTGCGCCGCCGTCTCGTACTCCGGGAACGCTTCCGCCACCAGCCGCCGCACATCCAAACTTTCACCGGGAGCTCTGGTCCGAGCCGACAGGCTGGCTCTGAAACGATCCATAAACTGTCTCTGTCCAAACGCAGCACCAAGTCTCTCTTTTGCGGCATTGTAATCCGATTTAATCACACCGGGAAGGCTGTCCCACAAAAGGAAAGCAGAGTTGCTCAGGCGCGTCGGGAGGATTCTGGCCAGCTCATCATCACCGCGACCGCCATGTCCCACCATGGCTCTGACGGCCACCTCCAGCTGTCTTGCCCAGCCAAGGAATCCCTGGCTCCCGTCACCGGCGAATGAAATGGGCAGGTCCACTTTGACGTCCCGGGACTGAGCGTCGGCGAATCGGTGCATACTTGGCTTAAAGGGATCCTCGTCCCCACACCACATGTTACTGGCGGGAACTTTAAGCTGCACTAGCAGTAGCTGGGAGCTAAACTAGTGGAGTTCGGAAAAACTTCAGGCTAATTGACTCCCAAACTCACTATTTCGAGAAAAAAAAAACGGAGAGAAAAATTACATAGCGGTAATATATGACGAAAAAAATCCCACCGCTGCCACCAGTGTAACCGAGCGAAGGGGAGGTTCACTTGTCTGCGTAAAAATAAATGACACCAGACAACGAGCCCGCCATTCGGTGACCGCTCACCGATCTTCTTCCTTTATTTTTTTTTACATTCAACAGAACTCCTTCCTGTGACTGAACTTGCCACCCTCCCTGGATTCTACGGTAACCCGGGAGGGACACCCCTCTCCCCAAAATTAAAGAAACCAAAGTTAGTTACACTACTTTTACTAACATTTACCTTAGGATAAACAGAAATGCTTCGAGTGGTTGCTTTTGTGATTTGTTTGGTTTGTGTTTTTCACCTGATTTTTACTGATGTGTTTTGTATGTCAAGTTGAACTCAGATCAGATGTGTTTGTTAACACAAGGACTTCTTTAAGTTTGAGCTGTTTGTAGTTGATAATAATTTTCTCCTTTGTTTTAACTGTGCATCCAACAACAGTCATCTAAACCGTTGAGACCTCAGTTCTACTGCCACCTCTCACATACACTGCTTTCCAAGAAAAAAGTCAGTCTTTTCATTTGCAAAGTGCCTGGGTGGGGAATTCCACTTGTTCTGGCAGGTCATAGTCCTTTCTGTGCTGTGAGGTTACTCATTAGGTAACAACTCAGCACACGCTGGTTTGCAGAATGTTTTTGTGTGGACTGCTGAGTTTTTAAAGAGCTTTCAGGAGGAGGTAAGAAGAGCTGTTTTTAGACACTGAAAGTGCTTTTTATTGTCTTTTCTCATGCTATTGGTGCTCTGATAATGGCTAAAACAAGTTATGTAAGGTGATTGCTTTTAGATAAATGGATACCTTTTTTGTTTCCTTGTTTTGCTCTGGATCAGCAATGCCTCTTCGTGTGGCCGTGGTTGGGGCAGGCAGCTCAGGCCTGACTTGCATTAAGGCCTGTGTTGATGAGGGCTTGGAGCCTGTCTGCTTTGAAAGCAGTGATGACATTGGAGGCTTGTGGAAATTTAAGGTGGGTAGTACATTTAATGGAGTAGTTTGAGAAGTTTCTTTCATTTGAGATTAGGATTTAGTGCCTAAAAGACCCACTTTAATTAAATTGTGTTATTAACATGCCCATGTAGCATTTTTCACATGATGGAGGAAGAAAATTAAGCTTAAAATTGCGTTTCTAAATAGTTCTTTGATCTAATCATGATGAATTAGAAGCAAACGAAAAAGCTTGTAGTCTTTATGTAAAACCCACAATCGGCAGCCTACAAGCTCCCTGCTCCACTCCATTCTGGTGCATCCACTTACACACTAATAGATCCATGTACGTCCTTGTTTTTCTTGTCTAAGCTGGCATATGGCTGAAAACTGTACGACTGGATAGCTTAGTTGCACCTGTAATGTTCGGTTGGGGTTGTAAGGGACTGTAAGCCAGCGCATAAGAGTGTAAACAAATGGATGATGGGAAGTGTTGGTGGGCTTACACCACACCAACAGTCCCGCCTACAACTCAGAGAAACATTTCTAATGATTTCCTGTCGCTCTACAGAAACTATGTCCTGCAAAACAACACAAGTTTAATGATTTTGGCTAAAAACAACATAACCATTGTTAAAAGGGAATGCTATTAAAATAGATCTAAAGATGACTGGAGTGGGACTTTACTACACTCTGCACTCTACATGAGACTTTAATCAAATTTGAATAATCTGAAGCCAGATGTTCTGTGTACACAGGAGCTGCCTGAGCCAACACAATCCAGCATCTACCGCTCTTTGGTGGCAAACACCTCAAAAGAGATGACGTGTTTCAGTGATTTCCCCATGCCGGATGACTATCCAAACTACATGCACAACTCCCAGATGCTGCAGTACTTCAGACTCTACGCTGAGCATTTTAACTTACTCAAATACATCAACTTTCAGGTTGATCTTGTTCCAGACGTGCTTTTTTCTCTCTGTCAAACCCATCTTTCCATGGTAACGTGTGTGTCTTTGTGAATGTGGGCGCGCACACATCAGACCACAGTGAGAAGTGTTACACAAAGGCTGGACTTCTCTGTGTCGGGTCAGTGGGACGTAGTGACGACAATCAAAAGCAGAGATGAAGAGCATTGGGTCTTTGACGCGGTTCTGGTGTGTTCAGGACACTACACCCAACCAACTTTACCTCTGTGGGATTTTCAAGGTGGACCAATCATTGCAGTGTCCCACGTCAGTTGAACGCTTTTTGTTATTCTGGAAAATATGTTTTGTTCTGAGCACCATCTGTTTCTCTCCAGGGCAGGAAGCTTTTTCTGGCAAATATTTGCACAGCTGGGAATACAAGGATGCAGAGCTCTACAGAGGAAAAAGGGTGGTGGTGGTCGGCCTTGGCAACTCTGGAGGAGACATTGCTGTAGAAATCAGCCGATCTGCAGAAAAGGTAAATCAGAACAGGAGCAAGACAGGCTTCTGATGCCACGTCCTTTACATAGCATCTGAAGTTGTTTTCAGCAGTTCATAGAAAGCTTTTTATAGACCTTCTTTCTCTCTTTTTCCAGACGTTTCTCAGCACACGACGTGGAGCCTGGATCATCGGTAGGATGGCCACCAACGGCTTTCCTCTGGACATGACTGCCATCACCAGGTTCAGCAGCTTCATAATGCAGCTGCTTCCCCGGGCTTTAGTGAACTGGGTGACTGAAAGAGCACTGAACCAGAAATATGACCACAAACTTTATGCTTTGAAACCAAGACACAGGTGATACACTAGTTTCATGCTCTTTGCATTACTGTGGAACAGTTCTTCATTTTGGTTTCCATACAAATTTTTTTTGAATAAGATAAATTAAATAGATATTTTAACAGGAAGTCATAGCTTAAAAGAAAGATTTGAGTAAAGCAATCTTCAAACCTCTGTGAGCTTTAAGTTAGTCGTGTGGTTACGGCACACAGTCTGATCAGGGGGAATTTGCTGTGTCTTCCTGTCCTAACAAAGAAGTTCTGAACACAACACTGCCTCTGGGTTGCCACATGACAACAGTCAAAGAGTCCTTTCCTATAACCACCCCACCAATCCACTCTGATCATGTTTGATGCATGAGGCACCACAAAATTGGGTGTTTTCTTTTCATAAAAATTATCCAATAATATTTCTAGAAATGATGGATTCAGGTCACAGAGTCACCTTTCTCCTGCAAGCTGCTGCGAAACTGCAAACTGAGAACTCAATGTAAGCAGTTTGAAGCCTTGCTGTTCAAGCTTCAAGGTGGGGGTATAACAGTTTTAAGTGGAAAACTCAGAAGACAAACCCATGTTAACAAAAATACCAATTAAAAAAATGTGTGACAAACAGGGGGCCAGAAAAAAAATTATACCAGTTCAACATGTGAGGTCTGTTGGGATTGTTATGGTACTGCATCATTTGCTTTTGTCAATGTAAGGATTGTTGCTGTGGAAGCTGTTTACTGGTACAATAACTGAGAAATCAGTGATTGAAATAATTCCTGATAGTTCCTCAATTTTTCACAGATTTATGGACAGAAGACCTTTGATTAATGACGATCTTCCCGGTCGAATCCTCCAGGGGGCGTTAGTCATGAAGCCCAACCTGAAGGAGCTCAAAGCTACATCAGCTGTGTTTGAAGACGGCTCACAGGAGGAGAACATTAGTGCAGTGATCTTTTGCACAGGTTACAAAGGAACCTTCCCATTCATGGACACTGCTCTGTCTGAAGGGCCACACGGGGAGTTGACATTGTACAAGTACGTTCACAATTTTAGCTAAGCAGTTAACTAGACATTGTAGATGATCCCAGATCTTCTCCTTGCTTCAGCAATGGTTTCAGTTGTTATCTTTACATAGAAATTGTTTGATACTTTTTAATCACTTTTTAGAAGAGTCTTTCCACCATCACTGGAACACCCAACTTTAGCCATCATGGGACTTTTCCAAGCAAAAGGACCAATCATCCCAGTAGTGGAGATTCAGGCTCGCTGGGCTGTTAAGGTCTTTTCAGGTAACTTCATGTCTCACCTGAAATTAGACAAAGAAGAGAGTAAACAGAATAAACAAGTGTGTTTATTCTTCCAGGCTCAAGCCGTCTTCCACCTAAAGAAAGGATGCTAGAAGTCATTGAGTCAGAGAGAAATAGGAATATAAAAAGGCAAGAATCTCCCTAAAATTAAAAGTAAATGTCATAGTTTGTTTAAAAATGCTTGAAGTCAATCATTTGTGTCTCTCATTTCCAGCTATCCCTGCCCACAACAGGCTGCTCTGCAGATAGATTACATACCATACCTAGATTTCATGGCTGCAGAGGTTAGTTCTTGTCAACCCCCATAACAACTTTTCCATAATTTGTACGACATGTAATGACATTAAACCTAAACAATTTAAAGGTGGGTGCTCGGCCAAATCCTCTCAAGCTGCTCCTGAGAGATCCTGTGCTTTGGATGAAGGTCTTCTTTGGTCCCTGCACCCCTTATCAGTATCGCCTCACTGGGCCTGGACAGTGGACAGGTGCTCGAAGCGCCATCCTGACTCAGTGGGAACGGGTTGCTAAACCTTTCAGGACCAGACCAGTGCCACAATCTGAGCCCAAGGCACACTTTTTGTCTTCTCCCTGGTCAATTGCACTGGTAGGAAGTGTGATAGCAGCAGTGGTTTTGCCTCCCATGATGCAACATGCAACGTTCCTGAGGGGCTCTTAGCTCCCTGGCTTTTGACACGGAGAAGAGGATCCACTGTAATAAAAGTAAATAAATAAAAGCAGGTCAACAAAATACATCTTAAGCTTGTTAACTTAGTACAGATTATTTTTACTTAACTATCCTATCTTGTTTGGGTCAAATCTGACGAATTTACAACTTGAAATAAATATTGTCTTACATCCGATTACCTCGGTGCCTTATGATTTCCTCCATACTGTGCTTTTGAACATATAAAAGTGAAAATAATCTTTCATTGAATTTCGATTGTTTTAATCAACCTTGTTACATCCATCACAGAGAAAACACCCTAAATGGGATGACACATCTCTTTGTGCCTATCCTTCAGATGAAACAGCGATTCGTGTCTGTCATGTGAATGTAACTCTTTACCAAACCTTCCAGACTAATCAGTGTATCATCTAGGAATTCAGCCTTTTAAGAATAAAGCCATTTTTCATGCATACATGGGCAAACCTCAGCATATGTCTTCTGCTAATGTGGGGAAATGTCTCCACCTGATGGTCTTTCTGTGTCACTAGATAATTCTGCATCATGTTCTTCATTAAATCAGATTTTCTAGTGCATTGATGTCTTTTGTGTGTATGTGTAGGTATCATTAATACCAATAAAGTTGCTCTGTGCGTATGTTTGTGTTTACAAGACTTTTACACAATTCATTGTTGCTTAGCTGAAAACAACAAGAACAAACACCAACACTTTATAAGTGAGAATCAATTTTAAAAAAGGTTATGTGTTTTTATCCAATCATTTATTATCTTGAAGCATTTTTGTTTTCATTGTATATTCCCCCCTGACTTGAACGACTGAGAAGGTAACCTATACATTAAGTTAACTGCTTTAAGGACCCCCGGCGCATTCTTTCACCCCACCCTGTTTTTTGTGTTTGCTTAAAGTGTGACTGAAGGGTCTGAGCTTTTGGTTTGCCGTTCTTTTATCCCTGTGAAGACGAGGTAAGGCTGAAGCAAGACTGTCTTCTTATATGTTTGCATTTTCATTTTGTGTAAAAACATTTTAGATTGGATTAGGAGAGTTATATTTTGTGCTAAAAAAATAAAAAACTAAAACTGCTAAGATGTGGTATGCCAAGAAAGGAAAAAAAAAGTTAAATGCAGATTTTAGTACTTACTTACTCTAGTACTGCTTTCTGTTTAAGGAAATAATTTCTGTTGGTGTTTGAAAGGTTAAAAATCACCTCTTATAATTTAAAATAGGTAGCAAATTTCAGCATCTTAGTCTTGAATTGCCCCTGCGACAGACTGGCGACCAGTCCAGGGGTGTACCCTGCCTTCGCCCATGAGTAGCCGGGTTAGGCTCCGGCAACCCCGTGACCCCGAAAGGGATAAAGCGGATTGGAAAATGAATGAATGAATGAATGAATGAATAGTCTTGAATTGCATGACCATTTTTTAAACAATATTAGTCATGCAATCAAATACAATTACAATCAAAAAGAAGGCAAAATGCATGCAGATTTGGCTTTATTTATTATTAATTTTAGAATTTTTTGGACACTCCAAAAAAGGTGGTAAAACTGCATCTTTTCATCCCTATTTCTTGAAAAAGAATTACAAAAAACGTGTGTTCAAATGTGTTTGTTTATTTAATTAGCAAATCTCTTTATTTTTGATCACATTTCTTATATGTCCTCTATTTTTAATATTACCTCAAGAGAAAGTCTTTTTTTCTGACCAAGGTCAATCAAAGGCACAAAAGAACTTAACAGTAAACACATCTTTAGGCATTAGCTTCTGAAAGTAGGTCAGCACATAACCCAAAACACTTTGAAAATGTGGGATGACCAAACGTGAGCGCTGTCCTAACAGAGGGGGGGATTCAGTCGGCCAAAAGTCACATGAGTGGAAAGACGGATGAAAACCATCCAATGTAAACAGGAATAGTTTACTACTCCAAAACTTTACTCTACCATACTCTTTTCAAAACAAACTGTGTCAAAACTTTTGGCTTCTCTGTTGGAAAAATTAAAGTTAAAAAGATCTTAAGATTAAAGAAGGGAAAACCGCTTTGGTTACAAAGTAACCATGAAATGTGATCAACAGTGAACAAATTTGTGTTACGAGCTTATCTCAGGTCAGGAGACCCATGATAAGAAAGCATGACGCAAGATGAGTTTTTTTTTTTTTTTTCCTTCCCCCGATTTTAGGGGCCCCCCCCCCCCCCCCCTTTTTTTTTAAATACAGGACCTTTAAACTGCAAACATAATTAAATTGGTAAATCAACTAACTTTAACCTTGATTGTCTTGCTTACAGATTGAGTTTTTATTATTTCCCTTGTTGTCACAGAAAGTGGATGATAAGTTAAAAAATAATAACCCATTTTTCTTTAACTCTTGCTTTTGCAGGAGAATTTTAGAAACTGAGACTGTTAACAGTAGGGCAAGTATAAGAAACATTTTGTCTTTTCATCCAGATTTGGTCTTTGCAACAAACTATAGGAAATCTGATTCTCCATGCCATTATATTGCTGCTTATGTATGACTTCCAACTGTTCATTTATCTTAAGTTTTCTCTTTATTGTTATCTAGATTCTTACAAAAAATAAATCTGTGTTTTCCAGGACACAGTTTCTGCAGAGCAACAGTAGTTCATTAAAGATTTGCCTTTGAGTTGTTGGCAGGACTGTTGGCCCAGAACAACCCCGTCCCCCCTTTCCAACCTCAGATGCAGAGAAGCGTGCAGCCCATACACTGTATTTCTACATCACAAATAAGCTTTTTTTTTTTTAAACATATTTTTTTGTCTGCACACTGATTCACAATGATTTGAATCTGGAAATACTCAAGAAATGCAAATTTAAGCTTAATTGTCCTAAATGTATGTCTTCCATCCTGAGAAAAATGCTACGAGAACATGTTAAAAACTAATTTCACCAGAATGAGTTTTTAACATAAAAAGCCCAATATTTATTTGCATTTAAATCTCTAAACCCTAGCAGAAACTACCTAATCTCAAACTGCTCCCAAACTTCTGTCAAACTACAGTGAATCCTCTGATGGGAAATACATTCTTTATTTTTATCATTGTTTAAATGTTAACTCAAGCTATAGTTTATAGATGACCTTTTTTACCTCTCTGCAACAGTTGTTCTGTGTTTTATTGCCTGTTTCCTTCCCCAAACCAGGATGAGGGGGTTTTACGACACTGTCCTTAGCAGACAAGGAAGAGTCCTGTTCGAACTGAAAACATTCCCCAAAAGGTTGATCAAATGACAATGTTGTAACCTCCCACTTGAATTTTCAATAAATGGGAGCAGGAGAGAACAGTCCTTGGAGAGAAAGCATGGTGGCATCTCTCCACCATGCTTGTTTCTCCCATATGCATACGAAAAACTTGATTGTTTGTGTGGTCTTTTAGTGAGTTTTTCTTTAGAATTTAGGAGAATTTACCTGACATCCCCATTTGTTGCAACACTTACATTCTAAAAATAGAGCTATGACAGGAAGTCTATATTTTTTTTTTTTACCATTAAGGCTGTAAAACCCCTCACTACACACTTCACACACTTTTGTCAGGCAGACATGGACATCTTCATCTTCTGTGTCTTGTTTAAACTTCCTCATAAGCCACAAACCTTTGTTAAAACAAAACAAAACAAAAAACAAGTCCAGTATTATAGAGTGAAAATACGATGTGCTAGTGATCAAAAACGTATGTAAATTCAGCGAACTGAATGCATTCTGTACTGCACAGAAGACATGGCATGGAGACTGATTGACAAGGTCTACACTCAGCCAGGATACAGAAAACAAAATGGAGTACAACATTCTTAAAAAAAAAAAAAAACATGCAAAAAATAAACAAACCAGCAAGGTGAACCACAATAAAGAGGAGGAACACAGTTCTTTCTAACTACTCTCAAACTTTTCCCCTCCCTTTACCTCCTGTCTGTCACTTCTCCATTAGCTAATTCCAGGGGTTCTTAATCACAGCTGCATATCAAAACCAAACAAAAACAAGCATTTTTATCTTTTTCTACTCTACATATAAATATATAACATTAATAATACCCCAAAAAGTAATTGTTTTTATATCAATAGACTTCTTTTTAAATAAAACGGTAGATGCACTTCAACATTAGACATTGCAATTGACTGTGTGGTGGGCATTTCTTCTGCCAACAATCATGGTTTTATCTAATTAATTGCAATAATGTCATTTTTCTGTGAATATCTGCAGCAGATGTACCTGATGAGCTGTCCAAGCCACTGGAGGATTGAAATCCCCCATGAAAACTGGTTCAGAACTGTGCAAATACCAATCTGTTTTAAAGTGCAAAATCTGAAATGAAGGAATTAAGGCTTGTGCAACTTTATATAAATTGCAGTAACAAAGATCTCCATTGTTAACACTAGGGGTATTGAATTATCCTCTGCATTTCTGATTAGTCTTTGTAGTTTATTTCTTTTAAATGTTTCAAATTGCAACTTCAATTTTGTGTTCTTATGCACTTCCAAGGGATGTTTTTTATGAGCAAAATCAGAACAAAAGTAGTTTAACTAAACCTGCTTTACTCATGATGAACTAACTGAAGCTTTAACTCGTTCCTTGAATTTCTTTTCCCCCTTTCTTCTGACTCCAGCTTTAGACCATTCCAGATCAGGGTCTTGGTTCCTGTTGGTGCCAGAGCTTCTTCGTCACCAGGGTTCAAAAGGTTGCAGTGATTGGCTCAGGCCCCTCTGGTTTGACCAGCATTAAGTGCTGCTTGGATGAAGGACTGGAGCCCACATGCTTTGAAAGCAGCAGTGACATAGGAGGACTGTGGAGATTTAAGGTCAGAGACTAGCTGGTGGCGTTGCAATATTGCAATAAACGGTTTCAAACTCAGTTGAACGCCACAGTATTTGTAGGGTTCACACATTAGCTTGTAATTTAAATACTTTAGCTTCACTTTACTGTTATTTTAGGAGACTCCAGAACCTAAAAGAGCCAACATCTACCAGTCAGTGGTGGTCAACAGCTCCAAAGAGATAATGACTTATAGTGACTTCCCCCCTCCACCTGAGCTCCCCAACAATATACACCACTCCGAAGTCATGCTTTACCTGCGCCTCTACGCTCAGGAATTTCAGCTGCTGCAGCATATTCGATTCCAGGTGGGTGAGCAGAGGGTTGAATCTAAAACCATAAAGTTGTTCTCCACGAATCAGAAAATTATATTTTGAGCTATTAAACAGCGTTCCCAATGGTATTTTATACTGGTTTTAGACAAATGTAAAAAACTTATGTTTTCTTGGACCCCCCCCCCCATCCCCTCCCTGTTGCAGAACAGGAAGCTTGTGGGCCCTCAACTTGTTTTCCATGTCATGTTTTTTTCCCTGCCATCTATTCCTGATTCTCAAAAATTTTAAATACTCAGAAATGCAACTCTAAGCTTAACTTTGTGCTCTATTAGAAATGTCACAAGAATATGTTAAAAACACACAAACATTTTTCATTGGAGCGGGTCTTCAAGTTCTCCACTTCAAGACGGGTGGATCCCAAGAGTTCCTGACATAGAATCAGTTAACACCATCCTAGTTTAAGGATTAATTGTAGGAACTCTGTTTTTTTTATATATATATATATATATATATATATAAAGGCATTTACAGAGCAATGGGCTGTTTCCTTAGCACTTATTTTTGTTTTTAAAAGACAACTGTGGTTTCACAGGTATTGAGACCTTCAAAGGCAGGTACTTCCATAGCTGGGAATATCGCAATTCTAATGGCT
Organism: Adrianichthys oophorus; assembly: GCA_036245035.1. Classification (NCBI taxonomy): domain Eukaryota; kingdom Metazoa; phylum Chordata; class Actinopteri; order Beloniformes; family Adrianichthyidae; genus Adrianichthys; species Adrianichthys oophorus. The sequence goes on from BSAI01000138.1 coordinate 3,414,892, forward strand.
TGGAGGGAAAGAGGGTGCTGGTGATTGGAATGGGGAATTCTGGAGGTGATTTTGCTTTGGATGTCAGCAGAGTTGCAGAGCGGGTATTCATTCTTCTCACTGTTTCAGGTTTTTGCTGTGCATATTTTGTTTAAAAGTTAGACTCAACATTGTTTTTTTCCTCCTTGCAGGTGTACCTCAGCACCAGGAGCGGAGCTTGGGTCATGGGTCGTGTCGGACAGGGGGGACTCCCAGGAGATATTGTTTGCTCCTCTCGGATGCAGTCAATGATGCGAAACCTATTTCCCAATAGGAGCACTAGGGCGGTGGAGAACAAGTTAAATGAAGCATTTGACCACAAATTGTATGGTCTTAAACCAAAGCATGGGTAATATTCCACTGTGGGGATTTTTATTTTGGGCTTTGGCACAAATCTGTCAGAACTTTCTGCTTTCACCAGCAAAAAATGTTAAAGCTAGGAGTCAATCAATTGGCTTATTTGTTTATTTTTTACTCTTACACCTGTAAGTGCCAAAATAAGAAATGAATGGCTTGTTGTGTTGTCAGTTTCTGGGCCCAGATTCCTATTGTGAATGATGACCTGGCAGGTCGGATTATCTCTGGTCGGGTTCAGGTGAAACAAAATGTAAAGGAGTTCTCAGGATCCAGTGTGGTCTTTACAGATGGAAGCATTATCGATGAGGTCGGTGGCTAGAAGATCAACAGTTATGAAAGATTCGGTGTCCAGGTTTCTGTGCCACAACTGAATTTGTAAATCTGCTGCAGGTGGACACAGTGATATTCGCCACTGGTTACAACTACAGTTTCCCTTTCCTGCCTCCCAAAATTCAGACCAAATGTGGCTACAGGCTTAGTCTCTATAAACATGTATTCCCTCCTTCTCTGGTCCGGCCCACACTGGCAGTAGTGGGCGTCATTCACGGGTTTGGAGCCATCAACCCTTTGGCTGAGATGCAGTCACGCTGGGCTACAAGAGTTTTTAAAGGTAAGATGTAAATCTCATTAGTCATGGATTTCCATCTTCTGAATTTCTCTTTAATGGACTGTTCGTTGAGGGTATAGTAAGAGTTTAACTGAACGACCAGAAATGATGCACACAAGAAAATGAAAAGTGTGCACCACAAGTACCTAAAACCAAAATACTCAAATGTTGTGCTCCAAAGTGGGGAAGGCTATGTAATTAAGGAAAGCAGGAGTTCATACAAAGAAATCCCAAGAGGCAAGCAAATCCAGTGTGAACCTACTGCACAGATAAAACCTCACAACAAGCAGAACAGATCAAATTATTACTAGAGTCAAATGGCTGAGAAATTGTAGAAGCTACGGATGGAATGTGAGTGGAGGCACAATGAACCCTCACAGGAGGGAGGAAGGAGTTGATCTTAAATACCGTGGAGCATGAACATGACTTAGTCCACACAGGTGGGAAGTGAAGCCAAAGTGTAAGGAAAAACAATAACCTGTTGAAACTAAAGTTTGATTTTCAAACCTCTTTTCACAAATTTGTGTGAAGCTCATGAAAATGCTTAAGCGTTGCTTAAACTTTTCATTTTTTTCAGACTTGGAAAAAATGAAACACTTAAATTAAACTTTAAATTGAAGATGAAGAAAAAAATAAGCATCCCAACACTCATGTCTTAAATAATAACTGAAGTTTGTCCTGCAGGTGGTAAAGTAAAAAAAAATATATCAGGCATTATGCAAAAAATCCGTAACAAGCAACTGTAAAGAGAAGACACTGAAGACTCAAACAATTTTTGTTTCTCTTTTTCTCTCAAATCTTTTTTAGGCTTAAAGGAACTTCCTTCAGAGGAGATGACGTTGAAGGAAATTGAAAAGGACACGGAGATAATGAATTGGAGGTAACTGAACTATTCAGTTCACACACAAACATCTTGAAGCTGTTTTGGTGTTTGTATTAAAACAATTCAATTCAGATCATTGAGAAAACTCTGGTTGTAAACTGGTGCTTTATAAAGAAAATTCTACACAAAAACAAACATCAATGTTGAGCTTTTTGTTGTGTATGTGAGTTTAAATTATTAAACATTTAAAAGCATGTAATTTCTGACCTGAACAAGCAAAAGATGCAAAAACCCTCTTCAAATTGTAAATTCAACTGCTTAATCATTCTTGTTCCACCAACCTTTGCTTTTTTTTTTTCTCCCCCCTCCGGTCAGGTTTGTGTGCTCAGACCGCACTCCTTTACAGGTGGACTACCTTCCTTACATGGACTCTCTGGCTGAGGAAGTGGGGGTCAAACCGAATATACTGGGGCTCTTTCTGAGGGATCCCAAACTGGCACTGGAGGTCTTTCTGGGACCATGCACTCCATACCAATATCGTCTAAGCGGACCAGGCCAGTGGACTGGAGCCCGTCAGGCTATTCTGACTCAGTGGCAGCGGGTGACTCAGCCTTTCAGAACAAGAGTGGTACCAGAATCTGAAAGTAGAACAGCATGTGGACTGACTAGCTTAGCAGTTTTTACAGGGGCTGTCCTGCTGGGTTGCCTTTTCTTCTATCAGCATGGATGTGACTCTTCCTCATTCCTCAACTAGATGCAGTGGGCAACATGGTTGACGTGTTAAGATATTACAAATGCAAGTTTTAAAATGGCTTTAATCTTAGGATATTATAGGATTTTCTTCTTTAAGTAATTGACATTTTGCTATTTTACTAACTTGTTTCTGCTAAGGTGCATCTGAACTGCAACCGAAATGGAACGTTTGGAATTTTTTAATGTGCACGTAGACTGTATTTTTATCTGTAAACACCAGATTTCTACTTCACCTGAGTCTGTTTCTTGCTTTCTTTTCCAGGGCTTCTGTCTCAGCCCAACAGCTTTCCAATTGCTACATTCTTAAATGTATTTTGTAAGCCTGTAAAGCAAGTTTGAGGCAGATATGCAGATTCTGTGACTCTAGGTCAAATGTTTACCAAGATTTAGTTTCCAACATAGATGACTGAAAAGTAAATACAAGACTGGTCTTTCAATGGAGAAAAAAACACTTAAAGTAGGGCAATCCAACAGAACCAAAACAAATATTTTTGTTTCTCCCCTGGAAAAAACAATATCAATATTTAAAGTCCTGCCTTCTGAATTTCCTGTTGTGGCATCTCAGCAGCAGATTCACCAGCATCCTTCCCACCACTGGTAATTCAAAACAGGTGTCAAATAATCTGAAACCCACTTAAAGGGATTAGAATGTACAAACGTGCATGAGTGTGCACACTACAAATCAACCCAATTTAATGTGAAAGTCACTTTAACGCTACGAAATGTGTGCATTTGACAATAGTTGGCTAAAACACCCAGTATTGTTGCATCTTAAATTAATCAAATCCCCCACATAAATGAGATTGCAATTGCTGTGGATTTTATCAAAGGGTTTAAGAAACCTCTGAATTCCCCAAAATGGAATTTTCTTTTAACATTGCGTTTTCCATGGTTAACACTCCTGCTGGTCTACAAATAGGAACTCAGCACCTTATTCGCTTTTTGCTGCGTTGTTGCTTCCTTTTTAGTTACTGAGTTACTAGACCTGCATGAAAAAAGGGGTCAGCTGAGCTGGAAAACAGTCTCCACTCTGCCCGGTGCTCGGAAACCTCCAAAGAAACTGATCTCTTCATTGCAAAAGTGATTTTCCACAGGTTGCACATTTAACGTTTATACCAAGCTAATACAGCATTTCTTACACTGCTAGATGCTTTACATTACATACAAATTAAGACGACTTTCAAAATGACAAGTTTGACAAATGCAGATCTACTTGAAAAAAATCTATGGAAGTTGATCAATTCTGTGGCACAATTCGGGTAATTCATTCGGAGCTGACCTCTTGGCCAACATTCTGTTACAACCTCTGTTCCCTGCATCTGATGACAGTTGACTGTTTAGTGGTGACTGGAGGCCTGGTCTGCATCAAGCACTGCCTGACTGAGCAGTTTGGAGCCTGTCTGCTTTCAAAGGCAGCCTAGACTCCAGTGGACTGAAGGTTTAAGATGAGGGAAAATACCCACACTTCAAGATCCTTTGGAAATAATCAAGATCCACCTGAAATGGAACCCTAACACAGTGAAACCCCTTTTAATCTTTGGATAAGTTCATTCATGAAGACGGAGATAGAGCTATTTTAATATATACATTTTAGAAATAAAGCATACTCAGTGTAACTCAAAAGCTGGAGACAATTGATATTTCAAAAAGAATTGCACAAACTTTGAACCAGAGCACAGAAATTGAGGTGAAAGCTGAGACTAATGACCACTAATGAAAACGGAACTAACAGGCTGGTCAGAGCTTTCAAACAGAGTACCCTTTGTGCGAGGAGGAGAACGGCAGAGCCAACAACCCTCTGAGGAGACTTGCAAGCTGCTTTGAATTCAGGAGGTGACTTTTTTTCTGTCAGTTCTGAGCCAACACATGTGACCTTACGTTTAGAAACCCTCTAGTGTTCTAAAACAAAAAAAGTTTTCAGTTTTCGCATTTTTCTTTTAGTTTTTTCTGGAATATTTGATCTAAAAAACGTACATGTAAAAGAGCTCTCAACACTTTCACGGTTAAAGCTTTTTGCCGAACATTTTTATTTTAAGCTGATAAAGGATGATTGCCCATTCATGGGTCTTATTAACTTTAAATACATAGCCACTTGATCATGATAAAACTTCAGATTGTTTTTGGCACTTTAAAAGACCTACTTTGACGAGAAATGTGTTTTTGGTGCTTTTAACATCTTCTTGTGGAACTTTTCTGACGATGGAGGAAATATATGAAGGGAATTGAGTTCAAATTGCATATCTGAGTAGGGTTGTAATGAGTACTCGATTACTCGAATACTCCCGATCTGGTCCAAAAAATTCGAGTACGAATATTTGTGACGTCCAAGATCGCTGATTCTGAATCTTAATAAATATAGAAGAGTGTAGTAAAAATACAGTTCAGACACAAAGTATTTATTGCTTTAAAATGCAGAATAATGTTGGATATTAAGTTTATAAACTAAAATGAGCCGAATGCACAGAGCTGTCACCGGAAATAAATACATCTTAAAAATAAAGTGTCTGATCTCCTGTTCTAAATAAAGATGTAAATAGTGGTGATTTCATACATATAATTTAAATTTTCATATATTTAGTAAGAAGAAATACATACTCATGCATCACTTCACAGTCAAATTCACCCATGTACACTCACATTCACACATGGATGGCAGTTCCACTGCCAAACACTGGTGCCAACCTATAGCCACCAGGAGCAGTGTGAGGTTCTGTGTTTTGCTCAAGGAAACTTCGACATATGGGTACGCAGAGCAGGACCTGAACCTGGGATCTTCCAATCAGAGGTCGGCCGCTTTACCTCTGCACCATGGCCGCCCCATGGCCTTCTTTGCTTTCCTTCTCCGAGTTGGTATGGCGCAAAACTGTACGGCTGAATATTGCTCACCATTTTTGCCGCACCACTAGTGAGAGCTTACATGTAAGCTTGTAGTGAGCATGTAAACAGAGAGCTCTCATCAATAGGGAGGGGAAGGAGGGCGGGGTTGCTGTGTGCCAATGGTCTCACCAGTAACGCAGACACAAATTTCTAATAATAAACTCCCAGTTCTCTGCAGAAATGTCCTAGAAAACGACACAGATTTTTTGATTTGGGCTAAAAACAGAATAATCACAATTAAAAAAATCAATGGGAACTCTTTTAAAATACAGTTAGATCAAAAGATGACTGGAGTGGGACTTTATAAAGATAGGCTAATTGTGATTTTGAAAAAAAAGTTCAGAAACTTTATTTAATGTGTAGATTAATGTGTAGATTTTTATAAAAGTAAGGACTTTGTGTATTTTTAGCCAGCAAACTTTTAAGTCTGAAGTTTAGTGTTTACCTGAAGCTAAATATGCCTTTTTAGTGTCATCACATGCAGAGACTATGTTAATGTAAGCTTTTTAAATGAAACAAACAAACAAAAAAGCATTTTAAAAACTTTTGGAGACACAAGGGAGCAGACAAATAAAGCACAGATTCGTTTGAGGTGCAGTGGGTGATCTGAAAGTGTCTCGTTAGTGCGTGGGAGTGGTCATCGCTCTGCTGTTGCTGCAGCTGGGTGTTTCCCTGCCTGCAGCAGGCACGGCTCTCCGTGCAGACAGGCGCGTGCGCGTCCGCGCAGCTGCGTGAGCAAACTGGACGACAAACCGCACTCCGCCCACTGCAGACAATCTCACAAAACAAACCGTCGTTCAGCAGTCAAAGAAGGTGAGCTGGGTTTGTGTCAGCTTTTATACCAACTTTTCTTTTTCCTACAAACTTTGTTTCTAAACTGTTGTCAGCCAACAGTTATATAATACATAAATAAACAAACAAATAAAAAAACAGCATCCGCCTTTACTGGCGTCGATGGCACCAAAGATTCGCATCAAATAGTCAATTTAACATGCAATAAAACGGTGTGGCTAAGATGGGTGGACTTGGAAGTGAACCGAACGGATCGATAGTTTCGCAAATACAAAGCAGGACGTCTGCGCCTGCGCCAGGTGAGTCCCTGCGCGCTCATGTGTCTGTCTGCACGTCTTTGCACAGTGAAGTATGGCCGGACGACGCGTGGCGGTGATCGGAGCGGGGAGCTCGGGCCTGGCCTGCATGAAGTGCTGCCTTGATGAAGGGCTGGAGCCTGTCTGCTTCGAAAGCAGCGATGACTTCGGTGGACTGTGGAGGTTTAAGGTGGGAAACCATCCGCGCTCAAACTTTATGCAAAATGGCGCGTAATTAATCACAATCCACCTTAAAAAGAAAGGGAAAAAAAAAAAAAAAAGATTATGAATGGTTTCTATTCAAACGTCCTGTCCAGATTACAGCATTTTAAAAACATTACGCAGCTTTTTACACGCTTACAAGTATGCATGCATTCACATCGAACATATAATAAAAATAATAATACATTTGTTTCAAAAAGCGCCTATCAAGGAACTTAGGGACACTGTACAAAAGCAAAGGTCGATAACTTCACTAAAATATTCATTAAAAACCCAATAAACAGCAGCTGACAAAAAAAACAAAAGTGAATCAGAATGAAAAAGCAGATTTAAACAGATGAGTATGGATTAAGTTTGGATTTGAAGGTTGGTAGTGAGTCTGTTACTGAGGTCAGGAGGGAGATAATTCCAGAGTTTGGGAACAAGCCGAGCCGGCGGAACAGAGGGATGGACAGAAGAAGAGGACTGGAGAGAAGGAGAGGGACTATGGATATGTAGCAGGTCAGAAAGGTATGGAGGGTCTTAAAGGTAAACAGCAGGAGTTTGATTCTGGAAGTTATAGGTAGCCGGTGCAGCTGCTGGAGAACGGGGCTGCTATGACCAAAGGATGGGGGTTCTGGAGACAGAGCAATGTTATTGATATTGAATTGAAAAGAGAATGTACTGTATAGGATGACACCCAGACTCTTAACCTGTAGGGAGAGGGAGGCTAAAGATGAATCAATGGAAAGAGTGAAACTTGTAACTTTGGAGAGGGTGAATTTGGAACCAACAAGATGTTTTGAGTTTTAGGAAGTTTAAGGTGAACCAGTTTTTAATTTCAGACAGACAGGAGGAGAGGGAGGAAGATGGAAGAGAGGAGTCAGCATTATTAGATACCAAGATACCTAGTACCTTTGGGGGGAGATTTAAATGATTTTAGGTGGGTGAAATGGGTGTGGCCTAAGAGGTAGGATTGGAATGGGGGGGGGGGGGGGGGGGGGGGGGGGGGGGGGGGGG
>BSAI01000138.1:3422735-3448069 GCA_036245035.1 Adrianichthys oophorus
GAGATGGAGATAACAGGTCGAAGGTTTGGATTTTAGGATATGAGAGGGAATTTCACTGGGATCAGGCACCTGAAAGGAACATAATGCATGATTGAGATAGAAAGAGTCAGGGATGGGAGGAAGGAGAGAGGAGCTGAGATGCTGATGGATTACTTGAGTTTTCTGATTAAATATGACAGGATGGAGATGATGAAATTACAAGTAACTTTGGAAAAGAAATGAGGAAAATGATCAAGGAGATGGAAAATGTTATTCAGTCGGGAACAGAGACTGTTGCTGTTTGCTGAAATGAGTCCAGAAAGTAGTTTGTTTTTGTGATAGAAAATAAATCCATATATTGTAAGATATGTGATTTATAGATTTCTTTATGAATGGATAAGCCAGTTCTTCTACAGAGCCGCTCCAGCTGGTGACTGGTGAAGAAATGAGGCGGGAGGGTTTAGTGACAGATAGGAAGAGGGAGATGTTAATAACACAAGAAAATGATCAGTTTCAGGAATTTCATCAGTGGAGCAGTTAACGGGGGTTAATCCAGAGCAGCAAACCAAGTCCAGAATATGTCCTTTGGTATGGGTAGGATAACTGACATGTTGGTTGAAGTTGAGGCTGTCCAAACATGAGCTAAAATCTCTCTGGTGAGGGAAAGAAGGCTATTGATGATGTTAAGATGAAAGGCAGGTTCCAAGTTCATCCAAAAAGTCACAGTTTGTCTTTGGAGGGTGATAAACCACAGCCATTATAGTTGTAGGCAATGCACTCCATAGAGGAGGGGATCTCAACTGGCAGGACTTTCCAATTTACGCAATGTATTATCGCGAGACCTTATGCCCGATCTGAGCAACAGGGTTGATAGATGTAATCAAAACCGAGAGGGGCTAGCTCTGGATGCCGGTCAAGCCAGGTTATGCGCCACTCTGTGATTCACATTGTGTTTGGTGTTGCGCCAAGGAAGACGAATGGATGACCAGAAGGACGGGTTTAGACCAGGGTTGTCAAACTCCAGGCCTGGAGGGCCAGTGTCCTACATGTTTACCAACCAACCTGTTGTTGAAGCTTCTTACTGGCCAAACACGCCTGATCCAGGTAGTCAGCAGCAAATAAGGCAGGATTTCTGGAAAACTAGCTGGAGGACTTGAGTTTGACACCCCTGGTTTAGACGAATCCTTGTGGAAATCTTTGTTGCTCAGGGCATGACATTAGCGATATAGCTATATCTCCTCAACATTCACAGTCCAAAAGTCCAAAAGTTGAATTATGGTGGCGAATAAGCTCTCCCATATATAAGATAGTTGTGCAACAGTTTTGTGTCCACATGCACATTTACAAATGCATTTCACAAAGTTTCATTCAATCTTATTTGTTTAAGACTTGCATGTACAATCAGTTTTTGTTCCGAGTAACCTGGTTCCCTAAAGTTACACTTATTGGAAACTTTTTTTTTTTGTAACGAAGGTGGAAAATTAGGGAAGCCAGGTATGGGGGTTTGGGGGGGTCAGCACGTAATCAGGAAAGAATTAGGGTTAAAATACATCCAGGCAATGCAACAATGTGCATTTTGGTCGAACATATTACCGCATCAATTTCCATCAGTTTTTGTGCTTGGTTGCACATAAATACATGCAAATAACAGCAGCCAATATGAAAACCAGCACAACTGCACGTTAATTTCAGTTTAAATAAAAAACACTTATCTGAGCCTTTTTACATGACCTCAAGAATGGGATGACTAGGAGGAATCTGGCATTTGCAGTTATCACATCAAACTTCTGGAGCTACTTGATGATGCAGTAGACCCAGATTTAGCCAGACCCTAAAGAGCCCCTAAAATGCATAGAAAACAATGTTATCATTGTCACAGGACACTGGTGCTCTGTTGAGGCTGCATTTATCTTTTTTTTCCTTCTAATTTCCATTTATCTGTATGTCCATTCTTACGTTTTTTATTTCTTTCTTTTTTTGGGGGAAAAAAAATACTTATTTTTATTATTGTTTTTTTAAATTTTATTTTTATTTATTTTTATTTTTGAGGGGGCATTGACCTTTCTTTCCCATGCCTATGTCCGGCTCTTGTGGTGGAGTGTTCATCTGTCTCCTCATTCCAAAACAACCCTAGTTTGAGTCCCGGCTTGGTCCTTTGACAATGAAGTCTCATGCATTTCCTGTCATTGCAGGAGAATCCTGAGCCGGAAAGGTCCAGCATCTATCACTCTGTTATCATCAACACCTCCAAAGAAATGATGTGCTACAGCGACTTTCCCATTCCCGCTCACTTCCCAAACTTCATGCACAACTCCCTCATCATGGACTACTTCCGAATGTATGCTGACCATTTCAGGCTCACCAAGCACATACGCTTCAACGTGAGGATGGTTTATCGCATTTATGGCCTTGTTTTCTTCTTTCTGCGTCATAAAAGTTTATTGCAAATTTGATAAAGAGTAAATAAAGCTGCTGAGCTATTTTAAATCACTGTGTTTTTTTTTTGCTCAGACCAAAGTTTTGCAGGTGAAGCAGAAGTCCGATTTTTCTCATTCCGGCCAGTGGAATATTGAAACGGAGAACAAGGATGGAAAAAGGGAAAAACACATTTTTGACGCGGTGATGATTTGCATTGGACATCACTGCCAGGCACACTTGCCTCTTCATGACTTCCCAGGTAAAGGTACAATCACACCAGACGTGGCCGGTGCGGCGTGGGCGTCAAGTTTTAATGTTAAGTCAATGTGAAGACGTGATTTGAGGCTGTGCGATTTTGGCATAAAAGCCACTCCCTTGTTAATCCTATCATACATTCTGGGGATAGGTGAATAGAACAGACTGGATTTAAGTTGTGTAAATAACCAACCTTTGACACCACATTACCGTCAAACCTGGTTAACACAAGTTTGTCTGTTTGTTCTTCAGGTATAGAAACTTTCAAAGGGAAGTATTTCCACAGCAGGGACTACAAGACCCCTGAAGAGTGGAGGAACAAAAAGGTTGTAGTGATTGGAATTGGCAACTCTGGAGGAGATATAGCAGTTGAACTGAGCAGAGTCACCAAGCAGGTTAGGCTACACAATAATGCATACAGTCATAAAAAATACTTCTGTATGTCAACTTATTATACAGTCAAGCCAGAGATAGATGTCACTTTCTAAGAAATGACACATGGTTTTAGAGTAAAAGATCAAAGCAGAGTTATTTATCACATAAATGTTGTTAATTTGATCAACAGAAATGGATTTAGTGGACTTTGCTATCAGTTAACGTGTTTTTCTTTAAATGGTTATTCATGTAGGCAGGTGTGAAAGCTCAGTCATAGTCCAGTTCAAAGGGCACGCTGCTATTTGTTCAAGGCTACTTCACACCACCAAAGTCCGGTAACGCATTGACTGCATAAGAGAACTGGACCGAGAAAGTGTGGCATCACTCATAGAAAATGGCTTACTCCTGGCTCCAACCAAATGAAGCCATTTCAGTCGTTATTTTTTTCCGCTGGGTTGGAGCCAGACAATGTCAGGAGGCAGTGGTTGGTTCCAGTTGGTCTGAGCCAGTGGCAACCAAAAGGCATTGACTGAAGAAAAACAAATCCTGGCATGGGCCAAACATTCCAGTGTGAAAGCATCCCTTCAGTGTAAATGCAGACCAAATAATCAAGCAAAGCAATATCTCCTATCTCCTAATGAATCCCATCTCTTGCCTTTTTTGTTTTCTTTCTGGCTATTGATATTTTCAAGTTATCTTATCCTCAAACAAACTACAGTTGAGAAAATTGTGAGCATTCATTCATGTTTTTGTGTGTAGCTCTACCTGAGCACTAGGAGAGGAGCCTGGGTTTTAAACAGAGTTGGAGACAATGGAATCCCGCTTGACTTGACTCTCAACAGAGTTTTGAATTTTTTGGCCAAAATTCTTCCGTTTGGGTTATTATGTTCCCTGAGAGAAGGCCAGGTCAACCAAAGATTTGATCACGCTCTGTACAACCTAAAGCCAAAGCACAGGTACTGTTTTAAGCATATCAATCGTTTTATGAAACTTCCTTTTACTTTATAAAATATTTGTTTTTATATTTATTTTTACAAAGTATAGAGTTATTTTTTTCATGTCAATAAAAGCTTTTATCATTGCATACAAGTTGTTTTTGTTGTTTTACTGGTTCATAGGTTGTTCAGCCAGCATCCCACTGTGAACGATGATCTTCCTAACCGTATCCTATCTGGAACCATTCAAGTCAAACCTAACGTCCGCAGAATTCAAGGTTCCAGTGTGGAGTTTGATGATGGTAGTGTTGTGGAAGACGTAGACCTTGTGGTAGGTTTGATTTTAGGTGTTACACTATTTGTTTGGTGCATTCATTTTGAATTTTTGGTAAAATAGCATGGTGGGTGTGCTATTTGTCTATTATTGCTACTAAATCTACAAAAGTATGTAACAAACTTTAGAAGAAATCTAGTTAACTTTTACCTTTATTCTATTGTTTGTTACTGGATTATGAGCTTTGACTCATTTCATCTTATATCCCTAAAAAACTGTAATCTGAATTCCATTAGTCATAATTGTAAAACAAATATGTTGATAAAGTATATAGTTTACAAATATCAAAGTTTTTTTTTTTTCAATTGAAATCTACTTTTAAAAGTATTAAAATATAAATGGTCGCCATCAGTATCCATCCGTCCATTTTCTTAACCCGCTGTGTCTCTTTCTGGGTCACAGAGCTGCTAAAGCCTAACCTGACGAAGGTGGGGTACACCTTGGACAGGTCGCCAGCCTATTGCAGGGCAATACAACCACATACCAATGCACTCTCACATTAATTAACCTATGAAGCATGTTTTTGGTCTGTGATGGATGCCGAACTGCCCAGAGAAAACCCAAGCACACACAAAAGGAACATACAAACTTGACACATAAAGGTCCCAGCCAGGGATTGAACCAGGGCCTTTTGCTGTGTAGTAGAAGCGCTAACCACTGCGTCACCTTGCAGCCCATCATCAGTATTAATTCTAATTATATATTATATACAAATTCATTTGGACTGGGGGGAACTAGAAATACATTAAAACTGTCCAAACAAAGCATGTGTATTTGTCTATGCAAATGCATAACATATGAAGTCCCCTCGTCCAATAATAATTATTATTTTGTAATAATAAATAGACTTTGATATCTATGTATTCTAACACTATCATTGTGCTTACAGACCCTTTCCAAATATGTGGAATATCATAGAAAAGTGTATTCATTTCCATGAGTCCATTAAAAAAAAAAAAAAACATAAAATATGGAATCAGGGCTCACTGTTTAATGAACATCAAGTATTTATTTATTGTTTTTTACATATATTGGGGTTCCAGCTAAACCCACAAACAACAGTTCAACAGTGGTACATTTTTGTTCATCTCTTGACTCTAAATCTGTACTCACTTCTACTTGATTCGTTTCATTATTCTATCTCTAAATAGTTTGTCTAGAGTTGTTAAAAATTCTGGCTTGTGTATGTAGGCCCAAACATTTCATTAAGATTTTGTGGGAGAAGAGACATAGGACTATAGTTTGTTGAGAGTCTCATATTTTTCCATTAGTGCCTCGACAAACATTGGATTTTCTAATACTTTGTACACATCGGGCACGTGATGCGGACTCAAGAAAGTGCTGAACAGCAGTTCTTGAACGCTTAGACCCCGAAAACGTACTTGAAAACTTGTGTAGCGACGCGTGACTGTGAGAGTTTTGAACGCTGCAACTGTCTCCTTTGTCTCCCAGGTGTTTGCCACTGGTTACAAGTTTTCCTTTCCCTTCCTGGCTTCACAAGTGGTCTCAGTGACTGAGAACAAGGCGTCGCTGTACAAGTATGTGTTTCCGCCTGAGTTAGAACGCCACACATTGGCTATTATTGGTCTCGTGCAGCCACTGGGCGCCGTCATGCCCATCTCTGAAATGCAGGCAAGATGGGCCACACGGGTCTTCAAAGGTATGGAAGTTTTCCTTCCGTTTTATTGTCATTGGTCACAGTATTTAGTATTTGTGAATATTGAAATTAGATATCATTCACCAGGCTGCACAAAGCTCCCTTCAACCTCTGCAATGATGAAAGATATCAAGTCCAAAAAGGAGGAAATGAAGAAAAGGTCTCCATTTGCTCAGTGTTGCACATTTTTTTGGTGGGTTTGTGTTTGTAAATTGTTTTGCTGTGTTACACTTGATCCTATGTTTCAGGTACGTCATGAGTCAAAGGCACACCATCCAGGTCGACTACATCCCCTACATGGATGGGATCGCAGAGATGGTGGGAGTGAAGCCCAACATCACAAGGCTGATGCTGACCGACCCCAGGCTGGGAATGAGTGTGTTGTTTGGCCCCTGCACCCCCTACCAGTATCGTCTCAGAGGGCCGGGCAAGTGGGCAGGAGCCCGCCAGGCCATTCTCACTCAGTGGGAGAGGGTAGCCAGACCAATGCAGACTCGGCCATGCGATGAGCCTGAACCCAAGAAGTCATCGAGGTGGCCTGTGATTCTGGCTGGTGCTGCTCTGGGATTGGCTGGATACGTCTACCGGGACAGCCTTCCTGATGTTCTTCAGAATCCAGTCGCCTTATTGGACAAGATCAAAGTGTATTTGCCAATACATCCATTCAGAGTTTAATGAACATTTGTTTTATCAAAGTTTCACATCAGCTATATTAAAAAAATAACATTACAACAGCATTTAATTATATAATAATTGAAGCACCACTTTTATTCAGGTTGTCAAAGGGCCTGATTTGTCCTTTGTTGTTAACTTCATTCTCTTTTATTTTTTAAGGGATTGTGTCCATTTAATAGACTCTAAAATTAATTCCCTAAAAATGCTTGACTGCTTGCTAAAATGTAAAAAAAGTAAAAATTTAGAGCTTTTATACAGTACTGGTTTGACCAGGTCTGTAGGAGAAGCCTTAAGATCATTTTTCAAATGGAGGAAGAAGAGCTGCACTTTAGTCTTTTACTTGTCTCTGCAATGACATGTTTGCCAATCTTACAAAAAAGTGCACTTGCATTTTGTTCTGTACTGAAGCTTTTAAATAAATCTCTTTATGATGATTTACTGGATACGACTATTTGACAAAATCATAGGATGGGATTACATGCCTTTACATTACAATATTGACATTTTATTTTATCTAAGTGTATCAACTCATTTTTTTGCAGCTATAAGACATTGTTTTCAATGTACTTTTAATGTTTCATAGCTCCTATCACAAAAATGCATACAATGTTTGCAATATTAAACATATTTTACTGCAATTTGGGAAATAACACCACTAATTCTTTAAACTGCCTTTTGGAACATTTTAGATAAGAAAAGTTCAAAGTATATCTTTGAGCAGTTGCGCAAAGTATGCTTCTGTCTCACAAACAGACACCTGTTCCACATGGGAATGCACTAATAGTGAAAAAGCCAAAGAATAAGGAAAGACCGGGATTCTTTTTTCTTTTTCTTTTTCATTAAAGACACTTGAGCTCTAAAGATGCTAAATCTACTGCAGGGTTTCTGAAATTCAGTCCTCAGGGCTCACCAACCTGCATGTTTTCCATGTTGCCCTGCTTAAACACACCTGATTTAGCTCATCATCAAGCATTGAAGAGGTTGGATTCTAACGGCCATTAGATGCAGGTGTGTTTAGCCAGAAAAACATAAAAACATCCAGGACGGTGGGCCCTGAGGACTGGAGTTCAGAAACAATGATCCACTTGGATCATGAACCCAGAAGAGTGTGCAGCAGGTTATCATCAAAAGTTGTTGGATTTGAGGTAAAGGTTTGTTTGCTGACAAAGGTCTTGCGATTAATTAGTCTGCCCTGTCAAAAAGCTGCAGCAAACAATGCTGGTGGATGAATGCTATCAGTTTACAGTTTGCAACACTGCAGTTGACAAATCATACATCGCTGCCAGTTTTCCTGTGTCAACCCCATAAAGTTGTTTTAAACAAGGTAGTATCAAAATACATAGGGGGGGGGGGGGGGAGATTACAACAATGGGTGTGACATCCATCATTCGTCCCAGAAAGTTGTGACCAATTGTGTCATTGAAGCCCTGCATGTAGCACCAGCTTTGTCTCAATGACGCAGAAATTATGTTATGAAGTCTGTGGTTGTTCAAACCTACAGTTGCAAACTTCTCTGAAGGTCGATATCAAAGATCTGCAACTTTATCTGATGGTTGCTTGCTTCAAACAAATGACAAATTTTAGCTCATTGGACGGTCTCATTACTGATGTAACAGAAAAAAAATTGCAGTTTTGAACTTTGAAGTTTTAGAACCAGCTTTCACTGAGTTGCACATTTGATTTGGCAGCGTTTCAAGGCATAAACCCTTTCTGACACAGCCCTCTATTTATCTAGGCGGGGGACTGGCATAAACCCTTTCTGACACAGCCCTCTATTTATCTAGGCGGGGGACTGGCACTGAGAAGCTGAGACTTGGGCCCCCTTGTGGCTACATAGGTAGGCAGTAGGCGTGCAGGGTCTTGCCTAAGGATCACTTAAACAGTTAAAGGGGAAGTAGGTGAGACACACCTGAGTCTCACAGATTTATACCTTATTTCTACCCCTTTAATCCTGCACACTGAGCAAGAAGTCCGTTAGTGCTGCTCAAGAGAAAGGTGTGTGTGCTCTTTGTACAGAAATGAGAAAATTAGGCAATTCATGAGCACTTGTGCATCACCTGCACATCCCATGAATAAAGCATTTGCGCATGGCCAGTAAGGAGCCAGTGCACTCTTCACTAATGGCTAGAATACTGCATATGATCACCATATGATAACATTACCCATTCATTGTGTGAATAAATTACATTATAATTAAAAATAATTCACGATACACTTACGACATGAACAATAACTGCACGTTTCATTTACATGATATCCCTTAAGATGGCCAGATGAGTCACCTTAAGGTAACTGCTAGACACGCCAGCACGCCCCTTTACCTTTTATTTTAGATGTGAAATCATGGATGGCAAATTATTATTATTGGGGTTTTTTTTTTGCAGCTCAACCAGGAAAAAAAAGAAATTGTAGTAATTATACTGAAGCAGAGAGTGAAAATACTAACTTTTATCCCTTTATATTACTGGTAAGCAGGTGATTAAAACATATTTTTATCATCTTAGAGATTTGGCTAGGATCTGCCCAATTCTGTCTCTTGCTAATATGGAGATGCTGATGCATGCTTTTATCATCAGTAGAATTGATTATTATGGTCTTCAAAAATAACATTTAAAATCTTCAGCTTGTTAGGTCTTTCTGAACAAACGAACAAACATTTTTTTTACATAAATTTTAAATTTGTATCATTATTTATATATATTCATGAGCTAACAAATATTCCAAAACCCCCAAAAATATGAATTTGTACTTCCATTCCATTGCTCCTGTGGAGGGCTGACAGACTCATGTATAAAATATGGTACGATCGATTTTAAAGGGTTAAGATCCCTGCATTGGCTCCCCATGTGCTTCAGGTTTGATTTTTAAGATACTTTTAATGAGTTGTAAATGTCTCAACAGTCTTGCGCCTTCCCATATTTCAATAGTCATTCTTTTAATGCTTTATTTTCCATTTTTTTATTGCTAGTATCGTTGTCTCAACTTTTTATGAACTTTTTCATATTTATTTTATTTTAATTTCCAGTACTTCCTCTGTTGGGTCCCCCCCCTCTGGGTTGGGGAATTTATATATTTTTTGTTTCACCACAAAAGTGTTATTTGGCAGAGGTTCAGCATACAAGTGTGTCATGCAGTAAAGGGAAAGTGCAGCAAGCTTCACTCATATCAGCATCAGCAACACCCCCCCATCAGCCCCAGCCGGCCATGCACTCAGGCATGCTCAACATGCGCATAGACTAAAGAGTAGGCCTTGCTACTTTCCTTCATCATCAGCAACCATTGATTAGATCTCAGCATGTAATCTACTGTTTTATTTAGTTTTGGGCCCCTTCTCACTCTCTCCCTTTTTGCACCTTCACTCTCCTAATTAATGTGACATTATTGAACTGCATCGTTTACCTCTGTGACTTTGTTGATTTATTGCCAAGTAGCCAATAATGGCTTCAAACACACACAGCTAAATGCAGCGGCACTAGGAGGATCGAGCGGTGAAGAGTTTGTTTACACCCTTAAACTCCTGTTTGGGATTCTCTGCAGATTGCAAGAAAGAGACACACATTGATCAATACCCTCAAGAGTTCACTGGGACAGACGAGGCTGCCTCCTCCACTGAAACATATATCACTGATGCCACTGCCAGAGTCTGCAGCTACAGGACTCAAAGGGTGATACAATTCACACACTTGAAATTTCATTCTGTCTTTAGGTTGTTTTTTGTCATTTCCCCCATCCTTGCTTTTGGAAATGGTTCGACTCTTATGTGCACCCCTGATTTAGTTTATGTAGCACCGTCCATTTCCCCCCGTTTTACTTTCTAGCATTGTCTTACCACTTTGATGAATCACATGGTGAAGAATGCTGAAAAAAAGAATTACTTGGCACAGCTAGGGTTTGCTAGTGTTGCTGCTTAGGCAAACTAGCTGGATCAGGTGAGGTTCTGAGTGACTGAGCAAAGGGTTGATGCACAGAAAACATCTAGATGAAGTCAAGAAAAATCCCAGCTTCACCTAGCTAAGATATAGTGTGGTTGACCTCTCTGATTAGAGTGAAGCTTTAGCGCAATTTCAATAACGCAGATCTACCTCACCACAGAATCTGCTGGTCTGTGTTGGCCACTTATTTGGCTCTAACTGGCGATCTCCACCTTAAGTGTGGCAAAGGGTTGTTCTATCAGCCTCTGTAATGCTTTCGAGCAAGGCAGCTTTCTTCTTGGCTCAGCACAATGTGCGCCTGAACTGGTCGATTTTGGATGCTGAACTGCTGGTCATCTTGGGCATGTTTTTTGGGAATTTGCAGTCTGCTGTTAAAGTTTCTCAGGTGGTGTCTGCGTTCCTGGCTGCTGAGTGTCACAAGGGTTAGGCTATTTAATTGGGCCTTTTGCTTCTCCACCTTTTCCGCTTTCGTGTGGGCCCTTTTGGCGTCGTCACCAGGAAGTACTCTGGAATAAGCGGCTGATTTTGACTTGACGAGGCTCCTCACCCTGGCCTCGTTCCCAGCACTAACAGCATTGTCCTGGCAGTGCCTTTTCCCCTGCATTGTGCCTCAGAGAATGACGCCATCTGCTGATAAAGCTCGTCGGGCGTGGGACCTGGCTCTCAAAGGCAGGTGTAATTGATGCGTTCAAGTAAATTCTCACTCATCCCTCTTGGTGGCCCCTGTTCGGTGCCATGTGGACTCCAGATTCTATTTTGGTGTTCACCTCACTTTTGGCTGCAGGAGTAACGCAGTTATATTCAATCTGTTGTCTGATGCTCTGTGTTGGATTTTGCTCAAATGCGTGAGGCTTCCCTCTGCTCTATATCTGCTGGATGATTTCCTCCAGATTGATTCTCTGGTTGGTGGTTCTGGTTCTTGCCTTGCTAAGCTGACGTCTTCTTTTAGTTTTCTGAGCGTGCCGCTGTAACGCATTCAGGATGTCATGAAGGGGTTTCTCGCTTCTCCTTCCTCTTCATAGTGTCCGTTTCTGGGTCGTCCATATATTGCTTTGAGTTGTTCCTCAGGGGCGTTATTTCATTTCCTGTCTATTGGAGTTAAGTTCCTGGTTTGTTGGACTCGGTTTCCCTGGATGCTCCATGGTTGCTGTTGTGATTTGTCGAGCAATTGGCTGGTGCTTCATTCTTCTATGATGATGTTTTTTATCTATTTATTTTTTTCCATGCTCTGTGTTTTTCGCTGATGCTGCTGCCTCGGTCGGTTTTTGTTTTTTTTTTGTTTTTTTTGTTTTTTTGGTTGGCTGAAAATTAAATGTGTTCGTATAAGTTCTGCTCTTTTTAAATCTATCCCGTAGTTGTGGCATGCCATCTCTGTGGCAAGAAATAGGCATGCAAACAAATCAGTTTTCAGCAACAGCAAAGCAGCAGTTCGCATAATAATCAAAGATCTCTCTCATTCATTGATATTATGCCATTCTTGCATCGAATTACTTGGCTTTCTGTCACCCATAATTTCCTTCTCTCAGTACATCACATTCCTGGGCAAAAATCTTAACGTTATAAACAAAAAGGTCTAGCTTACTCTACTTAAAAAGTCATATGAATATGCCTAAATCGTTTGCTTTTTGTTTTTCTTCATTCCTTTGTATCCTATTATGATTTCTTCTGCTTGTTCCTTCATTTGCCATTGTAAAGATATTTAAAAATCTCAATGTCGGTTATCTGCAGCACGTTAGTAGGTGTGCAGTTTGTAGCTAGATGCTCTGACCTAAATTACCTAACTTTTTCTCCATCCCTTGTATCAAATTGTTATTTAAGAGTATAGCTAAAGTTTCTCCTCCAGTTTCAGATTGCTGCAAACCTATTACGCTTCCCATTTTACACACTCTTGAGTCTTCGCAAAGGCATGTTTGGTTTTTATTATGACACACTCTTAGAAATGTATGGCTGTTGGCAATCTATGGCTTTCTGAGATGTGAGGAATTTACCTGTAATTCTGCTTTTAATCCAAATTCAGACATCTGTTTTTCTGATACAACTTTTCACCCACATTTTATAATTTGTGTTTAAAACGCACAAAGGCTTAAAGGATGCACTGTCATAGCAAGAATCAATTCCAGTTTTTGTCCTTTCCATGCAATATAAAACATTCCCTGTACCTCTATCACGATCTTTTGATTTTTTAAGTCTGTTAATTCTCCTTTAACTATACTAAACAATAAAATGTTTTTTGCAATCGTTTGTTTTGATTTTATCTACATGTTTTTGTTCTTCTGTCTAATCAGTATCTCTTTTCAGGAAGACCCACGTTGAGGTGAGCCTTTGCTAATTTTTTGGGGTCTCTTCACCTGGTCCAAGATCATCACTGGCATGCGAGATGTCTCTAACCCTGAGCCCAACCGGCAAAGAATCCTGACTGTTCATGCTTCACAGTTAAATCTTTCACAAGTAAATCTTTCAAGGTCAGTCGGTCGGACTGTCACTTTTTAGTGGTGAGGTGTTTTCACTATCTCATAGTTGATTCTCTAATACAATACAATTTAACTAAGTGTTGCATAACAGCACAAATGTTGCATGTTGGTGCAAAGTCAATATGAAAAGACGCTTTTTTTCGGAGTCAGAATCGTCTGATTAGTGTTGATCAAATAAATGGTCAAAGCGTTATGGTTTGACAATTTATTTTTAAGGTGTCACAGCTGGCATCTCTGATGTTAAAAGGTTAATAGATATACACATGTAAAAGTGGAGAATACTTGAAAAGTAATTTACAGTTGGAGTCTAAACAATATACAATGTGAGCTTTTGAATGCCACCTGACTTTTGAATTCGAAGAGTCACTGGTACGAGTGCTGTAGGTTTTTGGGTTGTCTGGGCCCATAGAGGGCAATAGAGGAGGGGCTGCATCATTTTAAGTGAGCGCTGGTGTGTCTTGCAGTTCCCTTGAGGCTCATGCGGACACTTTAAGGGATGTTATGAAAATGTAGCAAACAATTAAGTATTTGGTAAATGTATGGTGACATATTTTAAGTTAATTTACACACACAACGTACGGAGGGTACAATCACACTGCGCCGTTTATGCTGCACTTCAGTTAGGAAGGTGTGTGCATTGTCTCCTTACTGACTTTGCGCAAATGCTCTACACACAAGGTGTTCACGTGATGTGCCTGTAGGATGCACACACAAACTACACTCTGTCTAATTTTCTAAAACTTGCTTGGCTTAAAAACTGGTAACAGAAGCTATAAACACTTTTGAAACTTTAGCAAAAATTACCTTGTCTAAACCTCCAAAATTGGTACCAGATGGGTCCAGCGTACATTGGCAGATATAACTGTTGCGTTTTGTGTGAGATTGTATCAGCTGAATGTTAGTTTAGGTGCCAGTATTGGGTATTTGCACGGATTTTACCAAACACAGTCTGTTCATTTTAAGTACATTTCTAAGCATATGGATTTTTCTGTGAAAGATGCAGCTTTAGACTCTGATTTTCTCTTGGCACGCCTTCTGTACACATGTGTTTGATTAGCTCTGCAGATTCACAAAATTCACAATTCACAATTCACAAAATTATTCATGTGCTTTTATGTATATGGTTGCTCTTGTTTATCCATCTGTTGTTAAGATAGCTGTGAAGCACAGTGCACATTCAGTCTATTCATTCATTCATTTTCCAAACCGTTTTATCCCTTTCGGGGTCACAGGGCTGCCGGAGCCTAACCCGGCTACTCATGGGCGAAGGCAGGGGATGCCCCTGGACTGGTCACCAGTCTGTCGCAGGGGCCACAATCACACAGCCATGCACACTCACATCCACACCTAGGGACAATTTAGAGTAACCAATGAACCTATGAAGCATGTTTTTGGACAGTGGGAGGAAGCCGGAGTACCCGGAGAAAACCCACGCATGCACGGGGAGAACATGCAAACTCCACACAGAAAGGTCTGGGACTCTATGGGGGAAGAGGCAAAGATCACTGTTTTTGGAACTAATGCTTTTAAAACTATATGGCACCACAAAGGTAAGGATTTCAAAGAAAATGCATGGAGCCTACAGTGAAACATGGTGATGACAGTGTTATGTGGGGCTGATTTTATTGATGGGTTTTGTGAACTCAACAATGTACTGCTCTATACTGAGGAAGAAGATGCTGCCATCACTCCGTGCACGTCATTGTGCACTTTTCCCAACATGACAATAATCCAAAACACACATGGAAAGCTACTGTTGCATTTCGGAAGAAGAAGAGGTTGAAGGTGATTGAATGATCAAGTATGTCTCCTGATATGAATCCAATCGAACACCTGTGGGGAATTCTGAAGCAGCAAGTTGAGCATCACTCTCCATCCAGGCCCTAATTCTTGAAGAATGGAAAAAAGATAGATGTTACAATATGTCGCCAACTTGTACATTCCATTTCTAGAAGACTCTTGGTGCTGTCCTTCAAAATCACGGTGCTCATTCAAGATACTAGATGTAGTAGTTTTTGATGCAGGGTGTATTCATTTTTGATTCAACCAATTTAAGTAAAACTGAAAATTTTGTGATCCAAGTTACATTATTCACCTTTATTTCATGATTTGGAGTTAAATAAGTGTTCAATAAAACGTATCATTTTGGAAAGTTTGGAAATTTTCATTTTTATCGCGCTACTGAGTAAATTACAACTTTTTAAAGAGGCTATACTCATTAATGCTAAGAACTGTAGATCAATTCCGTTAATCTTGAAGTAATCTGACGTTCTAATAAATCTGTAAAAGGATTATAGAAGTGTCTTATTTAAAGTAGTTCCTAACACATGGCACAAAGAGTTAAATGCAGGACATCCACAAGAGTTTTACAGCTCAGTGTAGGAATTGTAACCATGACATGACATGGCTTTATCAAAGCAAGAAAACCAAACAAGCTTTCAGCTGTTAAAAAAAAAAAAAAAAAATTCAATGAAAAACACTGCAATCAAAAGGGCCAAAGTGGCTGATCTTTGAGTATAAAAACCCAATGTTTTATTAATCCTCCTGATTAAAATGTGAAAGTAGAATACATTTCACTACGGACAAAGTACTTTTTCTCAAATTTTAATAACCTGTTCATGCTTGCTCTGATTTTCTGTTCTCAGAATGTGTGAATGCATTCAGCCTGGAGGTTCCCCCTCCCATCCTACTGAAACAGGAGAACTTGTTGTTCAGCTACCAGCTGGTTGAGAAGGAAACTGCGAAGTGCCTGGCTGCGAACACTTTGCCATCATGTTGCCAACACCATCTGCAGGGCTGATGTGACAAGACACAAACTCACACACAAATGAGGAAACAAGGCGCATAGAGACAGACAAATGACTAGTTCTAACTTTTTTTTTAGCCAACTCTTCACAGAACGTGTCCTTTGTAAACGCAGAGCGATTTAGTCATGATACATTTGTAAAAGCCTCATAACTGACTGACTTTGGTCAGTACTCTATTAACTGTTTAAATAGTCAATAGTTCCATTCGCATAACTTCAAAACTCATACAGATACCTAAAAGCTTCTGTTTGGACTTGTAAGAAATTTCAAACTGCAGAAGTGCATTCATGCTTAAGTCATCAGAACTTACTGTATTAAAGTGGGTTTAGTTGAAAGATCATTATTTAAACCTTGATAAAAAATAAACTCAGTTATTTACAGTTGTTTTACTTTGACTGAAATACTTTCAAACTTTCAAAACAAATTGAGTAAACATGGTGAACAGAAAGTTGTAAAGTAGAAGAAAAAAAAATTTATTAGTTCCCACCTGCAATCTAACTAGGTACATTTTATGCATACAGTTCTAGACATTAAACACATAATCATCATTCACGTAAACACTAAAGAATTAAATTAAAGAAAATAAAGGCGCCAAAGCAATTTCACAAGTCCTGATTGTCCATACATTGTCCCATTATTCTTAATTAATTTACTTTCCAAAGTTTTGAGTTTTCTACTTTTTAATTTTTTAAAAATTTTATTACATGTCTGCAGACCTTAATTATTGATAAACATGATCTACATAATCTGCCAAATGTCAAAACAATGCCAAAGCAACAAATATTCATTTAGATGTCTCAAATCACTGATGGTGTTTGGCGACGGACATAATTAGTCATTTTTCTTTGAGAAATAATATTTGTTCTAGCTTCAGTAGATTTGTGGACAATTAATGATTGTACCAAATTCATTATTTTATTATTATATTTTCTACATCCATATATATATATTTTTTTATGTCTGATATAAAGATGTTTGTGTCATAAGTATGACACATGCTGAGCAGCAGAGAGCGCTGTTGTCTTCCTCTAAACTTCCATTCACAGAGCTGCAATCCTATTTCTCTAGGTCCACTTTGCAGCCTGAATGCTGATGAGATGGAGCTCCAAGTTAAAAAGAGCTTTGCAGGGTTAGGAGGTGTCATCTTCTGTCTGTACATACGTTCTGCAGCACAATGCCGCCTTAAAGTCACGCGGCCAGTCTGCCCTAAACACACACTTCCCCTTTGCATTTAAGAAGTTAAGCTTAAAGTATTGTTTATTTTTTGTTGTCAAGAGGATATTATCCAGATCACAAACCCAGACTTACTGCAGGTCAGCACCAAGAATACATACAGCACTGAGGAAAGCATTTAGCGCCATTAACCCCTCGGTTGATTGAAGCCCATTGATGCAAATATGCACCAAAGCACTTCTGCTCTAAAATCACTTTAATCTAGCAGGAGTATGGTTGAAGTAGGTGAGCTGCATGAGTTTTGCACAGAATTTTTATTTTTTCCAACCCCTCCAAATCCTGCACATTGCACAAGACCTACATTACTGCTGTTCAAATGATAACTGCACATTTCTTGCATGCAGTCAGACTGTTAGAAATTTTGGAAATCAGACAAGAGCATAGTTTATGTGGGCATCCTACAGACACTGATGAGCGTGGGTCAGTTAGGAGCCAGTATGCGCACCTTGGGGCAATGTGGGGCATGGACACCGTTACCACATCATTTGTCTTTACAAATACTTCATGACACACTTATCACACGCAAGACAATTGTTCGTTCCATTTTTGATTTTCAATCAAGTATTCTGTTTTTCACATTTAAAATATATCCATGCAGGAGATGACTGAAGCCCCAAGATTTGCTGTTACTTTTAATATGAACAAAGAACCTCTTTCATCCAAACCATGTTGTCTTGAAGTTAAGTAATGGCATCTGGTCTTACTGACGCCGCGTCACTAATCTGAGTCGCTGATGAAGCTACTTTAATGTCACACCTCTGGTGTTTGATGTATACTTGCTACCTTTAACTTGGAGACAGCAGACATGGACGTGCGTATTCAAGATGTGCCTTCTAAGCTTTGATTTGGGAAAGTTTTTTGCAATCTCAAACCACGCCCTCCAGGATCTTTAGGGACGTTTTTATGATTGTTGGGACACAATAATTCTGGTGGTGGAACAGTTTTCTAAAAAGAAAAATTTAAGTAAAAAAAAGTTGATACTTTTCAATGTTAATGTTGAACTAAAGGCTGTAGGATGACATACAAATTTTAAAGCAGTTCTGTTTTCTCCAGTTTATTGAAGAATAGTTTATGTAACCTTTAAAAGAAATGTTCTGTATTTATAAAATTACTGTTTGAAAAACATGCAATTATGGTGGAAGAAGTGAGGCATTTATCATATTCTCACAACTCTGAGCAAATATAGAGTTTTCCATTAATGCTCACAAGGGAGCAGCTTAAGATCCTGCTGCAGTGCCATTTGCTTCTTTTTTGAACAGAGGCAACAAACTGCGAATTTATTTAAAAAGTTGTTTCTTATAAACTTCGGTAACATATTTCTAGTGATGTTTTTAAACGCACCCTTTTGGTTTGACAAAACAAACAATCCAAAGAATGATGGGGTGCAATTCATTTAGCATTGCTTTGAATATCAACACAAGGTTGACGTAAAAAGAAAAATAAATGAAAGAAAATAACCTTTCCAGGAACCCACTGTCTCCCTTTCAGGGTCACTGGGTTGCTGGAGCAAAGGTTGGGTACATCCTGAACAGGTCACCAGTCTGTTGCAGGATCTCACACTCACATGCACCCTAGGGGCAATTTAGAGATACCAATTAACCGATGAAGCTTCTTCTTTTTTTTAGATGGTAGAAGGAAGATGGAGTGCTTGGAGAAAACCCACGGATACATGAGGTGAACATGCAAACCCCACACAGAAAGGTCCCAGCTGGGATTCTATTTTGTAGTTTTAACAGGCAGACAATGAAGAATCACTAAAATCACAGGAATGTGATCTGTCTGCTTACTTCAATCAGAGGTTTCTTAGCATTTTTGATCAGCTGGAGGCTCTTCACAGAATTCCTACGAGAATTTTTAAATTGCAACAGAATAAATATTCAAGTGACAAAAACATGGACCTCTGAGAAAATGTTCTTGCCATTGTTTTGCAGGAAAAGGAAAGAAAGAAGGTATGTTTCTGGCCAGTTTGATGTTTTCTATCACAAAAAATGTACAAGACTTTTCACTAGTAAAAGTATTGGACAGAATATGAAATCGTCTGGCTCTAGTTTAATCTGATTGCAAATATAAGTGACTCAAAGCCAGTTATATTGTCTGAGTAGCAAATGAAATGTATGAACATCTTTTAGAGTCATGAGATGCAAAACTTCTCCTGTTCTTCATTCTGCACCTCCCTCCTCCGCTCCTTTGAGAGTCGAGCTGTGCTGAGCAGCTGAAAGAATATAAGCTGGGTAGGATCAAAGCACAGGAGAATTATACAGGGCCCTGAACTCCCCTGTAATTGATGAATTCATACACAGATTAGAAGAGATAAAAAGTGACAAAATATCTGCTTTCTGTGCCCTTCCCATTGTAGACCAGAGCACAGCCTTGAGGGCTCAGGATCAAAACAGAAATCTCTCTTTTAACATCTTTTACTTTTCTCAGTAAATGCAATCGCTGCTGTCGTGGATCCTTTTTAGATTCATGTTTCTGTATTTTTTTTTCTATTCGCATGAAACTGCCAATAGTTTCCATTTACAAACATCATTAGAAATGTTCTTATATGATCATTTTACTTTTAAAATTAAGGTACCATATTTTTCAGAGAATAAGACAGAATAACAGAGAGTATTTGCATAGTTTGGCCAGGGGTGTGACTTATATGTAGTTTTTGGAATTTAAATACCAATGGGAGGGTACCATGGGCGAGTGTCAGTATTGGTTACCGACAGCAATGCAGAAAAGACGTACCTTGGTCTTGCGCTTCGAACACAGTGGGCATGTGTGGTGCATTCCAGAACGCGCTAAATATGGGGTTCTTGAACGCGCCCTTAGCATTTGGTGTTCAGACAGGTCTTCTCAATGCTAGTGCACATGCTCAAAGTTGGAAGGAGTTTGGTGCGGAATGTGAAAGTAGTGCATAATTTGCTGATTTTTTTCTCCAGGCTTTCACTTTCACAGGTCTATTCCAATATGAAACACTTGGTGTCATAGAATTCCTGCCGTCACAACCAAATCCTTGAAGTCTCTGATTGGTCAAAGTTCAACTGGTTTAACTATCAGCATGCACATATTGTACATAGAGCTCAAAAACTGACTTAAAAACGTGCGTTGTGACGCGTGAACTCAAAAGTCTTGAACGCAGAAGCCCGAAGCGCACATATTCGAGTGTTTACATAGACTTTCCGCTGAAAACAACCGCTTGAACGTGCATTTTAGCATTACACTGAGCCTGCGAGAGTTGTTCTAAAATGACACAGAGGATGAAGAATTCAACAAATGCATTGATTTGAAGTGATATAAAGAGTTTAGTTGACTTGTTAGCATGTTTTTTATGCCATGGTTATCTGAATAACTGTTCTTTTGTGGCGTAAATATACTGGATTCCTCCTATGTATCATGAAGTCAAATGAACGTCAATGTGTTACTGTAGTGAAGCATGCAAATGGTAAGTCTGTTGTTGATATCTATTCCATTTTATTGATTGGCCTTTCAAGATAAAATGTACATTCTTCTTCCTGTATTTTGTTGAATACTTTTTTCCCAAAAGTGTGATTTCTACTCAAGGATATTTTTCTTCTTTATTTTGCATGTTTTGGATTCTGCGACCTATACTATGGAGCAACATGTTTAAAAATACTGTGTAATACATGTAAATGCTTTGGGCTGGTGTATCTTCTTCTCTGAATTCTATATTACTGTATTTTTCATCATTAGCAAATATTTCTCTGTCATCTATAAACACTATTATTAGGGTTCACTGTGGTTGGCAGAGTCAACAATGGTAGTCATTACCATATTTCCGTTTGCTTTTGGCTTCTCTTCCAAATGATCAGACTGATGCCTGCAATGTAACCATTGCTGATAATCAGTGTGGAACTTTCATTTCCTGAATAATCTCAACCTTCCAGAGAGTTTTTATGGCCACACAAGAGCTTGACATTTCTGAGTTTTGTAAAACTGTCCTCAAATGTAGCACTTGTCCAAGAAACTATTTACTTACCATCATCACCATTCAGGGGGAAATTACGCAAAGAGCTGCATAAGTCTTTTGTGGTCACAAAGCTCTGACTGGAATGGTACCGTGTCCAGGCTGGGGCTTTTGGCGTGAGTGAAAAAATGAAGAACGTTTGTAAATACCTTACACAGACATTTGGTTCAACTGATGGCAGTCTGCTTCCACTGTTCTTTAATTCTTTGGGGGATTGAGGATTTTCTGTTTAACAACTTAATAGTTTCAAGCCCCTGAAGATTTTTGTATTAATAACTCCTTGTTGATAATAAGTCCATTATCTCCTATATCTTTATTAATTTACATTCAAGGCACAAAAAAACCTTTGTGGATGTATGATCTAAAAATAACCTGTGATAGGTGAAATCCGCCAAGTAGAATTAAAGATGTTTTAAGGCCATAAAACTCCTCACTACACTTTTTACCCTTATCTCAGACAGACATGAAGATTTTCACACGTTTCTCATTTAAACTCTCAAAGTACAAACCCCATCCATGCATCCATCCATCCATCCATCCTTGGTAGAAAGTAGAAAGTCCAGTATGAAAACGAAGATCTGATTGCAATCAAAGATTTATGTAAATGTAGCAAGCTGAAAGCATTTTGTATAGAAGACAAGGCATGGAGGAAATTCACAATGATCTACAGTCAATCAGGACACAAAACACAGTGCACTGTATTTAAAAAGAAAGGATTTGAAAAAATCAGTCAAACGACGAGACACGGAAAGGTGAACCGAGGGAACACTGTATTTCAAAGGCATCCAAAGCTGGAAATTAAAACTCATTTTTTTTATATCCAATCCTTTTTCAGACCTGACTGTTGCCTATTTACAATATTAGAAAAAAAGGCTAAACAATCACTTTTATATGGATATTTAAAGAAATATTGACAGCTTAGTTTATTGGTTCTATTTTCATTAATTCCATTGTAGATTTGCTTCTGTTTGTAATTATTGTTGGGTTGCAAGACTTGACTTTCATCATACTTTAAATGACTTCAAATTTCACCCCGAAATCTGTTAGTCACTGCAAAAACTGAAGAGAACTTAAAGTAAAAAGACCCTTCTTAAAAAAAAAAGACACATTTTCTGTCTTGCAAGAAAAATAATTTTAATAAGAAAGTTTTAAAATTTCAAACTTATACTTTGAAAAAAAAACACATCTAAGTGACAACATTTCTTTTCCAAAACAAGAATTCTTACTTAAACAAGTTTTTTCTTACTCCATTGCCAGATTTTTCTTTTTTCGCTTACATTTTTTTTTTCTTCCAACTTTGTAGAGTTTTTGACTTTTTTCTATGGGGCCTTTTTTGCAGTGTAGGGGTACAACATTTTTTTAACTTAAGTCAAAGTGTCACTCCTTTCAGAAAATGTTCCCAAAATGCAATTTTATTTCAATAAAGTCTTTGTCACATTCATATTCTCTTTGTTTTAAATAGAATTAGTGTCAGAATAATACATATGTAAAAAATAAATAGTGACTTTCTTAACTTTGTTTCTCTCAAAGTTGTTTAAGTCATCTCCAAGGTGAGTCAATCTTCCTCTGCACTCCTTTTACTTGATAATCATTTCACAGACCTGAGAGGCTCAGTAGCCTGAAGCTCAGCTAAGCTGTGGTTTGAATGAAGATCCTTTCTTATTTTAGTCACTTTAGTGTGTCACATCATTGCATTGGGGTTTAGTTCCTTTTTTGTCCTTCTGACATGCAAATTCTTCAAAGCATTCAAAGATGATCTGTCTCTTGGAAACACGAGATGTGCTCACCTGCCAAGCAGCTGGAGGAGGGATGCCATTCAGGCCCGAGGCCAGAGGAGATTGGGGAATAGACGTCTCCAAAAATGGTCCCCAACACATTCTTTATATTTGTTTTTTTTTATTTGCTTCAAAGTGCATCTAACCGACTGTTTAAGAGGACACAAAGACGGAAAACTCAAGTGAGGCCTTGTATTCTGAAGGAAATCTCTTTAAAACTTAAAGGAGGAAAGAAAACGATGCACAATTTAGATGTTTATTGGAAATGCATTGGGGAAATAAATAAGGAAAAAAAATGAAGGAATTATATGTGTTATTTCTGTTACCTTTGTTAGTTCAGTTATGCCTAGAAATTTCTGAGTATCCTGACTGCTGTACTGCACTGTACTGCTCCCCTGTGGACAGCATGGCTTACTACAGCCTGGGATGTGCAGACTTCAGGGGTTCAGAGCTTCACCTGAAAGAAATGCAGACAGTTGAAACGAGGAGATTTTAAGAAGGCAGGGGCTGCTAAATCACAATTGCAGTTAGGAGCAAGACTACAATAAAGCTTATTGACAAACCCATTTTGATAACAAAATAAACATTACCAAAAAACATCAACATGATCAATAAAAATAATATCTCCTTTATGAAATGAAGTATGAGTTACTGATAAACCATTAATTCTAAACTGAAAAATATTTAAAAGAAATACAGATTATTGCTAACAGTAAAGCTGATGTAAAAAAAATGAAAACTAAAATTAGGAAGTACATTTTACATGGAGTTAATAAAAAAAAAGTATTAATTTAAGCCTTGTTTAAACATTACCAGTGTTTGAAAACTTTTCATCCTCCATCCTATTGTAGAAAGAGGCAGAAAACTGAGCTCAGCAAAGTTTGGTTTTTGCTCCAATTAGGACCAGAAAAAAAATGCAAAAATCTAATTTCTATTAATAGGAGCTTCAAAATTTTTACATCCAATATTATTCTGGGGTTTGG
Source organism: Adrianichthys oophorus (assembly GCA_036245035.1). Classification (NCBI taxonomy): domain Eukaryota; kingdom Metazoa; phylum Chordata; class Actinopteri; order Beloniformes; family Adrianichthyidae; genus Adrianichthys; species Adrianichthys oophorus. The sequence goes on from BSAI01000138.1 coordinate 3,446,538, forward strand.
GATTTATCACATATTTTTACTCTACATTTGTAGAACAGCATCTATCTCATTGCTACTTTAGTTTTTTTTCCTGAATTAACACTATTAGTAATTGCTTTCATGTCATCAGGAGATATAGCACCAGATGTGTGTATGGAAGTTTTTTCATCCACAATTCAAACTGATACTCATTTCTCAATTGACAAATACATTTGCAATGTGATCATGCAATTTGAATATGCATTTTACATTTCAATATGTATTTCTGGCTTGCAATTTGAATATGCATATTACAAATTAGACTTCAATATGAAGACAACCAAATCAATCTTATCTTTTTAAATTAAAGTCTTGTATTTTAATCTTTCATGTTTTTTTGGATGCCATAATTCAGATTAAAAAAATGCATTTTACATCTTAAAATTCAAAATGAAACTTGGGAATTAATTTTGAAAATGCATTTTGCAAATGAAAATTGAATGTTAGTCTTAACTTTTGATTTATATTAAAAGCATTCCGGTGGTGTTTTGATTATGAAGTTTTAGCCAAAATCAAAAAATAAAAAGAAAAGTGTCATTTTTTAAAAAATCCATTGCATGCAAATACCGGTATGTGACTCTTTAATCTCCAATGAAGCAGGGAGGGGAGGGGCAAGATGTGAGCAGCAATGAGAAAATGTTACACAGACAGTTGCCAGATTGGGTAGTTTCCTGCAGAAATTACGTGGTTATTTGTTCAGACTGGCAACACTGCTGACAGATTTTGTGCTTGGATGAACTCCTTAAGTAAAACTACGACAAAAGTATCGAAGGTATCGCTCTCATCACACAAGTATCGATACTTCAAATTGGTATCCATACTATCGATACTCAGATCAATACTCCCACCCCTGATTTATAATTCAATATTAAAATGACATTTCAATTCCTTTTTTGATTTTAAGTAAATTAAAATTTATTACACATTTATTTGCTATAGAGTTTTTGTGTTAAAACCAAACAGAACAGTCATCAGTCCCGCCTTTTGGAGTTATCAACAGAGAACAAAGTAATCAGATGGGCTAAAGAGAATTTGAAGGTGAATCTTTGCAAACGTTTTAAATATAAAGTGTACATCATGGAGAATTTGATGGTGAATCTTTGCAAACGTTTTAAATATAAAGTGTACATCATGGAGAATTTGATGGTGAATGTTTGCAGTAGTCCACAATTTCCAAAGTGCCGCCACAAACCCCACAACACGTGTAAGTTGCAGGCACCCATCACCTTCAGACAGAACCCAAAAAACAAAGCACCCCAGGTCCAGAAGCCCTGAGCAACTGTCGGGGTAACAGGAAGAATAGAAAAAAAGAATCCCCCCCAAGCCTCAGCACAGGAATCATGGACTGTCCCCCCAGTGTCACCAACCGCCCCTGTAAAGAACAATGGTTTGGGATATGAGCAGGACTGTTTACACTTTTTATTGTTTAAAAATGTGTTAATAAATCTTCAGTCTCTGCTCCCCTGGCCTTTACCCATTACCTGCAGAAAGAATCTTGTATGCTCTTCTCCTTT
>BSAI01000138.1:3448079-3477611 GCA_036245035.1 Adrianichthys oophorus
CCTGCAGCACATTCATTCAGTGGGAGGTGATAAGGACGTGCTGCAGGAAGACAGGGACAGGATAAAAGGATAAAATGAATAAATAAAAAAGGAAATGGCATAGAGCTGTGAAAGTAAAAATTAAGAGATGAGGGGATGTGAAATAGTGGACAGTTGGCGCCTGAGAATTGCTCATTTTCAAAATGTGTGAAATAATCAAGGTAAATTCCTGCAGCACCACTTACAGAAGATGAAAGTAAATTTAGTAAAGTAAAAATAACAAGAAAAAACTTTGTGCTTTATGGACTTCATGGAAAAATTGGTGTGGATATAAAGGTAATCTGTTCTTGACTTTGCCGTTTTTGGCAAAATATCAAATAACAAGACAGGCCTGCTTATTTGCATCCCACAATTCATACCCCTTATGCTATTTATGGGGGTCGAGATGACCCGATTGGCGTGTAATCTTTCCCATGACAAAGGTGGACAAGATTTCATGTCTGCCATGGACTCCAGAAAAAATAAAAATCATTTTTAAAAAAAGTTTAGTGTGCTGTTTTGTGGGTTTTAGATGACCAGCGTTAGTTAACATGCGTTTGATAGCACAAAAGATACTCAAGGAAACTTAAAGAGCTTTAAAGAAAAAAGAAAACATACAGGAGCAAAAAGCATAAAATAATAAATTGTTAATAAAATCACTTTCAAGGATAAAAGAGATGAGTGGAGATAAAAGACTGACCAAAAATGAATGAAACTGAGGAATTGAAAAACAGCTTCAACATATTTAGCCCTGACTGTATATCATCCTAAAATATCCTTTAAATTTTTGCTTTTGTTTTGGTGTAAAATCTAACTTTTCAATGTGCAGTCAAAAGTAAATCACTCTTTTTGCAACCAGCCTCCAGTGGTCATTTGAGGAAGTGAAGGATGTGTTAAATTCATTCACAGCTGCTCTGTGCAGCCACTTTGTCTGGTTCACTCCTTTATATTTACCACTCTTAAATCATTATTTGCAATATAATGTAGTGGATTATGGCTTGTTTAACAAAAGAAATAAAATTCATCCAAACATCAATTTTCTTAACCTGTTAGATCCTTTCTTTGGTCACTGGGTTTCCAGAGCCTCTTTCCATTCATTCATTTTCCAATCCGCTTTATCCCTTTCGGGGTCACGGGGTTGCCGGAGCCTAACCCGGCTACTCATGGGCGAAGGCAGGGTACACCCCTGGACTGGTCGCCAGTCTGTCGCAGGGGCCACAAACACACACCCATGCACACTCACATGCACACCTAGGGACAATTTACAGTGACCAATTAACCTATGAAGCATGTTTTTGGACAGTGGGAGGAAGCCGGAGTACCCGGAGAAAACCCACGCATGCACGGGGAGAACATGCAAACTCCACACAGAAAGGTCCCCCAGCCAGGACTTGAACCGGGAACCTTCTTGCTGTGAGGCAGGAGCGCTAACCACTGCGCCACTGTGCAGCCCGAGCCTCTTTCTAAAAATAAAAAAATAAAAAATAAAAAAAAAGAGTTTTAAAATAAATTATATTTGTTGATTATTTTACCTTTGAATGTTTCCCATTCTGATTTGAATAAGTTATAGTCTCAGGAAAAGTTTGGAAATGGGATGTATATACATGGAAGTAAGTGCAATAATTGTTTTTTCTTGCAAACACTGACGTTCCTTAGGTTTTGCACATTTCTGCCTGGGTTAAGCAACTTTTTGTGTCATGAAGCCTATAAGGGCTTTGAGCTTCATAAAGGGAGAGGAAGTAAACAAAAGCAGACTTCGATGTTATCGTGGGGTTACTTTCGTGCCAACAGTCCCGCCCACAACCCAGAGGCGAATTTCTAATGTACTCCTGCTGCTCTGCAGAAAATATGTCTTAAAAGAAAACACAGGATTTTTGATTAATGCTAAAAACCTACAAAATCATAGTTAAAAGACCGCTGGGAATGATTTCACAGTAGCAAAAAATAAAGATGGAGGCTCTAAGGCTCTAAGTTCTTCTGCTCATGTTAGGATTTATATTTATTTTTTCACTTCAGCTGACCATTGATCTTTGCATAAATATTATTGCAATAGATTTGTTAATGTAAAATTGGTAAACCTCTTTTTTGTACATTTTTTTTAATTAAGATTTACTATTTTTCATCTCCATAATTCACATTTGTTAATGTCAGTAATCAGATTTTACAGGTTTTGGATATGTTAACGTCTGCTTGACTGTAATCTCAAAGTTAACTTCGAGGTAATGCAATTGGTGCCGGGCTTGTGGTTGCTTTTTCTGTTGAGAGAAGCATTGGCCTTGCATCAGCCATTTAATCCACTCATTAATTATACATGAAGCTTTTAGAATAATAACAATTATTTACCAATTGTAAGCCACCTTGGGCACAATTAATCTTTTTAAGATGCCAATATAGTTACAATGCCAAAACAGTCTTCTCACTATGTTTCACCACTCAATAAAAAGTCACTAATTTATTCAGCTGTGAAATGAAAGCATGCCCATATAGTTGATTGCCTTGTTGTGCATCTCTAGCCTCCCAGAGGAGAGAGGGGAACAGGCCGAGATGGCTATAAGATCATTATGAGACGAGTCCTTTGATCACACAAAATAAAGCAACGTGGCGCGCTGGAAAAGGTCAGCAAATAGGTGCACAGACATGCAAGTCATTTGACGCTTCCTCATTTTAATTTTCATTTCATTTTGAGCATGGTAAAGTTCTGCTTTTTGCTCTTTATTATTTCCTTTTCATCACATTTCTCATTTTGTTGTAGGTATCTCTTTGAAGCTCTTATCTGTTGTAGAAGCACATTTTCTTATAAAATAAGCTGTCCTGTGTTGGTAATTGTTTTTTGCCACAAATGTCAGTCTGTAGACTTTTTTTTATTTCACTTTGTTTCTGTCTGTCTACTGTGAAATGACTTTTCATTGTGCTGTTTTGTGTCATGTTGTGCTTCTTTTTTCACTCCTCATTTATCATTGACTCTCTTTTGACTTTTGGTTTAGTTTGGGTAAGTACATTTTTTTTTTGTAGGTCTGGTCTGTTTTATGCGGAATTCGAAAACATCCTAATTTTTTTTAACCGTTTTCTCATGATGACAAGATCTACTATCTCGTCACAAAAAAAAAATACTTTTTTTTTTCTCGTTATGATAAAGCAAAAATGAAGAGTATACTGTACTGTCTGTCTCTCTTTTTCCCGCTAAAACGTTATCTGTTTTAAGTCTCTTTATTTTGTGGTTACTGTAAGCCATAACCAACTTTGTACAGATTATACCAACAACTCTCAACAATAACAAAAGAAGCACTCTTCAAATGCTGTTTTTTAAAGTTGATTTTTGATTTATTAGTGGAGCTGCATTCCTCAAAATGCCATTATTCCGTCTTGTGCACCAGCCCCCTTGCCTTTATTTCTTCTATTCATCCAATAACTAAATCCCTAAGCCCGAACCCCAACAACAGGTTTAGCGACAAAACCCAGGGCCAACAAACATCTCTGCCTGGTGCGTTCACTGATCTCCAGACATTAGCAGAACCCAAACAGCCACCCAGCCCAACTCAATCTGCTACAATCCTTTTTTTTTTCATTTTCTACCATCCGCAGCAAAACAAAGCAGAGAAAATGTTGAACACCTGAAGTACTGATCAATTTATAAATGATCAATTTCATCATGGTCTAAATCAGGCAAAGATTGAGCTATTGTGCTGATGTTGTTGGTCATAAACGATGTTCAAATCACTCCAAGTAATTTTCATCACAAGGTCGGCGCGGCAACAGCTGTGAAGGGGGCTGCTGTTCAGTGATATGTCAATTCCATCAGTGATGAAGGAACCAAACCATCTACGTGGTTACAGAATGATGCATAGGAGGTGCAGGATGATTGCGTGTCATTTTGGTACTTTGTCTTTTATCATAAGAAAAAAAAAACTTGTTTTCTCGTGGTAGTGTGATAAAAGAGGTTGTTATCATGAGAAAACAGGGAAAAAAAGTAGGGTTGACAGTTTTTGATTTTTTAAAAAGTTATTTAATGTTGATTGTCTGTTGTGGTCAGCATTACGAGGGAGAAGGATGTGTGAAATCACATTTGTATGCTAGCTTGGAATCCTTTAAGTCTGTAAAAGAAAAATGAACATGATAGATCCAGATTATTGTCATGTTTATGGTCCTATTTTAAGCCTTTGAAGGTCAGTAAGGGCAAAGCCCAAAAGAGAACCTACACTTGCTCATTGCAGTACTGGCACGACTAAAAGCAAAAAGAAAAATGCTTATTCCATGACCACAGTTGAGCTATCAGTTAACCTCTTGAGACCTGGCGCCCACATGTGGGGACATAACATTTTGGGTTATAATACCATGTTAATTCTGCCTTGTGATGACATGTGGAAAGGGTTAGCTAAAATATTAGCTCGGGTCTTAAGATAGGTTAATATATTATGCATATGCATTTTTAATCCTAGGCTATGTTTAAGCCTATTCATGCAAATATGCATCAAACCCATTTTAGCATCTACTTGAAAGCAAATAGCTGGAAATAAATGGTGCCAAAGGGTTAAACAAGTGCAGGAAAGGGCTACACGAGACAGTTAAAAGCAGTACATTTTCTTTAAAAAAAAAAATCAGTAAGCACACAACAATCAATCCAGTTCATCATCACTGTAACATTTGTGTCAAAGGCAAATTCCTATTTTCCACCACCTTCTTTAATGGCTTCACAACAGAAAAGTCACGGTTAGGGTGGTTCGGATTAAAGGATGACTTTGTTTTTGTTGTTGTGGTTTGGTTTGTGGTTTTGTGAGAGGAGTCATTCACAAACAAGAGCATGTGCGTAACAATTGCTGCACCCATTGGCCAGAAATCACAAGGGTGCAGGAGCTATGAATTGCACGTTTTAATTTAATGCAGTGGATTGGAATGGGGCTGCACAGTAGTGCAGTGGTCAGCATTCTCAACTCACAGTAAGAAGGACCTGGTTTTATTTCCAGCAGGGTCCTTTCTGTGAAAAGTTTGCATGTTCTCCTGGTGCATGTGTGGGCTTTGTCCAGGCACTCTGGCTTCCTCCCACTGTCCAAAAACATGCTTCATAGTTTGACTGATATCTCTAAATTGTCCCTCGGTGTGTCCGTAACTGTATAGCTCCACAACAGACTGGCAGCCTGTACGGGATGTAGGAGCCTGCTCTTGCCCAACTGTACCTTGAAAGAGGACTCTTGAAGACAGACCAAGTACGTTAGGAAGGCAGGCTCCTTAGTGGGGTTTTATCAGAAATATCTGCATAGTGGTAAAAAAAAAATGCTGAATGACTGATGCAGATTATTATATTATAATTTTATTTGTCCTGTCCAGCAGGACAGAGGACAACGACCAGAGTTGCAGTCAAGTGGATGATTGATAACTCTTACTGAAAAGACTTAAAAGTGCATGGTACAACATTTTCATTTAACCTTCTGTTGAGGTAGATGAGGATACACTGCAGAAATGTTCTGTGGATTGAGGATTAAGGAGGTATGGTCATATTTTTTTCCAGATTATCGAGAGAGAAGTCAATCTCACATTCGCTCTTGTGAGCACAACATGAGTAAGGCTGGTAAGACTGGAAAATAAGTAATTGGTTAATTTGAGTCAGAGTTAGCAGAGATTGTGAATTTGATGACTCTTTCTCCTTGATTGTCCAAAAGGTGGCAAGAGAATGGCTGAAACAAATCCAGAGGAGAAGAATCTTTAGGGAAAAGTGAGTGTGGAGTGTTTTCTTGAAATAAAGCCTCTGTACTTTGTGGTTGTGATGGTTATTCTGGGACGGAAGAGAGGGAACGATAAGGACGACCGTTTTAAGCAAATAGTCCACATGGAGAAATCAAGAATATAATCAAACATCTGAGCTAAAGTAACAATAATCCAATAAAAAGTACAGGAGCTGTTGTCAACATGGTGAGTAGTTGGTGTGGACTTAAATTGATACTATGGCTTCGATGTGAAGAAGATCTACGATAAATGATCAATTAGTAGAGTGAAAAAGAACAATTTCTAAAGCATGACAAAAGTAAATGGCATGAACATGGCATGAACATCATCAGATCAGGAGGATTAAAAGCAAGAGAGGAATACCCGGCAAGGCTTTAAGTGTCCATTTGTATAAACCCCTTTTGTAGTTAAGGCTAAGCTTTTTGGTGGGTGGTGTGGTGGTGTAGTGGTTATCCCACTCACCTAATAGAGAACAGGCCCTGGATCAAGTCTCAACTGGCTCCTTTCTGAGTGAGGTTTGCATGTTTCCCTCATGTATGCATGAAGCCCATACATCTGTGGGCACAGAGGATAACTTGGACCACCTGCACAGAACCACACACAGTATATAGTGCAGCCTCAATGGCAGTCGGGCCCTCCCCAGATCTCTCCTTGGCGTTCGGAGGGGGTGGGGGGATGTGCTTTGATCTGTAGAGTACTGGACTAAGAAACAACCATCCCAACCCTACCGCAAGGGTTGGATCCACAAAGGGAAACCCTGCCACAGGAGAGCAGGAGTGCTCAGGAAACTGCAGCCTGTGCAGACTTGTCCCACCACCTCCAAAAAAGGGGCTTTACGCAGGAATCTTGAGCATCATGTCCCACAACAACAGAGTCCTTCAAAACAATCTAATGAACATTCAGGTTTATTAAAGTGCCATATGTGTATACAATGCTCCATGGGGGGTTCATTTACAGGCACAAGATGTGTGTTTAAAAGCACGTGCAAATTGAATAGCTCCCAAAAAATAATTTTACACCTGGTTTTTTAATGGGGTATTTTAAATATTGTGTTTGCTATACAGGCACAGTGACACATGCATTCCATTAGGTGTGTTTGCCTTTGATGAATATGCAATTTGGGCATTTCTAGCAGAATTGTTAAAACTTGAGAGATATAGAGTTAAATTGGTAAACAACAGACACAGAAGGATTGATCAAGCATGAAGGATTGTAGTTATACTGAATAAATATGACATTTAGTATGCATTTCTGTTGTACAAAATTTTAAACTTAAATCTTTTACCTAGGCAAGTATGCACACTCCTCTCCTGTGCTGTGCTACAGTGCACAGCAAATATCTTTTTTAAACAGTACAGTTTCTTTCTTTTATCAATTAATCACCCACAAATCCTAGATGAACAGCACATTCAACCTATTTGCAATATTGTGTGGAATATTGAGTATTGAATATAAAGAGTGCAATATTGCACTCTTTATTAAGAATCTTAGGAAATCAGGCCCCAGTTGCTGACTGTGACTTCAAACAAATTAAAAGTCAATAATTAGTCAAATGGGGTAGAGAAAATTAAAAGCAGGGAAAGGAAAAAAGAGCTTGCAATTAATAGAGTTAAAGCAGCAGACCTTACGTCCCATAATCATACCTGTATTTCTTTTATGTTGTGTGTGGTTAATAGTTTGCATCAGTGAACTTTCCTGAAAACAATTACATAAGAAGGAATTCCAGAGGTGCTTTAAGTCCCTTGTCCGTAGCTGGGATCAGGGGGTCAGTTGTTGGCATTCTACAGCCTTGCTTGCTTCTCTTTTATTGCCTTGAAAATTGTAACTGAGATATGGACCTCACTGTCTTCAAACAAATGGTTAGTTTCCTTCAGGTGGAGGTGTACTGGGAGGTAATGGGAAATAAATTACTTTCTGCAACCTGCCTCCCGTGATCTTTTGAGAAACACTGAAATTCTGAAACTGAAGTGGAGGCTTGATCAACACAGGTATTGGTGCTGTAAATCTTCTTAAATATTATAAACTATAATTTTTACAAAAAAGTTACCAAAGTTAAGTAAAAATAGCTAAATCAACAAAACGTGCTACTACTCACCACAAAATTATTATGTGGCGGATTATATACATTTGCTCCCAGCCCTTTAGATTTGGGTCCTGCAACACCATTCACTGATGGGAATTTCAGCTTCCGCAGATGGAGAACCTCCCAAAAAATGTGATCCTAAAAATCAAGATCCACACTGGAGGGAAGAATGACCTCTTCAGCCCAATTTTATTTAAACAGATGGAAAGCTAATGTTCTTCTTCTGCCTCATCCCATTGTTTTCATTGGTGTAGTCAAACTCAAAATGGTCTACAGTTCCCAGATGACCTAGGGTAACAGAGTTTAAATGACATGTTTGTCTGAACACAGGCTACCAGAACTGGGTATGATTGGGATAAAACTAAATAAAAATAAAAAGAGCAAAAAGAGACAAAAAAGAAAAAAATATGAATGGAGGTGACTAATCACAGTGTTGGGTAAGTTACTTCTAAAAAATAATTTATTACTTTACTTAGTTACTGGATCAAAATTGTAATTAAATTACTTTACTCAGTACCTATTTGAAAAAGTAACTCACTACTCATTACTTTACTTTTCTTTTTTCCCACTCAGATACAAATTCTCAAGGGAAGGCAAGTTTATTTGTACAGCACATTTCATGTACAAAGACAATTCAAATTGCTTTACATAAAACATAAAATAAACAAAACAATCAAAAGAAATATCAACGGTTTGATCATTAAAAAAGATTGAAAGAAAGTTCAAAAGAAGTGAATTTAAAACAAGCATAGATAAACAGTGCAGATTTAAACTTTTGAATACAAATTAATCAAATGCAGTTGAGAACAGGTGGGTCTTTAACCTGGATTTAAATGCCCTGAGTGTTTCAGCTGATCTAAGGCTTTCTGGATGTCTGTTCCAGATCTGTGGAGCATAGAAGCTGAATGCAGTTTCTCCATGTTTAGTTTTCACTCTAGGAACTAACAAAAGACTGGATCCAGATGAGTGGAGAGGTCTGGCTGGTATATACTGGGTAAGGAGGTCAGTCATGTATTTTGGGGATGAACCATTCAAAGCTCAAGGGAAAAACAGCTTAACGCTGCGAGTCTACCAAGCTATGCACCCCACCCTCCCCCGCTGAGCGTGAGCGCAAACTCATATTGGTCAGTCGCATGCAGTTTAGAGAGAAGAATAAATAAAGAAAGGGTGAATTAATATAGAAAAAATTGGCTCAGTGTCCCAGGAAGAAGCGGACTCTGCTCACCTGCCGCTCACCTGCTGCTCCGCATAGACAAGACCACTTGCAGCACAGCATCTCTTTTTGTCTCAACTTTAAGGCAGTTTGGAAAGCACCTTGACTACAGCAATAAGTGCATGTCTATACTTTGACCGATCCCCGACTCTGCACGCATATGCGTTACTAAGTAACAAAGTAACAAGGGTTTCTATAGTCCTGTAAGTATAATTAATTACCAAAATTTGAAGTGTAATTTGTTACGTTACTCCATTATTGACAAAAGTAATTAAATTACAGTAATTCGTTACTTTGTAATCTGTTACCCACAACACTGACTAATCAGTCATATCATCAATCATTCATAATCTCAACACCTAGGAGTTAGAGCGCAATTTGCACGGCAAATTTCAATGTAATGTCAATCATCCAATATGGTGAATTGATCTATAGTGGGCAGCAGGGTTTCCAGATCCCGACCCGGGGACTGTTGGGAGAAGGCGGGTACACTCTAGAGAGTCTGTCGCAGGACCTATAGAGCTTTAGTGGACACGCTCACTATGCCGGCTCCTAGGAGAAGAGCTCACGGCCAGACAGAGGGCTGCTGGATGGGAAAGCTCAGGGTCTGCTCAGGCATCCTGAACTTCATGATGTTTTCTTATTTTCACTAAGACAACAATAAAAATAAAAAAAAAAAAAACAAAAACAAAAAAAAAACAAAACAATCAATCAGACAAAGCAAGAGGAGAGAAAGTCACTGGAGCTACTGGGAGACTAAATGTTTTCATGAACCCAAACATGGAGATGTGATCACCGATGTTTTTGTAGAGCTCTTCGAAATAAATAAACCTGATCTCTGAACATCAACCGTGTCTCCCATGCATTGTTAATGAGATAAACAGATGCAGCTCCATGTAGCAATCAGGCTAAAAACATTAGCTGATAGCTCCTCCCACACGCGGCCGAGGCAGCGAGTTTAGGGAACGCATTTTTGGCCACACGGCGAGCAATTAATTCTCCGCGTGGCGAAGGAGGGACGGGACAAGCGAACTGGTTGCGCGAATCGCGTTCGGTGTGAATGTCTTTAGATTGTCTTTTTTTCATATTTGTTAGTTGGAGGACTAAACCAATCTTCACAACACATTCATGCCCACACACACTCATTCACATATGTACATTCACAACACAAACCTTGGTTCAGGGACAAACCAAAGAAAAACTCATTAAGGGAATCTGGCAAACACCACTACCATCAGCTCATAGGGCAGGCCTATCCTCTTCCAAACAGAAATACACCATCCAGAAGGAGGTATAAAACACAATAAATATAACTTAAGCTGTGAGCCATATGAAGAAAAAATCAAGAATTAAACCTGACATAGTTACTGTTGTTTAGTGTCTTTTCTTTTTCTGGTTCTCTGCAGACTGCCGTGGCTCTTCCCAGTTGGGTCATGCCTTCTATCCTTAAAATTCCCCTCTACCTTCGGAGTAAAGCTTCTTCTAGCTTATCATCATGCAGCTTTGTCCCTAAATCAGTAAACCTATGTGGGTGAAGCATATGTTTGTGTGATTTACTAAAGCACAAAAGGAGTTTCTACAATCTCGCAAACTGTCAGCACACAAACGAAAGAAAGCGTAGATAAATCCCTCCTAAACAAACGATCAGAAGCAACCAGCTAATGTATGCATGATGTACAGAAATAGAGAAGGACCAGGCCTTTTAACTATAATTGCACCCCTAGTTTAGAGGGGCTTGCACATTCTACCACACACTGTGTGGTCCAAATAAAACTTCTGGATCAGAACCAATCATTTTCCATGATTTCCCATCTAGACAGAACCTTTACCTTTACTTAGTTGGTGTGGTTGTGGACACACAGTTTACATTTATTATTCACATCAGTCCTAGTTCATTTTAATAAAGTTACTGAACTGTGTTTCACCTTCACTCCATCTGATGCAGAAACATCAGTTTTCTCTGCTTTACGCTGTTATCATGCTACACTTCTCCCTTAGATCTCTTTCAAAAGTATTCAGAAAAGGTTTATATGTTTAAATAAGATCACTTAAATTTTAAATGTGCAAAAACGTGAAAGTGTGAACATGCGAAAACAGGTTCAGGCAAGAAAGAGGTGAGAAAGAGAGAGCTCTTATTAATGCAGTATAATGGTGTTGAAGTGGCAATGGCATCTTTGCCAAATACACATGTTCATTGAAAGCTCTCACAAGTACTGACTTAAACCACGTGAAAGAGCAGACACTGAATATTTTAAAGAGCCCAAAATCATGTTTTTGGTGTTTTTAATATTTCTCATGATGGAGGACATAAAGTAAACTACGCTGTGGTAAGTGTTTCATAAAGTCTTCATCAAGATAATGTAAGTTCCATTTATGATGTACAAGTGATGCTGCCATACGGTGCCCTGAAACCATACTCTAGTTGCTAGTAAGATGTGCTTACTGGCTCCTTACTCCAGTGCCTGTAGGACCTAAACTTTATTCTGATTGTCTATTTTCCTCATTACTACCAGCCAGGTTGTGTGCAACAAGTACATACTTATCACGTAAACAGCACGAATGTGCCCCTTTCATGGTGCGCTTGTGTTTTTTTTCTTTTTCTTTTCTTGGGGGGCAGGTTGAGAAAATAAAAAAGTCTGTACAAAATGCCTTCGTCTCACCTACTTCACCCTTACTTACCTTTATTTTGCTACAACCTGTTGTCCATGACTTGCCAGTTGAAGAAAAAACTTGCATGAACATTTTATCTCTACAGACTCACGTCATTGACAAGTTGTCAATGACCTTGATATGCCATGCAGGATACGTGCTTGCCTCATGCAGGTTTGTCAATTTTTTACCTACAGACAGCCCATATCCCCCTATAACGGCATTTGAGACTAAGGCACAACCAACATTTACTGCATGCTGTCCATCAAAACAAAGAATAGTACTCACAATGCGACCTCAATTCCCCCTTGCAGATGGGTCAACAACCTCTGTGCATTGCTCCAGGGTTCTATAATTATTCTTGCAAAACCAAGTCATCACCTACTACAAAACACAGTCTGGTCCTTGTGATCCGATTCAGCAGGAAACTCTGCCACTTGACAGTCCCAATGTTGGTTTAGTAAATTGACATGTCAAAGCTGTTGTTTCGTTCCACTGTATGAGTTCAGGGCTATACAGTGGCATAATGGTTAGCATGATTGCCTCACACCAGTCTGCGCAGTCTCTGTGTGTCAGTGGAATAAATTCTAAACTGCTTTCCCTGTTGATGCTGTCTGATGAGTTTCTAAAGCCAGAAGAATTTACATCCATATTAATTGTCAGTCATACTCATCAATCATTATTCTTTATTCTCCAATAGTCTGAAGTGTTGCAGACTGTTCTTTAAACACATGGCAGCAGGCACTCTTGTGTCAGTTTGTCTTTATCAGAACTTCAGTAAGTTAAAGTCTGGCAAAAAGTTACAAAAGAAAAAGTACTTTATCTTGGGTCCTTTGCTGATGTGTGAAAAATAGAGACAGAAAAAGCAAATAGATATGATGGAAACAAAAAAGCAGCTTTTTTTTTACTATTAGTGAGGCAGAAACAATTTCAAAGCTTTAGCTTTGAGAGATAAATGAGGACGGGACGAAATGTTTAAAGACATGGAGCATAATGACTTCTTTAAGTATGAATCTTAATCAGGCTTTTGCTCTGTAGTGCCCTTTCATCTTCTATTTTAAGTTTAGAAGAAAAAAGTAATGGTGTTTTTAAACCTAGGTCTATTTTTAAAGTCTTTGATCGGAACCAGTGATTGTAGGAGTGAATTATAAAATATTTAGCATTACAATCATTGTGGCAGTTACCCCTTAACACCAATGATGGCAAAAGCATGGATTCTGATGTCTAAATTAGGGTTTGCCACAGACCAAGAGGCACAATTCAAACAGTTAAGGAAATGTCTGACCCACGTGTAAACAACTCAAGTGTCTTAATAAGGACTGTTTACAAATCATTCCTTCAGGGAAAAATAATAAGTCAAATCTGTAATACATATTTATTCCAAGAAATTGAATAAAACACCTTAAAACTTGGTTGTGCGAACTGAAAAAGGTCACAATAATATGATTTTTTTTACTTTTTGTCTTAAGTTGGTTCATGTTTGTAACAATAAAGTGTTTTAATGGATTTTTTTGTGCAGTTTTCCTATTTAGTTTAGATTCTAATGTAGCTCATTTGCAATCTTTTATTGCAATCTAGCTCAGCTCAAAATAGTGGCCTCTAACCTATTGTAGATTTATGAAAATCAACTACTGTTGAAGTCCCACTCCAATCGTTTTTTTTTCTTATCTATTGTAAAAGCGTTCCCAGATGTTTTTTTAAAAATTATGTTTGGTACATTTTTCTTTTTGTTTTTGCCCCCAAAAAACCCAAAACAAAACCTGTGTGGTTTTCAAGTGCATAGTTTCTGCACAATTCTGCAGGAGTTCATTCGAAATTCACCTCTAATTTTGGGCGGAACTATTACCATGGAGTAAGCCCGGCCCCATTTCCCATCACCCATATGTTTATGGGTAAATAGCTCTCATGCTAGCTTACAGCTTCTTACAACCTCAAGCTAACATTATCGTTTGAACAAAAATGTTAAGAAATATCAGAGCATTCCAGCCGTACAGTTGTCAGCCAGACGTCAGCCCAGACTAGGAAAACAAAGGTGTACATAGAGCTATTTGTCTGGAAATCGATGCATCGGAAAGGAGCAGAGCAGTGAGCTTGTGGCCCACTGTCTGATTGTAACACCAACATCTCAGTTACAAGCTTTTTCCAACTGCATTTTTTCATATGAATCGCAATGATTTAAATGAAGAAATATTCAGAAACCCAATTTTGAGCTTAATTATTTTTACATATGTCCTCTATCATTACAAAAATGCTCAAAGAATATTTTGAAAACACCAAAAACACGATTTTCACTGGAGTGAGTCTTTAAATTAGGATGTATAAAGCAAATCTATATTAAGAAAACACATGGCTTTTCCAGGCCTTTAGCAGAACAACTCAGTATTCTGGCAGCAACAGTGACATGAAGACTATTTTGTAAGTTAATTATCCTGACAAACATCTTCTGCTCCCCTTTAGGCCATAATAGTTTTTCTGTTTCTGCCAAGTCGACAGATGAATCACGACAGTGTTACCCCGGGCTCATACTGCATGCGGTCCAGCTCCGCTGTGGACGCCGGAGTTTTTACGCAACTTGAAAAGCGCTAGAAGCACTCGCACTGCATCCAGTCCGGTTCGGCCTCTCCGGCACTCCGTTTCCGTTTCGTCCACTTCAATGTTTGCCGGACACCAGAGTGAGCCAGAGCACTTTTTATGATGTTAGAGGAATGAACAACCTAAACCGAAAATCATGCAAGCGAGTGTAAAGTGAATCTGGTACATTTTTTAAAATAAAACCTATTTTTTGCGTACACAGTCAGATATGTAAATTTAAGTCTTATATAAGACAGAAGTTTAATACAAGTCTCGTGCTAACCAATTGGATGAAGACGAGTCACGCAGAAATGTTTACTTGTATTTCGTCTATAAATGGTGGGTAATCACGTGAACGTACCTGAGTTTGGAGATCCCCGAGGTCGGCCGCAGAGCCTGTGGCTACAGCAGGACTGCAAGTCATCCATAGCCATAGCAAATGTGATTCATCTGCTGTAGCTAGAATGGTCCGCAGCCTCACCAGAGCTGGACTGGATACAGTGGGAGCCCAGGGTCAGTTTAATCATTAAAGGCAAATAAACCAGAGAACAGAGGGCAGTGACCTCTGTCACTGTGACATTGTAAGACTCCTATTTGATCCTTGTGACCTGAACTAAAAGTTGAATCTGAAAATGCTGGGATATTTCTACAATAATGTGAATGTGGTCACAGCCTGTATGGTGGCTCCCTCAGATTCAACCCAACCTCCTGAGAGCCAGAGTCTTCTATAAAGATGAGAACAGTGTGGGCATCACTTGATCCCCTTAGGTGAAGAGTGGTACTTGGGCTCCAGTGCAGAGGCTGACAGCAGTATGCTTACACAGTGAAGACTGCAGGGGTAGCCTGGGTTAAATACAGGGGGTGTAAAGTACCTTGCTGCTGTAGGTTGTTGTTGATGCTGGATGTCAGATGACGACTAAAGAGGAAAAAAAATTTGCCTGATGACGAATAAATTAGTCACCTCACTTGGAAGTAGTCATTCACCATCTTCTGCCGTGTACTAAAGAAACACACTCACTCAAAAAGGTCATTGTTGGAGATTGTGAGCCTGATACTTAACTTCTTTATTAGAGTTAGCAAGATATTGCTCAAAGTGCCTGCCAGTGACAGATACTGTATGCTAGCAGCTTTACTAACAAGCAGCAAAAGGTTCCTTCAATAAAGAGTCATCACCCCCAGATCTGCTCCAGAGATCTACTCCTCACCCTTGTGTGAGCAAACACCAAATGAGGTATGTCCTTAAAGTAATTCAGCTTAAAATATTTTTGCTCATATTGTTTTTTTTTTCTTTTTGTCAGTGATACTTCAGGAAAAGTGTCTCCTTTTTTCGTCTGGTGTGCTCTGAGAGGCTGATTGTTTTTCAGGAACCCCACACAGGATTCCCATGAGATTCCCATGGGATGGGAGTCATCTATCCAATAATCACAGGATTGGGAAGGCACAGGATAAAATCCCTATGAGAGCAGACAGCTACTCTTGGGTGAAGTCACTCTACATATTTTTTTCCTATTAAAAAAATAGGAATATTGATATTGGAACAATTTCTCTTTCCCTGGTACCATTGCAGATGGAGCAGCTTAGAAAGCTCATTTAAGAGACCTGATTTCTGGTGAACTCTGATGAACCCTCACCTGAGTGCAGAATAACAGGAGATGGATATTTAGACACTTGACTTCTAACAAGTTTATGCATTTTGGCTGCTGACTTGCTGCGATATAACAGGGTTAAACATTTTAATGAATTCACACATAAGGAAATAAACTAAGATTTAGTTTGTTAGTGACATATTTAAGGCATTCCAGGTACGCAATAATAGCAGAGTGCAGTAAGTCAGAAAAATAAGTGCTAAATTCCAATAGCCTGCATGATGTTCCTGTAGGTGAAAGGGAAAAACAAAACCTGCTAAAACATCGTGTTGTTTCAGAAAATCCAGTGTTTATAATCTAATTAGAATAGATTTTATTGCTGAAAATCTAATTTGCTTTTCTTCATGATGGCTTTTTTTGATCTGTCTCCTAATGGTTGTTGTCTGCTCTCCTCCACATCAGTCAGTGTCTGATTACTCTACATAAGCATCAGCTTTTACCCGATTCAGATACAGGATTTCATTACAGTTCGAGGCATGGTTTGCATTTCTTCTGAACTTAAAAAAAAATCCCTCTTGTGAGGTGAGCTTTTCTGATAAAATATCAAATTATATTTCTCTAATGTAGTGTGGATCAGATTAGGTAAAAACTTCATCCATGAAAATGGTCTTCTTCGAAAAGGAAATGGACACGCTTCCAGGCAGAGTATCAGAAGAGCTTCAAAGGTAAAAACACCACTCTACAAACACACACACAAACATTTTTGTGCCACTTTTTCAATGACTCCTCTAAACCACTTGCTGAAGAAAACTCATTTCAGAAAATTCACTTTGCCTGAGCACCTTACAGCAGTGCTATATCATGAACCTGTTGGATATTTTCAAAGCTGGTATACTGAGTCTTTTCCAGAATTGTGTTTGGACAAAAGTTCCTGCGTTTGTGTGTGGCTATGTGCAGTCATTTGAGTAACATTTAGCAAAAATGTAGATGTCAGTCAGTTGCAAGGCAGGTATTCTTTCATGAAGAAAAGATCAAATTGCAGAATAAATTCCTAACTTTCATTAACACATTGAAAATCTCAGTCCCTTTAAAATGTTTGAAATGAAACAAACAAACAAACACAGATTTTACATTACATGGAAACTAGACAGCAATCAAAACTCAAAATCACAATTAGTCAGAGTCAAAACTCGTCTGGCTCTGGAAATCGTTTGGCTTTATTAAATAGTGAACATTGATTATCCTTTAGCAGTCTGTTCCATACTGTGATGATGGCACATCTACTTCCTTCCTTATCACATTGGCAAGTACAATGGTTACCTGCAGCGGGTGAGGATAGGTGGATTTAGGTATAACACCCTTTTTCCATTATGATCCAAAGTTTAGATTGTATGACTTTTTACAATGTGCAGAGCTGCTGGGCTATGTTCAGACATGTCAGTGCAAATAGAACTGCACCATGTAATCTGCATGTTGCAACAATGCTGCAATTCCAAACTGCTGCAACATTGATTGCTCATATGCAACATGTGCTTTTGAAACGTAATAAATACAATTTAAAGTCCTTCCAAATCCAGACTGGAATTCAGTTTTCAAAAAGTGCCAATATACAGCTTTTGCACCAACCCATATAGTGCTCTGTCTCAACATCAGACTGACAGACCAATAAGTGCAACGGGGGGAAAAAAGTCCTTGAGCATCTGGACTTGATTAGATAAATGGCTGGAAAGACCTCCTGAAACTTTGTTTTCCAGCAGATCCAAAGATGACCATAATTAAGTCTCATTGGGTTCTGTCCAGGATGTCAAGAATCGTCCCATTATCTTCAAGTGCAGTATTGTTTGGAAATTATTAAAGATGTAGATGTGTTTAATGTCAGTTTCATCTGCAGCTGGGTGCCACTCGTTTTTTACTCTTTCAAAGCAATAAAAGTAATAACAGTCAACAGCTTTTTAATTCCATGTTTAATTAAGACTGAGGTAAATCTTCTGTTCCAGCAAGATATTAAATTACAGTCTGAAAGTTTTTGCTTTCATGAATACAAATATTAAGAGTCTGCAGCAAAAATAAAAAAAAGGATATTAATTTTATCTAGTTTAAACACAGCAACCATTAACTTGCTAAGCTGAACATTTTTTCCTTGTTTAAATGAGTATAGGCGCTATCTGTGCTTTCGTCTCTTTTGAGGTTTGTTCGTGATCTTGATTGCAATTTTGTAATTATTGTAACACTATATTGCCTATGCATAACACTTTGCCTTTTCAGTGACACCTTAGAAAAAGTGACTATTCAAACATAATTTTCGAAACACGTTCAGCCAGTGCTGAATTTTTTTCTTGGCCACATGGACCCAGAAGAAGGGTTAAGGTTAGGATCACGGTTAGCCTATGGTTAGGGATAAACCATCAAATGGCTCCTGAGTGCGGCTGTTACTGCCGCTCACCGCTCCTCCAGGAGATAGATCAAATGCACAAAAACACATTTCACACATATGTGTGCGACAGCTAAGAGGACTTTAACACAAAGTTTTTAATTACGCGCAGCTAACAACAAAATCAAGCCCTGGACGCACCTAAAATACGAGCGGGAAATGTTGCAATGCGCATCACTTTTTGTGTTGGTCAATTAAGATCAGCCATAATAATAAAAAAAAAGAATCTTTGATAAAAGACATTAAAGTACAACTTTTGTTTTCAAAACCATTGACACCCGCCCTTCAGATTTGACATCCATTGAGTCTACCCGTCATGTGACCTGCAGCTAGGCACCCTTGGCTCAATGTGCTCCGCGGGGGTTGGATAGAAGTGAGTTTGGTAGACTCGCAGCAGTGCAGTACAGTGCAATAAAGGCAGATGTAGAGAAAGAGATAGACTGGTGTAACTCATTGTAATGGAATACAGTCAGCCAGAATGAACATGAAGGCATTTTAATAGTTCAAAACCAATGCTTTGGCACCGTTATAAGCCATGTTAGAGCGTATCACAAAAGACAGCCAACACCCTTCAATGTAGAGGTCAGAAAAAAGCTTTCATTCTTTAAAGTAGGTAAATATTAGTCAATGCACGTCTATTTTTAGTTAAAGTCAGGTGATACATACTTGCTGACACATTATAGACATTGTAGTTAGAAGCAAACTGGGCTTGTTTGACTTTCTCTTGCCCAATTATCACCAAATTCCCCCGTCTCCCAGCGCTTCCGAGTCTCAGGTCTGTGCAGTGACACTGCTGCTGGCGTGGTGGGCACACATTTTCCGTTTATCAATTGAGTACAGCATTTCTTCAAACCTTTTGTCAACTGCATAGAAACTTACCTCAAACAAACTGTTTTAAACTGGTGTCCTCTCTGTACGCCTCCTTAGTGTTAAGCACATCCTGTTTCCTGTTTGAACCTTATGTGGCAATACGAGTTGGGGGGTCAACAATGCCGCCTGAAGCTGTTCAGCTCCAGGAAAAGACATGTATAGGTCCTTCTTTGAACAAAGCAGAGGCTGTGGTTTGTTTTAAAATATAATTTATTGGAATCTAGTTAAAAATAGCCTGGAAAGAATTTCCATTAAGCCAATAGAAATGTTCAGGAGGGGGAGCTTACCAAGGTGGCGTGAGCTGCACAGACACAAATAAACACATCACCATATATTGTGATACACTGCACACATGATGGAAGGACCACACGGTACACCGGAACCCACCACCAAGCAGTCAGTCCACCACCTCAAAATCAAATAAAACCCACACAATTGAACACTAAGAGTGAAAAGTGAGAAAGCACCTATGGGTCGCCTGACCGCCAACGCCAATCAGCTGATTACTGGGAAGAAGAAGTCCAGACCAGCGAGCCGCCACGGCAAGATGAAGTCTCCTCCATGCAGCAGGCGTATCCGTCCCAAGCTGTCCCACCTTGGCGGGGCTAGGGACTCGTAACGAGGAACCAAGAACAAAAATAGTCAAGGTAAAGCAGGAGCTTTAATCCCCCATTTACAGGGAGAGAAGGAAGCGTGCAGCCAAAACACGATTTGGTCACGGTCACTGAGAGGAAAGAAATTCATGAGATGCAGGAGCTTGATTGTTAAAAACAGGAAATGGCAGCTTGACAACCTACTGGTCACTGAGAGGAAATGGGTCTAAGTAACAGTCAACATCATGTTTGCAGGCTACCGATGCATACTGCAGATGCGCCAAGCAGACGAATGACAAACTGGCAGTGAGCCGACTCGTAAGCTCCCACCCCACGCTCAGATCTGGCTTGCCTGGTTTCCCTGGCTTGCTAACCTTCCTGCCCACTTGCGCTCCAACTTCCTGGTGACTCGGTGTATGGCAAACGAAAGGGATCATACCAAAAAGCAAAGGGATGAGGGCTTTTAAAGCACAATCTCCCAATTAGCCAACGTATCCTACACAGCCTCATGAATAGTAGGCGTGTCCGATTTATCACAATCAGTAGACACACATTTTGGGCACATTGTGGCGCCTGAGAATTGCTCATTTTCAAAATGTGTGAAATAATCAAGGTAAATTCCTGCAGCACCACTTACAGAAGATGAAAGTAAATTTAGTAAAGTAAAAATAACAAGAAAAAACTTTGTGCTTTATGGACTTCACGGAAAAATTGGTGTGGATATAAAGGTAATCTGTTCTTGACTTTGCCGTTTTTGGCAAAATATCAAATAACAAGACAGGCCTGCTTATTTGCATCCCACAATTCATACCCCTTATGCTATTTATGGGGGTCGAGATGACCCGATTGGCGTGTAATCTTTCCCATGACAAAGGTGGACAAGATTTCATGTCTGCCAGGGACTCCAGAAAAAATAAAAATCATTTTTAAAAAAAGTTTAGTGTGCTGTTTTGTGGGTTTTAGATGACCAGCGTTAGTTAACATGCGTTTGATAGCACAAAAGATACTCAAGGAAACTTAAAGAGCTTTAAAGAAAAAAGAAAACATACAGGAGCAAAAAGCATAAAATAATAAATTGTTAATAAAATCACTTTCAAGGATAAAAGAGATGAGTGGAGATAAAAGACTGACCAAAAATGAATGAAACTGAGGAATTGAAAAACAGCTTCAACATATTTAGCCCTGACTGTATATCATCCTAAAATATCCTTTAAATTTTTGCTTTTGTTTTGGTGTAAAATCTAACTTTTCAATGTGCAGTCAAAAGTAAATCACTCTTTTTGCAACCAGCCTCCAGTGGTCATTTGAGGAAGTGAAGGATGTGTTAAATTCATTCACAGCTGCTCTGTGCAGCCACTTTGTCTGGTTCACTCCTTTATATTTACCACTCTTAAATCATTATTTGCAATATAATGTAGTGGATTATGGCTTGTTTAACAAAAGAAATAAAATTCATCCAAACATCAATTTTCTTAACCTGTTAGATCCTTTCTTTGGTCACTGGGTTTCCAGAGCCTCTTTCCATTCATTCATTTTCCAATCCGCTTTATCCCTTTCGGGGTCACGGGGTTGCCGGAGCCTAACCCGGCTACTCATGGACGAAGGCAGGGTACACCCCTGGACTGGTCGCCAGTCTGTCGCAGGGGCCACAAACACACACCCATGCACACTCACATGCACACCTAGGGACAATTTACAGTGACCAATTAACCTATGAAGCATGTTTTTGGACAGTGGGAGGAAGCCGGAGTCCCCGGAGAAAACCCACGCATGCACGGGGAGAACATGCAAACTCCACACAGAAAGGTCCCCCAGCCAGGACTTGAACTGGGAACCTTCTTGCTGTGAGGCAGGAGCGCTAACCACTGTGCCACCGTGCAGCCCGTCCAAAGACATGTCTGGAATTATTAATTTGTAACAGAAGGGAGTTGCTTGGTTTATAAATTATTCCTAATATATACATTTTATAAATTGAATGCTATTTTGCTTCTCATTTTATTTTATTTATTTATTTTTCCCATCTTTTAGGAGTCATTTTCCCAAATGCAAAAAACATGAATTTTAAGTTAGGCAAAGAATAGCCATTATAGATGTTTACTAAGTCAATAAAACATGCAATAGGAATTTGAACATCAATGTAATTTTTGTTGATCTGTAAATATTGTTTATGGAGTGAACTCCTTTTTCTTTATGGAAATGTGTTCATAACAAAATGTTTTGATACCCACCCATTTTTTTCTCATTGTTAACATTTAGGAAGTTTGGGCTATATATTCCTGCTTCTACAGTGACTGTGGACAGCGTCATAGCTTTGTTCTTTTACCGAATGCTCTCCCATTTCCTTTCTCAACTGTTAGCTGGCAAGACAAGCTTTGCATCATTGATAGATGCTTGAAAACCTTGAAGAGAAGTTTTTGAAGCAGCAGAGAGAGCCTGTGCTCTCCTTTCCTGTTCATTCTCTTCTTTGCTCCTGCTGGTGAGCTGATAAATGTTGCATGGGGGTTACAGGAAAGATCTGTCTCTTAATCCTCAAGTCAGAAAGAACTCCCTTTTAAGCAGATTTAGGGGAGGTCCATCTTTTGTGTTTTTTTTCTACTTGTAGAAATGCGCCACAATTTTAAGCAATACCATACGTGCCATAGATTTAATTAGCAATTTATTATGTCAACACAATGTAGTGCTAGGATTTGGGATTAGCAAGCAAGATGATGTTTTATTCAGCAGTAATTCATTAATGTATTTATCATCTGGAGTGCCACTGATTCTTCTTATGATAGAGAGCAATCGTCTTCCACTGCATCTGCTTATCATGCAGCAATCCTGATTTTAAGTATGAGGCTGAGGTTGATGATGATGACTCTGCGCTCAAATTAGAGGAGTGTGCAGTAAAAGACTGAGGAGAATCAGCAGATATGATAAATTATTGATACATTTTTTATTTCTGGATCACAAGTAAAGTTTACACGACGACAGGCTCAGTCGCCAGGCAAAGAGCACTGCTCTGCTTTTTATTTTAGAAGGAATCTGTTCATCCATCTCTATAGTTTAATCCAAAGGTGGGTTATGAGGGCAGCAGTCTCAGAGGAGATACTCGGACCTCCCCCCACACAAACTTTCTCTGGTTCTGTTTGGTTATAGAACTAGAATTAAGACTTGAGTTTGTCGTTGTAACTTTTGCTTTGTACCTTACTTTTTTTTTTTACTTGTAAGATGTTTTGTAACTTGCACACAATTTGAAATAAAAGTTTCAAGTTCCAGGTACAAAATAAAACCTACAAAACATTTTTACCATATTTGGCTTGGCTGGAAAAACCAATGAGTGGTGAATTTTAACCAACCAATCATGTTTCTAAAATCTCCATCCAATCACGGCGAGAGAAGGGTAGGCCTCTGCACTGTTCTCAACCAAACATGATGATCTGTGATTGAGATTTCATTGAAACATTTATTAATAAAGAATATATTAATTAATAAGATGGAAGATGAACATCAATCAGATGGCTGCAGCTCGCAGCAGAGGACCCTCTGTGGAGGGCGGAGCGGAGCTCTCTGCTATCAGAATTCCGATTAACGAGCAAACCAATTATTATTTTATTTTGGGATGGGGTACCGACAGGATTTTTCTAAAACAATACGCACCAGCATTGTCTAAACATTGCAGAAACTCCCACCTGCCACCGCTGCAGGAGACGAGCAGTTCACCCTGAATACAGTCTGACACGCCTCCACATGTAAGCAGATTCTAGCCAAGGACAACGCCTGAAATCTTGCTGGATCAAACTATAGCCTACTCCAAAAGACCTTTTACTTTTATTCTCTTTCACTGACCTAATAAGGGATATTTATGAAAAATAAATACATATACACATATACTGGACCTTGAGGTCAAAGTGTCAATCTTCTAAAAGAGTTTAAAAATATATAGGCTTCACAAGGTAATGTAACAGTTTCTCCTAACAGTTTGACCCAATAACATCTGTATTCACAAAGTATGTACAAAAATGCTATTTATGTGGTTGAATTGTTACATTTGTTGTTTTGGTTGGAACCATTGACTTATTGGAACTGTACCGACTGTTACTCATAGAAAAGGGTTTACTTCCAGCTTCAACGAAATTAAATCAATTCAGTCACTATTTTTTTGCTATATCACCATGTTGGAGCCAGATGACGTCATTAAGCAGTGGCAGTCACAGTCGGTCAGTTAGTCCACACCCCTTACGAAAGAAAGCAGGCTCAGGAGGATCAGCCGATTAGATGTTTTGAGCATTCAGTTTACGGGCCAGCAGACACCACATATTTTTATTCAGGTTTCTGATTGGCCAGTTTATAACTTAAGTAACTTGCACCACAGACACAATATAATGAAAAATACATTAGGATTAGTAAGAAAATGTAAAAAAAAGTAACCATTCTGCTGAATATAATGACTACTAGCTGTTATTTTCTCAATGGAAGAAAAGAGTTTGGATTCCTGGAGCCAGTGGGCACTTTCTGTTTGGAATGTAAGGGGGGAAGGGTCATCTAGTCCAATTATCAGATGTGGTCAGTAGTAGGAACTCAAAAGTCAGAATAAAAGCTCTAAAGGTGAGGAAACTGCAACAACATGGCAGTTTTTAAGAAGGCATGCCCAGATTTCTGTGTGGCAGGCTATCAGCTGATCATTCTAGTATAGTTTGTACCTTTAATTATCATGGTAAAGTCTTCTTGGAGTATATGAGTGCAAAAAAAAAAGATTAAAATACATTTATACACAATGAAATACATAAAACTAGTTGAATGACAGATACAAAATATGCAGAAACTGTTATTTCACAAGGAACTAATTAGAAGCTTTGTATGTGATCTGACTCTTCATGTGGGTTGCTTTAAGTGTTTTTCACGTGACATCATAAGATTTTTTCAGTGTTAATTGGACAAGTATACTGTCAGTAGGTCAGAACAAGTAAAGTAAACTTTTTTTTTCTTTTTTCCATTTTTTTTCTGTAGCCGTAAACATATCTCCTTCATTTACTGCTCAACTAAGCTGGCTAATCCACCAGGAACAATGAATCTAAAAGAATATTTATTGTTTTCCAGTGTTGCATTCTTCAATGCAAATGTTTCCCTGTTGTAAATACCTTGAGGAATAGCAGCCCTGCTCAGGATAAATAATGCAACACTGATAAATGAAGCAACGTGCCATTTAGTGTGCCTGTGTGTGCAATATCAGTCTTTACTCTTAGTCCTTTAGGTTTGTGTGCATAGTTTTTTTTGTCATTGTGCTTGCATGACAAAATTGCAGCATATGTTTCCTGCTGTAGGAACTCTTCTGTCACAACTGACAGTCTTGTAAGGTTTTCTCCCCAGATAGAACAGCTGCAGCAATTATCAACGCGGGCATGGATGCAGACTTAAGTTCTTGCAGTTCCATCAGAAACATTATTATTGCAGGCATGTGTTTAGTTTTAAATATGCAATTATCATTAACGTGGATGAGATGAAAGCAGTTTTTGTGTGGTTTCTATGGTTTAAAACATGGTGTGATTTACATGACATTGTTGATATTACCTCCCGCACATACATGGGGTAAAAGGTTTCAGAGGGAGGCAATTTCTGTCAAAATTGCTGCTGTTAATAGACAATAAAAACTTTAATGGGTTAAAATGAATATCAGAAATGAGTATCTGAACACCATACACTTTGACACAAACTGAAGTCAATCAAAAAGAGACACAGTTGGGGTAGTCTAAATAAACTTGACATCATGGTGACTGCAGGACACACTGCTAGAGTTTACGGAATAACCTTTAAGACCCACTCCGATCATACTTTGATCTATTGTAATCTTTTATTGTTCAGCAGCCCCCCCCCCCTTCCCTCCCTCTTGCTGAGAGCTCAGAGTAGCGAATCGGTGACCCACTCAGCATTTTTACATCTGCTAACAACGATTCGAACAAAGAAACAAGGGAGCAGAGTGTCAAAAAACCAAGGATGCAGTTTAGGCGCAGAAATGATCAACAATTTCACTGAGGAAATCTAGAAAAGAAAATATTGCTGCATGTTTTTGTAGGCAAAAAATATAAACTGAATTTTAAAATATGTCACAACTTGTTTTCATTCACTATACTGCATGCTGCACACTCACTTCTTCAATCGTATAGCTCTGAGCCTCTTAAGTCATTGATTGGAATATAATTTTTAGGATTATAGCATTTCCACTGAAAGAAAATGTCTGTAGTCATTCCCGTTCTATTAAAGTAAAGAAACTTACTGAGAAATAAACACAATGGAAAATGAAATGTCCTGTCAAGTCTGTGTATGTGAGTTAGGTCCTAGGATTTGTAATTTCCTAATTTTTTCTATCTGATCTCTTAATTCTCTGGCGGTGTCTCAATTAAGGTTCTAAATTAACTTGAAATAGATTTTTCATTGACGTATGCCTACTCCGCCTGCTTTACACCTCTTTTAGTGCATAAAGGCCTTCATGAATGAGGCCCTAGGACTTTTCTCTTTGAAATGTAGTAGACATGTCTGCGACACAGGCAAAGATGCATGATGACACTGCCATGTCACTGTCAGCTTTCAGAGAAGACTTTCTTTGAGTCTTCCACAGTCTGAGCAACAGCAATACCGGTATGTAGAGAAGGAACGTTCCACAGTTAGCCACAGCATTTGAAAAGGTTTGATTATCTCTGGATTTCAAGCTAGAGTGAGGAATGTCCAAAAGTAGTTGCAAAAAAATACCTTCAGTCTTTTGGAACTCACAAGAGCAGGATTTCTGATACATTAGAGGTGGCAAATCATTATGAGTGTTTAAAGCTCTTAATGGGGGCGGCCGTGGCGTGGAGGCAGAGCGGTCGACCTCTGAATCCCTAAGGGCATTCATGGTATTTTGATGAGGTTAAATGAATCTTTTAGTTATAACAAGCAGTCTAGTGTCTACCATTTCACCCGTGTGCTACAACATGACAAGCGTAGTTGTAGTTCCTTGTTTATTTACTAAGGACCACTCTATTTTAGCGTAAAAGTATTTTGTGCATTTAACACACATTCGGCTCCTTTCTTCCAGCACACATCTCTAATAAACTCATTTAAGGCCACAACGTTTTTGCTGTATGAGTTGCTCTGTATAATTCTATCATTGGCTGCACCCTACCTTTGGACTCTCACATCACAGCCTTGTTGGCTATCTGCAGACCAGATCCAGACTAATCATCTGCTGAGCATGTGCTGAAATAGCCACCTTCGCACGAGGTGACAGAAAAAATGCTAGGCTCATGGATAATTTTGGACCACCTTCAGCAGCTTTGTTCCTGCAGCACCTAACTTCTTGCGCTTTTTCTCTACAGTTCAAAGCACACACAATCCTTATTTACATATTGCTATTTATTGCCTGATATTGATTGTGCGAGCGTTCCTAGTTAATCACCAGCAAATCAAAAAGCCAACAGCACATGCAATCTAATTGCATGCACAGGGAATTTTATATTTTTCATTGAGGATCTTCAGCCTCTGAGCATCATGTGTTTTTTCCCCCTTTTTAACATTGTGAAGTTTAATCTTTGTTTTAGCAAAGTTACCTCTCTAAAATCCATAACAGTGATTAAGAGAATTCTTTTGTGTAGTGTACTTTCACAAAAGTGACAGATGAGGCTTGAGGATGCAACCAAAATTATCCAGCCATTCTCTGAAGTATAACAGCATTTTTCACATAATCAAGTTATATGGAAAAAAAAAAAAAAAAAAACATAAAAAACAAATATTAAATTAAAAAGGGCCAAGCTGTTTGTCGAGAAAAACAGTCCCTTCTCTCTGGCGTTTTTGTTTCTAACTCACGCGTTCATGTCTAGCTTTGCACAGTTTTAGAACTGTTTTCAGGCTCTCCGTACAAAACCAGGCTTAAACCAGTGCTAAACCAGGTCAATCTTTGACCAATCAAGGACTTGGATTGGTGGTGACTTATAGATGGCCTCCCTTTTAAATTCCCAGAAGTGTCAACCGTTTGAAAATTGATTGTTGACGAGAAATTCATAATTGCAGTTTTTGCCCAGCTGGAATTATATTACACCAAGCCTTTAATATCAGAATAAAAAAAGCCTGAAGTGAAAAAACAAATAAAGATATGTTCTCAAAGTTACCACTTTCTGACCCTCCCTTTTGCCTTTACTCTCTTTTTCTGTCCCTTTTCATATTCTTGACTTTTATTAATTCCTTTTTGAGTTCCTTTGTTTTCTTCCCCCTGTTTTGTCTTTCTGTACTTTTGAAGGTGTGGCAACTCATTTTCTACTGCTTTTATTACATCTGCTTGCATAACTACCCTTTATCTTACCAGTTTAAAAAAATAAAATCCTTTAAATAGTCTGCTAACTAACTTGCTGTTACTGTTGACTAGGGCTGTAACAAGTATTTGAGTACTTGAATATTCACAATCTGTTCCTAAAAATTCAAGTACAAACATTCACAGTTTATGCTACGGTCACATTTAAACTGCTACTGTGCGATGGGGAAACATCAGCGGGATCTTTAAGATTAGCTGCTGCCTAACATTTTTTCCAAAAAATCCTCTGTGTGATCATGAATGCAGATGGTGGCAGTCAGGCCGCCATCAGTCGGTAGGGATGACGTAATTACGAAATTGGGCGACCCCAGGATGGTGGCACCTGAATAGCTGGCCAGCAGCAGCTCTTATTGCACAATGAGCAAATGTCTCCACTAGGCCGCTGTCCATATCTAGTGCCACCAGCCGCCCGCTGTATGATACCCTGGGGGTATATAAAAATTGTAATTTTACAGGATATTCTATGTTGAAGGAACATCTTGAAAGAAAAGGAATAAACTGAGAAATTGCTGATACTTTTGTAATACCAGAAGTTAAAAGTCTTTCTGACAAATATGATCACGGAAGTGGGAAGCTATGTTCACACAGAATGTCATTTCAGCCATCAGTGGCGCCTAGTTTCAATGTAAAGTCAATGCAGGGTCCATGGAGCTGGAGCGGTTGAGCTTGCTACGCCAGGGAGGCTGACTGGCAGACAGAAAAAAAGCCACTGCTGCATGGGGAGGCAGCCTGCTTGGGCCTCCTGCACTTTATGATATTTTTCTAATTTGTATTGAAACAATAATAAAAAGTTCCTCTAATTTTATTCTTATTTTTCCCCTCTTCGACTAATGCTGGACAGCAAGTCTTCAAACTGGGTCACAGTGGAAACCGGCTGTCATTCTGACACAGCTCCAGCAGCAGGAGTGAAGCTCACTGTATTGGGAGGGACTGAATTCAATTTTTCAATTCAATTTTATTTATATAGCCCAATATCACAGCCACAGCCGTCTCATTGGACTGATATCAGAATATTGCAAGAAACAACAAAGAAATCAATCATGTAAAAGTAAACAAAAGCTGTTTTTTAAACACACTAAGCTGAACAAACATCTCTGTCCTCACACCCTCCTTCTCGGTGAGGAGGGTGTAAAAAAACCCTATCTTTTTTTGGGGAGGAAAAAACTAAGAAACCTCAGGGTTGCCCACATGAAGGAGAGATCCTCAACCCCGGACGGACAGGTGATGCACTAGAACTATTAAAGAAAAGTGAGCTTAATTCATTCTATAACTACATAGTTAACAAGTATATGAAACAAACACGCCTAGATAAACAGCTACAAGTTAAGATAACAGCTAGATATTTAAATAAACAACGACAAGTTTGAATAGAGTAGCAGATGGGCTTCATCCAGTAGAAGTTGTGGAAACGGCTGGGTTTGCTGGAGGAGCCAAAGGCGAGGTCACGGCCAAAGACAGGAGTACAGGTGAGGCGAGGTCA
>BSAI01000138.1:3477621-3576271 GCA_036245035.1 Adrianichthys oophorus
CCAAAGACAGGAGTACAGGCGAGGCGAGGTCACGGCCAAAGACAGGACTGAATGATCACATAAACCCAGACATGGAGAAGTGTGTGCTTTTGTGGAACTTTATTAAATAAATAAATCTGATCTCTAAATATGCTCCTTGTCTTTCATACACAGACAGTCATTGCTCAATGTAGCAATGTATCTGCTATTTGCCTGTCACTGGACCGCTCTTGGCAACCTCCAAATGTGTCCAGGCAGCCACTGACCGATGTCAAAAAAATGTCTAGCAAGAATAGGTCAAATTTGTGCTTTTTCTTAAAACCTCAGGGTGTAAAAATGCGATTGCTGCCTTCCCAATTACAAATCTTGCTGAATGGCTGCCTGGCGAATTTCCTGAAAAACATGCATTTAGGTTGCCTCACGCATTTTAGGAAACGTGACTGTAATCTTACCTCCATCCAAAACATTTTATTCACATCTGAAATTCATTTTTTTCTCCAAGGGAACTTTTGATTGTATTTTATTGTTGATTTCAAGCCCAAATTGCTAGTTGTTTCCAACAGTGTACGAAAAGGAGACATTTTTATTCTTAACCTTAGTAGTTATGAGGATCAAACTTTTTTTTCAAATAGAACATATTGTATAGAATCTTTTAAGGGAACTTCTATAACAAATTAATGCTAACATCAGTGTCGGTCACTCACTGCATACACACACATTCACAAACACAGAGAGAAGCATGCACACAAGCAGCTGCACACAAAGAAACACAATCAGCAACAACAGCATCAATCACAAATGGAAGAATTTAATTTCCATTAATTTGGCTCCGGATTAAAGCTGACCCATTTCTGTTTAGAGGCTGCTTTGGACGGCAGACAAAGGCAAAAATGAGGACACATTACATTAATGTTTATTATGGGTACACCTAAATAAAAAGGACAAGGATGTCAGAGAGAGTTTCTGTCAGCAAATTTGATGCAAATCTTTAGTTTTTTTTAGTTCAAAGTTTTTCACAAAGATCACACAAACTGTAATCTAAAGACCTTTTTCATGTAATATTTAAAATTCAGCCTTTGGTCTTTTTAAATGTTCTATATTCTGTTTAATGTTGACATAACTTTGAATTTTGCATGAATACTGTAGCTCTGAACTTCTTTTTCAATATTCTATGCTTAAGTTGTATTTCTCTTTTTGCGTGCAAAGCTCTCAAAGTGACTTTTTTTTCTTGGCATTCCATTGACAATCAGTCAATTACTTCAAGCAGCTTGTTGCAATTTTGCTTTCAATAAATTATAGGTTTTTTGATTGCCGCTCAAGCACAAGGAAATGCTAAATTTGTCAAGTGGTAATTATTTTTGACAGCAGGAAGTTACTTCTCTGTTTAAGTGTGTTTATCAAAAGTTAGGAAAAAAATGGTGAAACTGTTACCCGTTTTGGAAAAGCAAAGACAGCTTTAGACTTCTAATTAAAAAAAGATCTAGAGAACACAGAACATGAAGCAAAAAAACAAGCTTTACTGTGTGCATTTATAATATCCAGTTTGATCTTAATATTGAGATTTGTTACTTCTCAGAATGGAACAAAAACAGATGCAGCAAAAACTTTGGATTGGGATCATTTGGTGAAAGGCAGGAACTGAACCGGCAATCCTCTAGTCTGCACCATAGCAGCCCCATTTGGGAAGTTTCTGTTGTCATTGTGATTTAAAAAGAATAAACATGAGTGAAAAAAATGTGGCCAAGGAATCATAAATTCTGCCATGGTTTGTAAATTTATGAGCACAACTGTATCACAATGTAATATGCAATTGTCACGGTCCATGGAGATTCCTGTCTAACTTCATCTATCACTTTGTCATCACCACAACAAACAAGAAAGAGCTCAAAGCTTATCCTTGGTGCAGTCCCATTTCCACCTTGAGCTCCTCTGTCACACTTGCAGCGCACTTCACCATTGTCATAGGCTTTGTCTGGGTCAGTGGTGTCAAGCTCCAGCCAAAAGCCTGCTGGTCTTTCAGAAACCCAACCCTACTTGCTGCTGAATACCTGGATCAGGTGTGTTTTGCTAGTAAGAAACGTATTGTAGGACGCTGGGCCTCAAGGCCTAGAGTTTGACTCTTGTGCTCTAGATTTTGAAATTCTCTATTCTTCACTAGAAGCATTCTCTTAGCAAATGTTTCTCTTTTATGGAACTAATCCATACTGTTACTCACCAATGATCCTTTCTGATCTAACCCCAGCTTCCATTACTCTCTCCTATAACTTCATTGTGTAACTCTTCAGGTTTATTCCTCTCAAAAATGCTCACCAGTACATGTCTCTTCCTTTCCTCTGGTGTTCCTCGTCATCCTCTTCAGTGGCTCCCAGTCTTAATCTTTATACTGATCTTTGTTACTTCTACATTTTCCTCATTCATCAGATCTTCAAAGTTCTTGTCAACACATTTCCATCCATGTCCTTGATCACCCTAACCTGCCACAGGTTCTTCCTTTCTCTGTCTCTTTCTGCTTTCCCAACCTCTTGTCCACAAATGCCCTTTGTTTGGCCTTTACCACCTCCACTTTCACCTTGGGCAGCATCACCCAACTCTTCCTGTCACCCCTCTTCTTGTTCTCTCAGTGTCCTACTTTTTCTTAGCCAACACTTTCCTCTCAACACACTCATTCTGCCACAAAGACTCCTTATCTGCTTTCCTCATTCCAGATGACACACCCAATGCCTTCCTATCAAGCTGTCATCTTTGAGAACATCCTGATCTCCCAAAGCCTGCTTCCTAAAAGTCACTCAGAGCTCTTTAGCTTCAACTTCTTCAGCATGGTCCTCTGCTCTGCCTTCTTCATGTTCTTCTCTACCAGGAGTCAAAAAAGCCAAAGCATTTCATTTATATAATCTAAATTTATATTCACTGTCATTGAGTAGCTTATTTTAATCCATTCCAGATGATTGTTCTTCTGGCCAGTAGGACTTAACTGGTTGATCTAGCAGACATTTTGCTGCTCATCCAAGGAGGTCTTTTAAAACTGGTTTAAATGCTGATGTGGAACACATTTTTTTTAATGTACCAACCACTTAAGAGGTGTGGCAACAGTTATTAAGAAGTAATGGATATATATGTTATGTGAGCAGATGCAAATGTTTATGATCATAGTTGGCTAACATTTTATTGGTTGGCAAGGCTCAAAAGTGTTGGCACTCATTTTTTTAAAAATTATTTTTCATGAGTGGCATGTCTGAATGGGATACCAGTGTCCCAGGCAAAAATTTCAAAACAAAGATTGGATTTCTCTGCGATTTTTGGGAATCGATGTATTTCAACTGGTTCATGCTTTGTCCTAGATTTATACAATGAAGTGACTGACTAGAACTGCAACCGGGTTGCAACTTGTCCAGGGTGTACACCGCCCTTTGGCAAACAGTTGCCAGGTTAGGCTTTGGCAGACCAGAGGCCCCGGAATGGATGCAGCTGGCTAAGAAAATGGATGGCTGGAATCACTGACTATTTTATTCTAATTTGGGAAAAGTCACCAATTAAAATTATGAATTGCATAAGTAGGTAAGTGGGTTTAAAATTGCACTTACATTCTCATCTTATTCATGCCAATATCATAATCGGCTCTGTTTTTACTCTCACAATTAACCACAAAATAAATTAGGTCCTTCCCAATTGTTGCTGCCAGAAACAGAATTCCCTTTTGGCTCAATGAATCTATATCTAACTTCTATATATGCTTCCATCTATCCGCTGTTTTGTTTGTTTGCTGCCAACTCTGCTGCCCATGTTAACAAGGAATTTATTAAGTAAACGCACTACCTCTGTCAGTGATAGTTTTCTTTATCATCTAAAATAAAGTATGCAGGATAGTTTGCTTGATTGTATTTTAGCACATTATAAAATATTTTTAAATCTTGTTAAATTTTGTGTCATACAGTACCTTCTTTTTTTCTCTGTTCTACCTTTTTCCAGACTGATCCTCTGATCCTTACAGCATCCCAGTGAGCGCAGCAGGAGACAAAGAAAATCAACTGACAGAGGTGTTGAGTAACAGCTTTAAGTGTCTGTGGCTGAATCTGATATCTACCGTTGATTTCATACACAGAAACATGTTGCATTATGCTCTAGTACCTATTCTTTTGTTCTTGTTGTACTAAATATTGCTTTGTTTCAGTAGGAGATGACATAAAACACATGTAAAAAAAAAACTGACATAACCAATTAAAATAAGAATTTAAATTATATTAGTAACACATAAATATATTAAAAACCTAAATCCTAAACAAATTAAAGACACCAAAGCTAAAAATAACAATAATATAATGTGTCTCTGCTGCAGCCTGAACACAAGGTTGGCTGTGACAAAAGTCCATCTGGGAAACGGAATTTCCGGATTCCGTAAGAGTTCAAACTGCTAAAGAGAAAATCAGAGATTTTAAGTGACTTTCAAATAGTAAAAACTGATAAGAAACTGTTCTGTCGGCAACAGTTTGACCCTCAGCATTTAGGGATTAGACCTCTCATGCTCTAATTCAGCAAAATGCTTTCAAATAATCATATTTCTAAGGTTTTTAATCTTGCCCTTCAAGCACTTTGTTCAATTGTGGTATTTTAAAGCACATTTCTGGTGGTTCAGTGTGGAAGTAGATATTCCCCGAAATTAAGTGGAGACACAAAGAAACATTTGACTTTGCCACATTTTTTCTACAGTTCCCTTCTTATACAATAACGTGTAAATTAATTCTTAACAGCAATAGATATCCAGGTGGATTTTTCTAAGTGAGACAAATCTATTTATACAAACTAAGCCTGACAATCTTTCTTTCTTTCTTTCTTTCTTTTTTTCTTTCTTTCTTTCTTATTAAGTTTTGACATAAAATGCATTTTTTACATACAGTTTTCTCTAAACGTTTAAATTTGTACTTGTGCTTCTTTTTTTTATTCCAGCTTGTGTGTGTTGCTGGTGAAGTGTAACAGTTCTGTTTTCACTTGTATCCCTTTTTGAAGCCCCATTTTTTTCTCCAAGGGAACGACAGGGATTTTATTGATTGAATTTATTGATTTAGCAAAACTGAACACTAAATAAATTGAAAAACCTCTGTCAAACACAATCAAAGCAGTTTTTGGTTAATATTTGATTTTTCTAATGAAAATAATCTGCAGGTATTTTTGATACTCATTTTTGTAAATGACTTATTTGATTTATGAAACATGATCTATGTTAAGAATTTTTCTACTGAAAAAAATAATTATAATCTGCATATACATTTTTCTTATGTTGGATACTTGCTCTATATTGATGACTTTTCTAATGAAAAATGAAAATAAAAAAACAAGCTGTTTTTAGTAATAAAAAAAAAAAACATCAGTGTCATTTTCTGTGACATTGTTTCTGCTGAGCAGCAGTAGTTCATTAGAAATTCATCTCTGAGTTGTGGGCAGGACCATTGACCGGAGCAAGCTCACCCCCACTTCCTGTAATGCATCTGTTTACACTCTCCCGCCGGCTTACCCCCAACCTAACATTACCGGTGCAACAAAAGTATTGAAGCTATCCAGCCATACAGTTTTGAGTCAGATGTCAGCTCGAAAGAAGAAAAGTAAGACGCACATGGATTTAGTCGTCTAAAAGTAGATGCATCAGAACGGGGCCTCGTGGCTCACTGATCTCAAAGCTACAGGTTTTTTCCAACTTTTTTCTTATTGTCTCCTCCTGATTCACAACAATTTGAATACATTTCAGCTTAATTTTCTTTCAATCCATCATGGGATAAAAACTACAATAACACACACACAAAAAAACTGTTTTTATTCAAGTGGATCTTTAAAAGAGAGAGAAATTAAAAAGGAACGAGGGGTATATTTTTTTATGTTTGTATCTCTGTTTTTGGTCATTTCTTTCATTTATTTTTGAACAGTTATATGTCCTTTGGAAACCATCATTCAAAGCTAATTATGTGATTGTCTGTGAATGTGCTAATAGGAAAACTATGGGATTATTTCAATTTAAAAAACAGAACTTTATCAAATGTTGTAATCCTTTTTTTTTTCAAAGAAAAAAGCCACAGCTTTACACATTAGCTCCACTTTCAGATGTGAACACAGAGGAGAGGTGGAGGAAAAACATGATGAGGATTGAACTTAGGAGATCCCATCAGGAGGTGAACATGGACAGGTGTGTGATTGTTTGGCCACACTGCTCCTGGGTGTTTAAAGGCACCCAGAAGTCAGTTGTTTCCTTCCTTCTGTAAACATGTTTACTTTTCCTCCTCAGTTCAGCTGGTTCTTTAACATAAATCTCCATCATGCAGATTTCACCGTTTGGATGCAAAACGTATCTCTCTGTGTTTCTTTAAGAGCGCGCAGAGAGGGCGGGGTGCAGTTCCGCGTCCGGCCGCTAGGCGCGTCTCTGCTCCATCAAAGCTCAAGGTGTTTAGGAAAGGAGGGGGTGCTGGGGGTGGGGTGGGGGTGGATGAGAGAGTGAGAGAGGGACGGTGTATTATCAGCCAAGTGCAGCCTCAATCGTGAGGAGCAGACGATGGAGGGAAAATCCCTCTCTTGGTTCTTTTTTCTCAAAATCACCTTCATTTAAGATGTAAGTCTGTGTTCCTGCAAAGACCTGGAGCCTGGCGGTTTGCTGTCAAGTATTCTTCAAATAGTTCTGAATAAAACAAAATAAAAAAAAAAAATAAACCTTTGGAGGAGCTAAGGCGCACTTGTTTGGGACTGACGCGTCTCCTGCGTTTCTTTCCGCGAGAGTAGAATTGTTGGACCGCGTATAACCTGACTACCCTCCGGAGTGAAAGTGCACCAGCCTCATTTCTCAGGATTTTTTTCTCCCCCATCATTTCTGGAGGTTGGAATATGTAGCTTTTGGGAGGACTTGAGCTTTTCCTAACGGGACGTGACGCGCAGAGGAATACTGTCTGACGTGAAAGGGGAAAAAGGCTCCGATGGATGCGCTTCTGATGGTAAAATACGCAAATCAGACTCATTCTGTAAGCTGCACGAGGGATGGAGGGATGTTGGTTTGGGTGATTTACCGCTTAAATCCAGAACTGTAAAAGCTGTGGGCTGATGATTGGTTCCTGATGTTCATGGCAGAATTACCCTGAAGATGTGGTGGAGGAAGTTGCGGCTGTGGAAATCGGCGTTTTCATTTAGGATTTAACGTTTGTTTCTTCTTTGTGGAGCGCGTACTAATGAGGGGATTTGCGCTTTTGGATAGGGTCCCGTGCCCAGCTGTCAAAAAGGAAAAAAAAAATCTCATTTTTCTCTGTCTGCCACAGACTTTCTGCTCAAAACGCATGGGCGCGCACTGTGTGCACAGTCGCACAACGAGCTGCGCAAAGCAGCCGGATTACTATTTAAGGGTCTGAGGGAAAAGGGACAACTTTAAGTGCGCTTTCACTCAACTGCTTTGAAATTGCATGAAAGAGCAGCATCCCGACGCGCGTCCTGCCCTGCTTAAAATGTGTCTTCATCCAAATGGAATATTACGATATGATGCTTCCACAATACCCATTCTTTTGACACAATTAAATTAAAACTCTTTTCGATTGAAAGGGGGGAGGGGTGTCAGGATGAATTGGAGGAGAAGTCTGCTGAATTGGCTCTCTACCCTGATATATATATATAAAAAAAAATAGAGGAGAGTTTGCGCCGTCAGCCGCCGTGGGGGCACCATCACCATGTAAAACTGGATAGATGTGCGCCTGTGTGCGTTTATACCTCAGAACCATGTCACCTAAAGAGCTGCAGTGTGTTCCTGCCAGCTGGGTAGCCATGGATGAGGTGAGATGCAGCACCAAGTTCCTCAGTTTGAGCTGAGGGGGTGTAAAAAAAAAAAAAACCTCACCATTCTAACAGACCACGGGTCTTATCCAACACCACCATCACATTTTCTACATCCAAACTTCACGAGCCCCTTCCTTATCTGGAAGCCAAAATCCATCCTCCCAGTGGTCTGATCCTGGTTGGAGTTTTTCTGGGCGATGCTGTTGGATAGTGTTAGTGGAAGAAATAAAAAAAAAAAAAAAAAAAAAACACGCACAGAGCTGAGATTTGAACAAGAACCTGTTTGCTACGCAGAAACTGAACCACTGGCCTTCATTTGGGGGCATTTCTGCTTATATGACACACAAACACAACAGGAATGCTCTCTGGAATAGTAAATCACACTGATACACTTAAAGAAAAAAAGGGGGTTATACCAAAAGGTCAATGTTCTAACATTTTCCTCTGATTTTCTCATTCTAACCACTATGAGGTGGAGGTTCTTAGACGATCGATTCTTTGCTGGTTCCTGCTTTTCAGTCCTGGGGTACGTTTAGGCCGTGCTGTCTATTAACCTGAACTTGCAGCCATTCTTTCTGGCTCAACTTGCAGTTTTTGTAAATAGGTGGTCAATCAAGCCCTGCTTCCGTCACAGTTTACATTGGAGCTCCTTTACTTTCAAATTGTTACAAACCAAATTCATTTATCAACTGTTCTGATGTTTCAACGACATAAAAGATTGTTTATCAAGCTCGACTAGCCTAAACCAACCAAAATGGAGGGCCTAGGCTTAAAACGAACGCAAGATCAAACAAAGAATGTGCTCACTGATTGATTAATGGCTGCTCCTCCGTGAAGAAAGGCCTATAAATTATTCTTTGACATTACCTAACTCTCCTCACATAAAGACTTTTTTATTTGGGGGGAGGGTATGTTAAAACACAAACACATGTGCGTGTTTCCAGAATATTTGTCCCTGTTGTCAAATGGAGGTCCTGTCAGAGTGTCCTTGGTGTGGACGCTGAAGGCCGCTCTGGCTGTGTGTCAGGTGCTGCAGGAAATGGCAGCGGCTGATAGCTTGTGAATTAGAATTTGTCCTGATGTATTCCTCCCAACACAACATTACTGTATAGTTTGAGAATACGTCTTTGTTTGTAATTATTATCAACGGAAGGAAGGAAGGAGGAACCATTCATGCCGTTAAACAGTGGGTGGCTTGAGCACAGACAGAGGTCTGTGTTGATCGATTTCAGAGCTTCTTTGTGTCAATAGTGATTGTTTTGAAGACAATTACAACTTTTTGGGGGTTGTGGCATTTACTATGTGTGTCTGATTTCTGTGCAGCACTTTATCATCCAGAAAACTGCTCAGTCTACGAATAAAAGCTCTCTAACTAGAAAACTACCAACTCAAAGGGTCTTTGCTCTGAACTCTGTTTAAAGGTGACAGGAAAATCGGGGCTTTTTGGATCAATGGCTGAGAAACACTGCTGAACATACCATATTTTAAGGTCTGATTATACAGGGATCAGGCAACTAGAAAACAATTACAATATTTTAAATATGCAT
Organism: Adrianichthys oophorus; assembly: GCA_036245035.1. Lineage (NCBI taxonomy): Eukaryota > Metazoa > Chordata > Actinopteri > Beloniformes > Adrianichthyidae > Adrianichthys > Adrianichthys oophorus. The sequence continues at coordinate 3,486,939 of BSAI01000138.1, forward strand.
CTCTCTTCACTGAGAGAGCAGAAAATAAATTAAGTATTGACAGTGAGGGCGTAAGTGTTTTTACTTATTGAGTCTTTGTTTAGGTTTAAGGGGAAGGATGTCTAATTTTCAACTTTGTTACTTCTATTTAATTGTATCCTGACTGTCTGTCTTTTAATAAAGTTAAGACCTAAAAGTACGTTTTTAATGACATTTAAAATGGAAGCTGAGATGACAGTTTGCTACAATTTGTTATTGGATCTGTTCAATTTTATTGTTTGACCTTTATTTGATCAGAAAAGAGCACATTTTCATTCACAATCTCTATTATTGGAGTGCTCTGGCAAAGCTGTGGACCACCTTACCTGTTATAGGCTTGATAAAGCATGGTGCATTCCCACTTTTGGTTTGGTCCACACTGCTACTTGTTTTCTCAACTAGTCAGCTTCACTGGCAAGTGGTAAAGTTCCACTAAAGCTCAAATAAATGAACCCTAACCCGCTTCTGAATAAGGATCAATTGTTTCCTTGCAAATAAATTGTTGCTCTTCATGGTGGTGTGATTGCAAATTAACTTAATGCACACCAAAGAGTAGAATTGTACAAAAGGGAGTAATTGTAAATTAAGTAATGTAAATTAAAACCGCCCAAAGTGTGAATATCAATGTGTCAATTATGAAAAAGTTTGAATATGACGTGGGTTACGAAGAGGATGGAGGTAGGGATTAATGTATTAATGCACAGTGGTCAGGAGAGTAGTTTTCCTGAGGTTTCCTTTTCCTCTCTAAGCTTGTTTCAGATTTTTGAACCTTTTTTCAGGTGGCTGGGTTCTCTTCAATCTTTTGTTGGCTTCCTTTGCTGCATTCACACCAAATACGATTCGCTCGTCAAATTCACACTGAATGCCTCTCATTCGACTCGTGGTAAATTCGCTGCTCAACCCCTGTCCAAAAATGTGCTCAGAAACTTACCAGATACACGTGGGAGGAGCTCCCACCAGATGTTTTTTGCTTCATCGCTTCGTGGAGCAGTGTCTGTGTTCATCTCATTTGCTATGCATGCAAGACACGGATGATGTTGACCAATCGGGTTTATTTAATTTAAAGAGTTCTACAAAAGCATCTGTAATGTCTGGATTCATTAGATCATCCAGAGACTCTCACAGTACGGTCAGCTTTACTCCTGCTGTGAGAGCTGCGTCTGAATGATGGCCACTTTCTGCTGTCTCTGTGACCAGTTTGATGACTTGCTGTCCTGCATTAGTTCAAAAGGGTAAAAAATAAGAATGCAATTAGAAGATCATTTTATTGTTGTCTCGATTAAAAAGGGAAAAATATTAGACAGTTCAGCAGGCCCTAGCAGCTACGGCCTCTCCATGTCACGCCTTCGTCCAACAGTAGCTGGGACAGGCTCCAGCAACCCTGTGGCCCCAAAAGGGATATAGTGGGTTAAGAAAGTGGATGGAAGTTCAGGATGAGTTCACATCTCATCCTCAGGCTTGAGTCCCCGATGGTCAGTTTCACCATAGTCCAGATTTTTAACTCAAATCACTCTGCTACCAGACCACCGCGCCACACCTGACTATTAAATTGCACTACAGGACCTCTGATCGCATCTGTGCATTGACTTAACATGAAACTTGATGCCACTGATGCACAAATCGTGTTTGGTGTGAATGTAGCTATAGAATGTTGGGTGGAAAAGCAAACCCTACAAGGGGAAAGGTGCAAAAATAAACAACATTGCCTCCCCATTCAAACCGAGTTGAACTATCCTAGTGCGAAAACAACCTTAGTCACATTTAAAGCTGATTCAATTTCAATTCAATTAAGAAAAACAAGATAAAAAAACTGAAACAAAATGAACAAAAAGCTAAAGATCAAACTCCAGGCGCATGCTAAGTTCTAAAAAATAAAAAACTTTCAGAGAAAAACTTCTTCAACTCAAAGATGTATTTCCAACATTTTGTCTGCTCACGGAGAAGGAGGTCAGTCCAAGAATGTTCAGGAAACAGTGCCAAGGAGATTTGGTTTGTGATGAATTTTAGTGCACGGTGATGAACAGTGTCCAAAGTCTGTAAAACCCCTGAGGTTTAGCCCAGACTGGAAGGACACATTCACAAGCCTTTTTCTCTGGTTTCAAAAGTAAAGCACAACTTACATGTTATTTTATTGGTTGTTTGCTATATATCATGGTCTTAGCGTGAGTTTAGATGCTAGTTTGAAAGGTGGAACAGTCAGTAGGAAATTGTTGCAGTAATAAAAGATCATTAATAATGAACCATTTTGAATACTGGCCCAGACATAATATTGTAGTTCAAATCAAAAAGTACAAGGGAAGAAATGTGCTTTCTGTAGAATGGGAAGGATGTGGGGTTCATCAGAACATGTAAACCCCATTTATACTCTGCACACAGGTTTACATTTTTTTGTCTCAAAGATAGTATTCTGAATTCAATCTACTTATTCAAATTTATGTCTTATGCTGCCATTTATTTGATGATATTGTTATTTGACTTGTTGCCAGATCTGATTGACAATTTCAGACTCAAATTCATGTCAACAAAATCCAGTTTAAATCTCAACCTCTCAAAAATCACCTTAAAATAATCAAACCGATGCTAGCCTCTTGGATAAGTGGCTGTGAGGATTGCTTCCTTTGTTTTGGTTTGTATTCAATTACGTGTTCTTGCTTCTTTTAATGTCTTCAGGCTGGATTTATTTATTGTTTTCTCTGTCACAGTCTCACCTGGTTTCATTGGATTTTTATCCACAAATGTCTTCATTAAAGTTAATCATCCTCAGTGTGTTTAAATGTCTGGTTTTCAGGTCATCTATTACGTTACCTCTTTTAAGAAAAAAAATACTCAGTTTGTTTCACAATTTTTTCATGTTTATTTAATTTTGTTTTTGTTCTCTGGAATTTTGGATACTATTCCACCCATTTGTGACAGAGGCAAAATGCCCTTAACTTAAAGAAAAAAAAACAGATTTCGGATTACCTTTTTCATAAGGTTGCTGCCAAGGAACCATCCTGGATGAATGAGTCTGCATTAAAAGTGTGTAAGTGAGCTTTGTGCAGGTTCATGCTAAGCAGTTGGGATTCATGTTAAAAGCACTACTTTATAAAAATTACTGAAAGCTTTTGTTTATTTTTCACAAATCATATCATCCTTTAACACTAAAAATTGTTTTTGAGTCACTATTAATACCATTATTGACAAAAGATTAAAAAAAGTCATGAATCGAAGCTTCTTTAAGCTTTAGTAGTAGCACCTAATTTTCCCCCCTCTTGACCCCCTTATAAAATATTCTAGCTCCGCCACTGAGTAAAGGAAACTTAAAAGTTTAGGGGCCTCAAAAGTAGTCGGTACCCGACAAAAATGTGAAAATCTGTGAGTGAAGTAGTTGGTGGGTACTTTTTGATAATAGATGTGGTGACCGTAGAAATCTTAGTGAGGTTCTCCAGAGCTTTGGCTTAAATTTCTACATAATTTACAATACATCAGTTGAACACAGGAAATTGAAAGAAGAGCACCCAAATAAAGAAGGGTCTGTGTCTCCTGTTTTGTTTAACAAATCAGATGACTCTCTTGCCAATTTTTTGTAGTAGCTGTTAGTAAATGTTTATTCACCACTCCGTTTGCCTATGAGTTCTAGAAATTGTTTTTTCCTGTGGTTTTGTTTACATATTCTTGGATGTTAAAACAGTTGATCAGTTAAAAGGCCAGACTTCTATAAATCTTTCCTATCTGTCCGTGCTATCTGCTGTGAGTTTGTGCTGCCCCCAAAACTCTGTCCTACTGCTCCCGTGAATGTTTCCTTCTAGGCCCGTAATTTTTTACTAACATCAAAACTGTTTGTTCGTTCATATACAGTAGGTAGAATTATCTGATAAGGTAGGACATTTGGAAAGGTTTGTCTATCATTTTGTGCCACGGGTAGGAAAATCTCAAGAGGTAGGACAGATCATTGGAACACTTCAGAATTCTTATTAGCATTTTGCCCCAAATGCCTGGAAATTGAAAATAAAAGGCCCTAATATTCAAATTTTCCTGGGGGTGGAGCCTTCAGCCCTCGGTATTGGTAGCCTCATACTTTCTCCTCATAGCCTCCTATTCTGAAAACATTTAAGGCTCCTGAAAGCTGCTGACTTTCTGTCTAAGATGCAAAACCATGTATCATCAAGATTCACAACAATTTAATTCAATTTAAGAGAGAGAGAGATGTGCCAGACATTTTTCGAAAACAGCCCAGTTAAGGCCTGGACTACCTCAAACAAATATTGGTATTGTTTCTCTTTTTTCCCCATGGAAGGATTACTTTTTTTTTTTTTTTTTATTTGAACAAAAATGAACACAGAAGGATTTTTTTTTTTCAAAATACCACAACCTGTTCTGCTTCTTATTGGCTGGTATAAGTATGTAAAGTGAGTCTATTTGAAAAACAGTAAGTACTTGTACTGAACGCCTGAATTGGTTCATTTGTATCTGAATCCAAATTGCTTCCCTACGCATACGGTTTCTTACCATCCCAACATTTATTTCTCCAAGCGGAGAGATATGGAAAAAAGCATCATCAAATTTGGACATACTACCACTTCTTGGCATCATCAACAGTTGCCGGTCATCTTTGTTAGTACACAGCTGCCTAGGCTCAGAAAATACACAACATCGGTTTTATAAACTTAAAAAGTTATGCAAAAAGAACAAGTCATTACTTACATTTAAATGTAAACTTCTGTGCTTCAGAGCACACCCATGTGAAGAAACGCATTTTTCTTCTGTGCCACAAGCCTACCGGCAAGTTACTATGGCCTCAAAAAAAAAAAAAAAAACACTTTTGGAGACCACTACAGCTTCAAATGCCCCTAAGATTGGAGCCAGTGGGGTATGGAAGCAATTCTGACTTGGCCTTAGCCTTTGGTGCATGTTATAGGCACAGACTGGGCTTTAGACGCTAAAAGCAGATTACATCACTCCAACTAGGGTGCATTCAGACTGGAAAAGTTTCTTGATCTGGACTGAGTTCACTTAATTTGGTCCGTATCGAGTCTACTGTCTACTGGAGATTTATGTTTCAAACTAAAGCCTGTAAACAAAACCATGTGACTACAATTCTTCAGTCATTGGGCCGGAATTGTGAAGGTGGGGCAAAGCAACGAGAGGCTGAAAATATGAAAGTCCTACCAGTCCTACACTTTGCAATCCTTGTCTGCAAAGTTCTCTTATTCAGTTTTTTTGATTTAGCTGATTTTTGATTTCGCTCAATTTTGAACATCTGTATCAAGGTCAGATACAACACTTTTTACTGCTACTTTATTACAGTGGAGGCGTAACCACCTTCCAGCACAAGGAGATGTCGGCTATGAAGGTACGCTGATAAGCATATATGACATATAGATTGCTAGGAAAACAGTGTGAGAAGTATATGTATACAATCCTCAAAGGGAAGTAGGGAACATAGAACATAGTGGGTCACATTCTTCACCGTTAATTGCCACCAAAGTTTCATAAAGGCAGCGACAACCAGAAAGTTAAATAAATTATTAATTAAATTAAAGTTATTTTATTCAGCCCATTTTTTTTTCCTGAAAGGTGCTCGTTTTCCATACTGAGTCATTGTGGATTTTTTTTTTGTGTGTGTGTATTTTGTCTGAGTTGTTGTGTTTACAGCCCAAAGGCGTGCTGGCGAGATCTGTCTTAGTCCGAGTCAGTGGGATAGCGGCTGGTCTTTATGTGCTTTCTGGCGACTCATCCAGGTTATACTACTCACTCGTGTCCAGTGTCACAGAGTAGAGCTCCCTTTATGACTCTCGGTGTATTTTATGGTCCTTAGTACAGAAAATGCTAATCATTTTCATTTAATGACAAGGTCTTCTGTAAATGGACAATTATTGGATGGATTATAAAATCATTTTATGTTACATAACAATAAATTATGATGTCTGTAATATGCTGTAACTTTGTGATTTTCCTCATTGCTGAGAGCGTCAGTGGAATAATGGCAAGCGGCTGAACATTCATCCAACTGCTTCTCCAAAGACTCGCCACATTGTCGGCCCCCAAACTACTCCTGATATGTAGATCTATATTTTAAGGCGGGTGTCTCTTTTTCTTGCTGAGTTTGCTGAGAGAATGTAGCTGAATAAGCTGTGTGAGGAGCATTATAGGGTTATATATGCATGTAAACACAAATCAAAGACATGCATAAGCCACCACCTCACCTTTGTTGCTATAACTATGGAAAAAAAAAAGCAGCATATTAGATAGATGCCAAAATACAGTTTTGAACAAAACCAGCACAACACCAAAAAAGCCTTGGATGGATTTATTTATAGACTATTCAAATCTAGAGCTAAAATGTAAAGAAGTTTGTTTCATCCATAATTTAAAGTGATCTTAAATCCTCAATTGACATTTCAATTTCCAATTTGATCGTGTAATTTAAAAATGTATTTTTAAATTTAGAATTCAGTATGAAAAATTACAACTTAATCTTAAATTTTTCAAAATGAAACTTTGAAAAAAAATAATTAATTTCTTGAATTTCTTGTACAATAATTTGAAGTAAACTGCATTTTGTAATTAACAGTTGTAAAAGGAAATTAGTTGTGTTTTTTTTATGTAGGATTGATTTGTAATTCTAAATTTAATATAAAATAAATGAAATATTAAATTGCAAGTCTAAATTCCCTATAGAATTTTCTACTGCAAAATGCATTTTCAAATTGCATGATTCATATGAAATACATTTTCCATCAATAAATGAATATCATTTTAAATTATGGGTGAAAAAAAACTCTCAAAAATTGCTTTAAAACAATGTTTCTGATTAAAAACAGAGTTGGCGAAAATTCAATTGAAACAAAATCAGAAGTGTTGTGTAATCCTTTACTCTGGATGTTAGGTGCTGGTTTATTGATGCTGAAGTGTGTGGTGTGTGTGGGATGGCACACGTACAGAGCCACATTCTTCTGCTGAACCACTGGCTGTTGCTCAGGTTTCTAAAAGCTAGAAATCACAGTGAAACTGCTAGAACAAAAAGTCTTCACTTTTTTTTTCTTTAGTCTGTTTTTTGCAGCAACTGTTCAGTGACTTCAGCCACCTGTCAATGTTAGAGCGACAGATCTGTAAAAGTCCTACTGTCCTGTCCAACTCTACACAGAACTGTATTTGGAGCTCTGCAGGTTCGGAGTGTAATCGATTGAAATGTGAATTGTACTTATGATTATGTTATGATTATCTGCTATAACCAATGTTGTTGGTTTTGAAACCATGTAGCTGTCATGCTAAGTGGGGGCCTGGAATGAAAACCATAACTATTATTACCAGAGCTGCCTATATTTTGCATGGAAAAAGAAAACATGTATATTATTTATAAATGCATCAAATGCATTCTCACTGTCTTGGAGCACAGTAAATACAGTAAATACTAAATATGAATTAGTAAATATACTTGCCTCTGTGACATTTTAGAATTTTAAAACAAGCATAAAAGGAATTTGAATACCAACAAACACAAAAGACAAAGTTATTTACCCTTTTCAAATTTCTGGTTTTGTTGACTCTTCTGTAAAGAATACATAAAACAATATTGACACAGCCCCTGCGACAGACTGGCGACCAGTCCAGGGGTGTACCCTGCCTTCGCCCATGAGTAGCCGGGTTAGGCTCCGGCAACCCCGTGACCCCGAAAGGGATAAAGCGGATTGGAAAATGAATGACTGAATGAATGAATATTGACACAATAGTCTTGTTTTGTATTAATTTAGAGCTCTAGTGGACAGAAAACTTCTTCTCTGATCCTTTCCATTATGGCATTGATGAGCAAGAATGCATAATTGGAAAAAGAAACCAAAAACATGTAATTTTTAATTAATTTTGTGCTATAAACCATAGAAATGTGAAAGGATCTAAAGATTCCAAAAGTTTTTCAAGCCATTCTTTCTCCTTTATTTTAATATTTTCAAAATAAAACCACATCTGTAGGCAAATAATTCTCCTTATTAGCCCATAATCACAGCGAAAAAGCCTCACATGACACAGCTAAATGTTTATACTTTACCTCTAACAGTAAACACAAATAAATATAATTGAAAGTTTTAACTAAATCGGACCTGTGTGGCCTGCATATAAAGTCAAGAGAAGGAGGGTGTAAGGGGAGTTTAACAACCAGCTTTTGTTGACTTTTTCATGTTTGACTTTTTGTTCTTGCAATATACTGATGTCAGTCCAATGAGACGGCTATGGTTGTGATATTGGGCTATATAAATAAAATTGAATTGAATTACCATTATGAGTTACAGCTGTTCGAAAATCCACTATGATAATAGCAATTCATTAACTGTCGGGCTTTCCTGTATACATATATTTTTATGTATTAGTCTTTTCTTCAACAATTTATGAACAAAAATTATGAACATTTTCAATACATCAGTGCTGGTGAATTCTTGGAATTGGGCCCGGGACTACCAGGTGCTGTAACTTACTGTAACCACATGGTGGCACCGTCTAGTTCTTCCAGGTGCCTGTCCCAAGTCTGGATGAATACAGAGGTTTGGGTCAGGATAAGTATAAACAGACCACATGTGCAAATCGTTGTGAGATTTGTTCTCTGAAAGGAGGAGCTATAAGGAAAAACAAACAGTAGCTGCATGTGCATGTGCAAAATGTCTTTAATCTGGTCAAAGATCGGATTAGAATTGAACTGTGTACATGCCCCTGAAAAAACCTTTTCCAGTTATAATAAATGTTTGCATCCACACACATTTGATTGAATAAATATTTTGACATGCGCATAGCAGTGACGTGCGGTGAGGTTGGTGACTGGTGAGGCACTGACTCCTCTGGAGTCATATTTACAGTTACAAGAACTGAATATTTCACCATTCATCCAACAGCAGATAAAAGCATATATGATACACACAAGAACATATTTGTTCTACAGTGAATATTTCTTTTATAGACATGGATAGAACACTATTTTGTGTTTAATTATCCATATATATTGTAAAGTATACAGATGTGTTCAGCACACATTTAATTTTGACCCTCAGTAACTATTTCTGGTATTTTTCCAACTTCAAAATCTGGTTCTTTAATCAGTGTTAGCAAATGTTAGGGTTAGGGTGATCATAACAATAATTCTTTTAGGCCTAAAATTTAGTTTTCCCACTTACTCCCATGTTGTTTTTAAAAACCAAAAATTGAAAACCATGTTTGGCCCTACCTTTACTTGTAGATGAAGTCCATGCACCGATCCTTCTCCACAAAAAGCTCTATGACCCTGTTGTAAAAGTCTTCCTTATTTTCCTTTAGTTTAATGAAACGAACAACATCCTCGCAATTGTAGTTTGCAGCAAACATTTCAGCTCCTGCGTAGGTCTTCCATCCTTGATTATCTTCCATTTTGGCTGGTAATCCAGTTGTGAAAAATGTTTTAATTTTGAAATATAATCCTCCATAATGAAGCAGATCAAGCATAAAAAAAACCTGCTGTTCTTGACCTTCGCGCTGGCTTTCAACTGCTACTCCTGGTTACGCTTCAGTGTAGCTACAGCCGCGGTCAGCTCACGTCTGCCCCCTAATGACTAATGAGGCTCGCCTAACCAGCTGACTTTTGTTCGCACTTACAGCCAGCACTCTGATCGCACGTCCCTAATTGTATAGAGTCCTGCAGTCAGACATGAGGCGGAGCGCTCCAGAACCTCACCTGGAGTTTCCGCTCCGTATGCAATAGCGCAACACTCAAATTCTGCGATTTTAACCTCAGAAACTGTCGAAGACGCGTTGAGTTAACTGAAAATATATCTTTAACATGGATCAGTGGAAAAATAATATTTATTTAAGGTACTTTTTTTCTATTTTTTCACAATGACAGGTGAGGCCGTGCCTCACTTGCCTCATCTGACCGACTGATCTATAATAATGGAAACAGCTATAGAGGATGAAGCAGAATTCTGTTGCAAACAAACATGGCTGCTGTTAGCATGTAGAGAAATGATCTTCTGAGCATGCTTTTATAATTATTATTATGAATTTATGTATTTTTTATTTATTTTTAAAAGTGACTGTCCGCACATAATTTTCTAAATACATGTGGGCAGTGCTGAACTTTTTTCTTGGCCGCATGGACCCGGAGGAAGTGTTAGGGTTGGACGCACATAAACTATGTGCAGGCAATGAAGCAATGTGCATCTTGGCTGCACGTAAATACATGGGAATGACATCAGTTTTTTTTTGTTTCGTTTTTTTCTGGACATGATTGGTAATATGAAATTACATGATTGTTTGCAGAGTTTCACAGGAGTACAGAAAGAACTGCTTCCAATATGTATGAAAATTTAAGGATTTTGATTTTTTTTTTACCAAATGTATTTGGTGTTTGCCCCTTAATCTTTAATGCTTTTAAAGATAAAAGTGACAGAATTTACATTTCAGCCAACATTTTGATGAGATAAATCATGAAACTATATGTTACACTGCTAAGAATGATGGGCCAACTCACTCTCAGTGCAACATACTTAATTTTTGAAACACTGTAAAACATGCAAGAAACCGGAGTGCACTTGATCACGATGTCTGTAGACTCGCTCTTCGTGTACTGACTAAGCTTCTCCTACGATGTGATGCATTTGGAAACCATGTACGATGAACACTTACAATACACTAGTACTGGTCAAACACATAGAACATAGTTCTGGGGCAGTATATCTCAAAAACATCACATTGTGTTCTTGCCCTGGTACAGTTAAGCATAGTTTTACAGACGACATATGAGTCAGACGCACTTATGAATTGACAAATTACAAAAGGCGTTTCACTCCGTTAACAAACACTTGAATTCCAAACATATGAACTCCAATAACCGTGTTATATTGTCTTTTACAGTTTAAAATCAGTTTTTAATCAGTGTCTTCACCTCTTATGAATATGTCTGATGTATCTACTTTAGAAAATCTATATCAAACTAATGTCTTTTATCCTATTTATACTACATTTACACTAATGAAATGACCAGGTGTTTTGCTGTTTCCTTTGAAAGAATTGTTTTTCTTGCTTAATTAAGAATCCATTTGACTATTTTTTAACTGGGGTCAAAGAGTCATTGTCCAGATCGAGATCAATGGATTCTTCTGTTTATAAATTACATATAATACAAAGGTTGGACACTATGTTATCTCTGTAACAACGAGATCAATTGTTTTCATTTTTGTGCAGCTGGTTTTGGAGTGCAGTCTGAATCATTCAATCCACTTCAGCCAGTTTTATGTCAGATCTGTATCTATCTTTAACTCTGTTTGGGGAGCATACATCATTTCAGCTGGGGATTCATTGAGTAAACTGAGCTCATCATTGCACACTGCAATTATTCACAAAAATCTGCATTCCCCCCATATGCCGTTTGGTTCAACAAGGGCAGCTCTATTTTTTCTTTAAAAAAAGATCCAATGGCTTTTTGTAGGTCTGTTTTAGTTATGATAACTTTGAAATTAAGATAGCTTGCGCACCTGGCTTAGAAAACAGTAATAAAAAGCTGAACATTTAGTGGCTTAATCCTTTCCGATTTCCAGGCTAAAACAATGCCATGGTGTCCAGTATTAAGGCAACAAAGATGTGCTATATTGACTTTCTTGTTCATCATTGAAATGAACAACAAACATTACCCTCCTAAACCCATTATTTCATTTCTTTTACATGTGTCACCTGAAAATCCATTATTACATAGAGAGCAAATTTGCTCCTTATCAAGGTCTGAACATATTCTCACCGGCCACTTTATTAGCTACACCTTGCTGGTACTGGGTTGGACCACCATTTGCCTTCAGAACTGCCTCCTTAGTGGCATAGATTCAAAAGGTTACTGGAAACATTCCTTAGAGAGTTTGATCCATATTGACATGATGGCATCACACAGTTGCTGCAGATTTGTTGGCTTCACTTTCATGATGCCAATCTCCTGTCCACCCCATCCTAAAGGAGTTCTGTTGGGTTGAGATCTGGTGACAGTGGAGGCCATTTGAGTGCATAAACTCATTATCATGTTCAAGAAACCAGTCTGAGATGATTCCAGCTTTATGACATAGTGCCTTATCCTGCTGAAAGTAGCCATCAGAAGATGGGTAAACTGTGGTCATAAAGGGATGGACATGGTCAGCAACACTGCTCAGGTAGGCTGTGGTGTTGTAACCATGCCCAATTGGTATTAAGGGGCACAAAGTGTGCCAAGAAAATATCCCCCCCACCATTACTACACCACCAGACTGAACCGTTGATACAAAGCCGAATGGATCCATGCTTTCCTGTTGTTGATGCCAAATTTTGACCCTACCATCTGAATATTGCAGCAGAAACTGAGATTCTTAAGAGCAGGCAACATTTTTCTAATCCCCTATTGTTCAATTTTGGTGAGCTTGTGTGAGTTGTAGCCTCAGTTTCCTGTTCTTAGCTGACAGGAGTGGTACCTGGAGTTGTCTTCTGCTGCTGTATCCCACCTGCCTCAAGGTTGGGCGTCTTTTGCATTCAGAGATGCTCTTCTGCAGACCTCGGTTGTAACCACTGGTTATTTGAGTTACTGTTGCCTTTCTATCAGCTGGAAACAGTCTGGTTATTCTCCTCTGATCTCTGGCATCAACATGGCGTTTCTTTCCACAGAACTGCTGCTCACTGAACATTTTCTTTTTTTTGTACCATTCTCCATAAACCCCAGAGAAGTTCAAGAAACCAGTCTGAGATGGTTCCAGCTTAATGACGTGGCGCATTATCCTGCTGGAAGAAACCACCAAAAGATGATTAGAACACTGTGACCAACAGCCATGCCTTGTTCAAAGTCTGTTCAGTCACCTTTCTTTCCAAATGCGATGCTTATTTCAACTGCAGCAGATAATCTTGACCATGTCTACATGCCTAAATGTACTGAGTTGCTGCCATGTGATCGACTGATTAGAAATGTGCATTAATGAGCATTTGGACAGGTGTGCCTAAAAAAGTGGCCAGTCAGTGTAGCTCATCTGGAGTACAAATAAAGGAGACAGGAACACACAGCACAACTGTGCTGCTCACACCAGTGACACTACACTCTTCAATTGATGTTGAAGCTTGCATCTGTCTGTGTCCTGAGCACACACCTCACAGCAAACTAGTGTTGTGGTGAAGGAACCCACTTTCATGCTAACTCACTGTTTCTCCGTTGACCTTCATGGCAACCAGGCACAATATGTCTGCCAGGTGAAGCAAACAGAGAAGGGGAGCTCAACTCATCCACCACCCACACAGATAACACTGGTCACTTTCCATTTCGTCCCTGCTACAGTAGCCTACTTATCGCAGCAGCCTGCTTAATATGGACGCCCACAGACTGCGACTCAGAGAAAATATCCACAGATTGATTTTGCTCAGCTCCAGTGATGGAAGTGTATATAATGCAGACAGATTGGTGCTTAATAAACCCATCTTTTCTGTGGGTTTATGAGGCTGTTGAAACTTAAGCACAACCAAAGAGAAATCATGATCATATATAATATTGCAGACGCACCGTTGACTGAGGATGTGCACACTGGTGTGCTATGAGGAGGTAAACAGGCAGGTAAAAAAGCAGACACAGAAGATCAAGAACAGAATATCCACATCATCCACTGATGCTCACATACCTCACTCTTTCCTCGGCCAGCATTTGCGTGTTTGTGTGTTTATGCGACTGCGTGGATTATGTGTGTGAAGTGCCGTAGGCTGTACGCTGGAGTTAAACTCTGCTCGTATGAGCCAAGGGCACACAGCATCCTGATCCAGACTGACAGGCCAGAACATGGGCTACATTCCCCGGTCAATTGCCTGAACAACAGTCAGTCAGCCTCCGTCACGAGGGGCCTGCCTCAGCGATGCAGTCAGTAAACAGCCCGGAAAGCAGACCGAGTATTTTTGTCGTAAAATTTGAAACAAAGTGACAGAGCTCTCAGTTTGTAGAGATCAGTCCTTTTGCCTTGTTTTTGCTTTTGTTAGCAACACATGTCAAACAAAAGGACGTTTTCTCACAAGAGCATGTTTGAATGATAATGGCGATGAATGAATCACCACTATAATAATAGTTGCCTTCTTTTCAAAAGGCATCCTTCACTTCAAGAATACAAAATGCTCCATAGAAGAAATCACTGGTTATGGTAGATGCTTCACTTCAAAAATCTGTAGGCGCTTACTGTTAGTTTTACTTCAGATGACTGGACTTTAAAGACCCCCTCCAAGTGGGAGAGAGTGTAAACAAAGAGATCATGGGAAATTAAGGTAGGCTCACTCCGTACCAACAGTCCCTCCAAACAACTCAGGCAAATTTCTGATGAACACCTGATGCTCTGCAGAAACTATGGTCTAGAAAAAAAGACAGATTATTTGGTTTTGGCAAAATCCTTGGCATATTCATAAAGAAAAGACCACTGGGAACCCTTTTACAAAAGGGTAAATGATGGAAATAAAACCTAATTTTTGGGAAAAATTAAGCGAATGTCTCCTCTGTATACTAATGCCTTTAGAGGATTTTTCAATCTTTCCTTGGGTTCTTTATGCACAATGATAAAATATTTTAAACTGGGGTGCCTAAACTTTTGAATCCCATTGTAGCAGGGACCCAAACGTTATGGTCATAATAAGCCCTGGCCCTGGGCTGCACGGCGCCTGATAGGGGAAAAAGGATTTTTGCTGAATTTTGAAGAATTGTGTTGAATTTTTCATCCTCTGTGTCATTTTGGAATGATTCCACCAGGCCTCGTGTAAAACTGAGCAGGGCTTTTTCTTCTATGTTGCTGTCAATAGCAAAAAAAAAAAAAAAAACGGATACAGACACCTACAGTGCCTTCTAGACATTTTTGCTATTTATTTCCCCTCTCTTCCTCTTTGGTCAACTGACCATGCCTCTCAAAGTACTAAAAACTAAACTCAAGCTTAGAAGGCTGCTTTTGTTGTAACAACTCCAAAACACTGGAATAATCTTCCAATTCATTCAAGTCTACACCATTACCTTAAGTCCTCTCTAAAAAACAATAAAAAAAAAAATGTGGCTTTAATATATGTATTTTTTCGTAAACCTAACATATTTTACCCCGCGAATGCAGTAACATCTGGATGAGAGTCAATAGAGGTCATTTTAATGTTGCATAATGACACCCCATAATATAATTGGTGCAGAAACTGTTAATAAACAAAACTATTCCTATAGTAATGACAAATGCAAAAACACATTATTCTGAGTATTATCCAGAATGCATCCATGTGAATAATCACTGATGTGTCTGAACAGATGTATTTTCTTTCTGTGAATCATTTATAGGATGATGCTGGCTGGTTGTTACAGCCCCCGCATGAACTAGTTATTGGTGAAAAAATGCTTGCTGCTACCTTGACTTAGTTTTTCAACATTTTTTGGTTTGAAAATTTTCACCAGAACTTAACAGTCCTATAATTGTTGATTTTATGTTTTAATTTCTTTTTCTAACTTTACTTTACCAACTTACATACAAGTCAATCAGCTGCAGTCTGTCCACATGCACTAAAGTGTGTTTTTACAGAGGATTTCAAAGTGTTGCATCATAAAGTTTTAGAACCCCCCTAAACTTCCATTGTTTCCCAGAGCCTGGGGATTTTTACAGCATCTTAGCCAGAAACAAACAAAAAAATGTTGAATGTCTTTTCAAATGTTAGAGCTAAACTGTGTCAGAACAACAACAGACAATGAAGAATTCTGTTTGTCTGATTCTAGTCTGATTCTTTGTTATGTGGTTTTGGTAACTTTTGATTTTTTCATCAGTCCAAGATTCACTACGATATAAAAAATTCATATTTTTGCATCTTTCCTTCCATATTCGAAATCTACTGGAGAGGGGTTGCTGGAGCCTATCCAGCTACTGCTAGACAGCTTGTTTCTCTGTCGCAGGGCCACACAAAGATAAATCATCACACACATTCACATCTAAGGGACAATTTTAAAATCACAAATAACCTATGACATGTGTTTTTGGAATATGGAAGGAAGTCAGAGTACCAAAAGAAAATGCACGCTTGCACAGGGAGAACATGCAAACCCCACGCAAAAAGCACCCAGCTAGAATTTAAACCTTCTTACTATGAGGGAAGTGTTAAAACACCATGCAGCCCTTGATAGATCTTGCTTGAAAATATTAGTTGTAATCACTCTTCAATATTTTTTGTAAAAGTAGAAAAATGTGTTAGAATAAATGTTTCACTATTTTGGCACTAATGTAACTCAGCATTTGAACTGAGGCTGCAGATCATCAGGCAAAACATTTGATGTCTGACGTGTTTGAATGATATCTGTTCACACACGTTCAGCCCTAAA
Source organism: Adrianichthys oophorus (assembly GCA_036245035.1). Taxonomy (NCBI): domain Eukaryota; kingdom Metazoa; phylum Chordata; class Actinopteri; order Beloniformes; family Adrianichthyidae; genus Adrianichthys; species Adrianichthys oophorus. Next base: position 3,503,260 of record BSAI01000138.1, read on the forward strand.
AAGTTAAAAGTAAAAAGAGTATTTATATTGATGTTTTTCTTGTTTGACAGCAGATACATATGCAGCCACAGCTAATAGCTTCTAGTAACAATCAGTTGAAGGTCATTTCATTTTACAAACGAGAAAATCTCAGGTTGTGTCCATATTCCTTCACTACTCACTCCTTAGTTCACTATGTAGTGCGTTGTCCATTTTGTAAAGATGTCTAAAAAGTTCCAAAATCCAGTGCCCTAGAAATTTCCCAGAAGTCTCTAGTGTGCAATGTGCATCAATGCTCACTAGACTGGCGAATATTGAACATGATGCATTGCGTTGTATCAAGCAATGTATCCTGCTAGTTCGATGCCTTTAGTAGATATTCAACACAAGCAATGATGCATGAGGTTTTGGAATGATGCAGAAGCAGTGATGCAGCTTGGGGTATGCAATGTGGCATGCCCCAAATTTAATCCATAGACTTTATTCGTAAATAACCTTTATCCTTCAAAAAGTTTAGGGCATTACATTGAAACGTATATTTCAAGTAAGCTGTTTCATATAAAAACAAAATGAAGGCTAGGGCAGTCCAGGGGCAATTTTGTTATTAAGCACACAGAGTTTGTGTTGATCTTGCACTGAGCCCTCTAACACTGTGGCAGTGTGATGATGACGTGGAGGCGTTTGGATCTATTTGCAGGCAGGTGATTTATTAAAGATAGCAACAGGCAAGGGCATAAATAGGACGAAGTCAAAAGCCAGGCAGGAGTCAAAAAACGAGGGGCAAGACAGGGCGTCGATGAAAACAGGCAAAGGTCAAAACACGAGTAGGCAAAACGCAGGAGAATGCTCAGAAGTGAATGCAGGGCAAAGCAATCATTTGCAAGGAGCAAAGTCCAGATAGGGCGCTAGAAAAGATAGAAAAGCGCTATATACGTATACACTATTTACCACGGTGAATATGATGAGAGACAGCTGGTGGAGATGTGAAGGATCAGTATTCAGGAGAGAACTCCCTCTGGTGGTTGGAGGTGGAGCTGGACAGTTGATTCCTGACACAGTCTAAGAATCATCCATATTATTATTACAAAATTTTAAATTGCTAACATCTTTAAAGGCCTAAAACTTGAACTCCTCCTCAGCGATATGACAGCAGTTTTTTTTTTTTTTTTTTTAAGTCCTTTGGGTTTAAATTGTGTTTCCCATACAATCATAAAACTCAGCACACAGTTTGTGCATATTACGAATTACAAAAGTAAAAAAATAAATAAATAACCCTATGGCCCAAAATAGACACAACAGAACTTTGTTTACCTCTTCCTAATTTGTGATGCCTTTATATTGCTGTTTCACCTAGACTAGTGGTCCCCAACTATGGGCTGAGACCGGTACCAGTTTATGGGACAGTTGGTACCAGGCTGCAGAGAAAAACAAAACAAGACCTACATTTTTTCCATTTTGTTTATAATCTGATCCTGAAGGAAGTCTTATTTTGGAAAACTACTGGATTCGCTCCACCACATCCGACTCATTAATGACGCATGTTAGTCGCTCAGTCACTTGTCGAAAATACATCCGCTACTTTCCTGAGGCAGCTACAGCAACCACTAAACCCCCAAGCTTGCAAAGTTAACAAAAACAAATGTTTTTGAAAATTTTGAAAAAGTTTATTTGTGCAGAAAAGAGTCAGTAAGAAAACAGAAGCTGAGCCTTCGACTTCAAAGTAAAAGAAAGCGGTGTTTAACAGAAAAAAAGGAGTCTTTACTCAAAATATGGATTTATTGTCATTACTGTTCTCACACGTCATAATATTAATAATAATGCAAAATATTCAGCAACCGCCTGTCTAATATTTCTGCAAAAAATGCTCAAATGTTGAATTTACGTTTGTTATTTTATTAAGAAAATACCTGTTTTAGTCAACTTTTTTTTGAATGTATCTTTCGCATCTGACTTTTTTAACAGTTATGAATTAAGGGGAAATCTATACCGTATTGTAATAGTTCTCACATGAAATCTAGTGTACAAATAAAGTATTTACAAAGAATTAAGATAAACATTACCCTCAAAAGTTTATGGAAACTGGAAGCTAAAAAAAATGGACATCCACCTTGGCCTCGTATTGGCTGGTCCGTGGAAATTTTGTCTGACAATTAATCGGTCGGTGGCTTGAAAAAGTTTGGAGGCCATTTTATATTTCTTTTTTTCTTCAGATGGTGCTTGGTTTCAAGGAAAACACACTTGTCAGAGGACACAAGTAGCACACAGACACTCTCACATATGTTTGTGTGAAGGCAGAACAGGCAGACTGAGCGTTAACCTCAGTCCAGCTAAGTTTAACCTGGGTGTACCTGCAAGTTAAACACATCACTCAAATAAGCACAAGCACTTCTGCAATAAATCCCTTCCACAATCCCCTTGTGTGTGTGTTCGTGTGTGTGTGTGTGTGTTGTGCCGCAAACAAAGGTGAGTGAGATGATTAACGTAGAACAGACAATGGGATGGACGGATGGATAAAATGTTGGGATGTTGTGGGGATTTATCACAAGAGCGGCGGTGGAAGAGATGCAGGGATTGATGGGAAATGGAACGTGGATGAGAGCGAGTAAAGCTCAGGCTGATAGAGTGTTTAGCTGAGTGACTGACTAAGTCATAAGTCTCCTGTGAGCCAGTATGCCACCCACTCCACTTGAACAGTTCTCTCTCATCTCTGGCTTTGTTTAAAATAACACTATGTTCTGTGTGTTGACAGGCCGGGATAAAATGATTAGCCCTTATTTTTCCCCTGACTGCCCCCTCAGATAATCACCACACCTACTGGCTGCCTCCACGTGCTGACTCTGGTTTATAAAAGGCAAACTCCTCATGCATTTATTGTGTGCAGATAAGCTTCGGGACTGAGACTGATTCAAAAACAGCAACTCTGTACTTCCTTAACTTTGGTACCTCAAGTATTTCTAAAAAATGTTCTGTCGGTCACATAGTTGGAGTAAATCCAGTTGCAGGCTTATATCAGTTCCAACAGCAAATGCATTCTTTTTGTTGTACTGTAGAATTTAAATATTGGTTGCTCAGTGATTTTAAAGGGCAGGCATGGTGGCCATGCTGTCTTTGATTTGTGGTGTGAGTGTGGTGCAATTTTTAACAATATGGTGAACTGAAAACTTCCAGAGAGCTTCATCTTTCTAGCTCAGTGGTCTAGTGGAAGAGTGTCCTGTCTGAGACTGAAAGGTCATGAGTTCAAATCCAGGCTGAGTCATGCCAAAGACTCAAAAAGTGAGAGTGTGTCTTCTTGACATTCAGCATTAAGGGTTTGGATTGGGGGGCTTGTGAGTGTGTCTGCCACTCACTGCTCCCCTAGGGGATTGATCAAATGCAGAGGACAGATTTCACACACCTAGGTGTGTGAATGGGACTTTAACATCAGTTTACTATGTTTTAAAAATATTCAGGAAACTCATTCACGGATAGACATGGAACAGCCTTTATGTAACCAAGTTATAGCTATTCCCACTTTCTTTCAAGCAAGTAATTAAGCTCTAACAATCATTGTTTATTTAATAGACTCAATGTGTTGTGTGTGTTCTACATGTAAATGTGCAAATATGTCTATTTATAATTAGGAGCAATTATACGGTCAAGAAGATAGCATCATTTGATTTGATTGATTTTTAAATCAATTTATCAATTAGAAACAGCGATGTGTTTTATTTTTATGGTCTTTTTTCCATTGTTTTCTTCCTGACATTTTCTCTATCTGTACAAATCTTTACTGAAACCAAGCGGGACACCCATCTGCACCAGTATTGACAATCTAAATAGGAAAAAGATACTCCACTTTTTAGTTTGCAAGCCAAAACATAGCACACCTGCAGCACTTAATTAATAATACAATCTTTATATAAATAAAGGAACCAAAGAGAACCACTTCAAGTTGTAATTGTGCAGGTTTATTGGAGCAGTGCATTTGGATTTATTTAGCATTAATTCACATAAAAGAAAAAAAAAAAGTATCTTACTTTGTAACATAACCTGCCTGATGTTTGAAGAGATCTTCGCTTACCTGGAGAGGGCACATTCTTCTTTTTTGGTTGAGAACCATGACCTTTGACTTGGAAGTGCTAACTCTCATTGTTGTTCAAAGAAGACTAAAGATTGTCTAGCAAACAGAGTGTATCAGAAAAAAAAAAAAAAAAAGGTAAAGCTTTTCTACCTTCATTGAAGGCCCAAAGCGCTTTACAGTCACAGTCCCATTCAGCAAGCAGCAACTCGAGAAGGGAGCAGGAACTCAGAGCAGGATTCAGGAACTAGGCATTGAGCCAATCCGGCAGTTGGTGAGGAGAAGGTCCAGGTTTTTAAGGGCTGGGATTCAGGTGCATCAATAGCTGTTGATGAGCACAGAGGAGCAAACTGGGAAGAGTCACAGCATGTCATGACAGTTTTTTGTTTTTGTTGCTGTTGTCATTTTGGAGCCACCTTGTAAGCATGAATTTCTACACAAACTCAACATCACTAAATGTAGCCTCATCCAATATTTACAGTGCAAAACTGTGAAAATACAATTAGAAAGTAATCCAAGCTTAAAAATCTCCACAGCAGGTTTCATCCCTGCAGGAGCGTCTATAGGACATGTCCAGAAAAATCAAACCTATGCTGCTAATATGAGAGTTAATATGATAAAGTTTTACTAATGCAAGTTCCACCTTTGTTCAGTAAAACATGTTTTAAAAAATCTCTATTTAGAACCAAAGTAACTTTGATTTTCAACAGAAATTTGAAAATAAACTGATACCAAATCAAATATTTGTTGATTGTAAATTGAATAGAATCAGTTTGGAAATAAACCCAGCTGTAATAGTTCACAGCTTTAGTTTGTGCACAAGGCATTCAGTTTCAGCCATCACATGGAGATCAGACAGAGTACACTTCCTGTCTTAGTGCTGAAACTCAAAGTTCTTTAAGCTGATGTGAGAACACACAAACACACACACTGAACGGACAGCTAAGGGTTATTCTCAACATCTCTGTTTCTGTGAGAAGATCAAGGACAGACGAGTTACGATGCTCTTGGAGCATGACACATGACCACGTGCAATGATTGGGCATCATGGATTTTTCCTTCCACTGCATAAAAATTTTAGGTCAGTGTCAGAAAGGGATTCTGCAGATAGTCGTGTTTTTTTGGCTAATATTAAACACAGAGGAAGAGGTTATTTCTGTGTTGGGAAACAGCAGCAGGATTTCTGAAGGTTGTCAGTGGGGTTGTCACCTTGGTTTGGCTTGAAAATTCTTGTTAGGCGCATCCCATTGCATCAAGCCTTCCTGACGTTTTCCATGTTGCCATGGAAATGAGTCCCTGAGCTTTTGCTTCACCAACTGTAGAAACTTCGTCTGTCCAAAAGTGATGCTGTGGGAGGAATGCTGAACATTCGCAGCTGACACAGCCGGGTCCTGAGCAAGTGTCACTCTGGGACAACTTTTTTTTAAACAAAGGTTTAGTTAAGAAATGTTTGTAAAAGTTGCTAACAAAGCTTTGATGTGCCCCTCTGAACACATGCATGCTGCTTACCTTAGACTTAATTTAGACTTGAAAGATTTCAGAGATGTTGACTGATTATGTGTCAGTTCAAGTTTGTGCAACTGCATAAACAAATTCATGTCCCTGCAACATGACTAATTCAAGCATGTAACCACACACACATGTCAATTTAATGGCTGTCACTGAGCACGAGTGGGAGAGGCAGCATTTTGGCTGTAGGCTACAGCCGATCACAGCTCATTACGTTGCTCGAGAAGAGTATGGCGGCTGGGGTGGGGGGCAGGTATGTTGCTGTTCTTTTGCACTTTTGCCTCAGTCACAGGTTAAAATTATGAGAAATTAAGTGAAAGATGAAAAGCATACAGTGGCCCAGAAGGTTCACAACACAGTGTGAGCTTGCGCCATTGCTATGCGTTGAGTCACGTCAACACAACGCTGCTGTTCTAGTGTAAGACAGTGCAGGCATCAACCTCATTTTTTAACAGATTTTCACAAAACATGGCTCGAATTAAAAGCTTGGAAAATTATTGATCTCGTGGTATAAATATATTTATAATTTCTAAAAATTAATCTGTAAATAGTGCAAGAATTGCACCTTCTAGTGTTACAGGTAACTTATTGCTGTTAAATTAGCAGCTTCTAAATATCTGTGACTTTTTTATTTTGCTTGTATACTAGAATCCATATAACTGAGCTTGTAAATGTTTGTCATTCAAGCCCAGAAAAGAGGGAGACTGATGAAATTTAATGGCATGTATGTTAATTAACTTTACAAAGTTAAGTAACAAAGCCATTTTCCAATTAAAAACACCTCAAAGTGCTGTACAAAGAAAAAAACATCAAACACACACAAATAAAATTTAGCAACAACTTATTAAAATCTACCATAATGGAAAAAAAATTAATGAAAGCTAAATATTTTATTTTTTTTATTGACAGCTCCTTCCCCAACGACTCTTCAGTGTTTGCTTTATGTCACTGGGCAGAAAGTGAGATCTGCATATTTTTCTCTATTAATATGTTGCAGGTATACTTCTGTTTTTACATAATGTGTTTTGTTGTGAGTTGAGTTTTTCATTTTGTTAGTTGAATTTTTTGTGTTGTGACTTAATTTTTTCACATGTTGTGACAAATTGTCGTGTGTTGTGTTGAGTATTTAAAGTGTTGTGCTGTGAACCTACTGGGCTACCGTAAAAGCAGAGAGAAAATTGGAAAGAAAGAGAGAATAGGAAAAAATTGACAGAAGGTAATGGAAAAACAAAGATTTGGCAGGAATAAAGACAAAAGACGAGAAAAAAGACCTGAAGTCAACAATAGACAATTTAACAGAGGAAGTAATTGTTGAGAAATAAAATGTAAATGAGTAAAATGAAAAAAAAAAAAAAAAAGTTGCACAAGGGAGGAAAACAAGTGGATTAAACAACAAAGTTTGGGTATTGAATTAATAAAAAAATAGAGGAGCTGGAGTTGCAAATACCAAAGAAAAAAAATCCTGTTAATTTTGCAGAAATGAATGAAAAAAAAAAAACATAAAAATCAAATGGATAAAATGTACTGAAGCAGTACCTGAAGCCTACCCTCCTTAGAAAACAAACTTCATTTTCTCATGATAATGAGATAATGAAGAATACACTGTAGCTGTCATGACTCGGTCCCTATCTCTCTCTGGCCATCAGCGGGATCCATCACCTGAGTACTAACACTCTCTGGGCCTCCACACTACACTTTCCATCAGCACTTGCTGTCACTCCTAGACGCTCCACAGCTGTTGTCCATCCGCAGTCACTCCCAGTAGTATATAGTCAGAGCACTGAGCTCTGCTCAGGGCGAAGTCTTGTTTGTGCATCTCTGCCTGCATCACTGAGCGTTCTTATCCTCATCTGATCTTCTGTTCACCTGACCCTGCTTCATCTTCAACTCTGATTGTTTGCCACCTGCCCCGACCCTCGCCTGAACCATGACCACTCTTCTTGTTCTCTGATGAGAAAGTGTCGAACAGAGGATGAACTAATTTAATTGTGATGTAACACAGGCAGAGATTGTGCTGATGTTGTCGGTCATAAACAACAGTCAAATCAGTCATTGTTACTTAAGGAAAATGTTAGCGTGGTTATAGCTGCACAAGCGGCTGCAATTCAGTGATCCTGCAGTTGTTATCAATTTCATCAGTGACCATTTAAGAGGACCGGACCGTCACTGTTAGATAAAGATGCATGTGAGGGGCAAGATTGAATGTGTGTCTCTTGGGACTTAGTGATTTATAATTACAAAAGAAATGTGTTTTCTCATAATAACGAGATCATCTCGTTATAACAAGAAAACGAGTGAAAAAAAAAAGTTGGGTAAACCAATTTTGGTTAAGGTAAAAATGGACAACTTACATAACTTCTGATAGAATGTGCTAAAATGTAGAATTAAATGTGAAATTTAGGCATTAGATCACAGTGTCAAAGACACAAGTAATGACCCATTTGTACATGAAATGGGCTGCAATGTTCACTGGAAGAACAGAGACGGAAAGTGGATGAAGAGTTTCTAAACGGAAGAAGAAAAAAGAAACGACAAATTCAGCGTCTCGAGCAGATGATGGAAAAGAGGAATGAAAAGAGGTGAAGATAGAGGAAGGGATTTCCAGCTGGTTACCAGGCCTGACCACGTGTGAAATTTGCTCTGAGCACTCAGCCTCATTCAATCACTCATCAAGTGAAGCAGCAGGAGGGGGGGGTAGAACAGAAAAGAGGGAGGGGCGAAAATAAAAGATGCTTTTCTGATGTTTCACATCAGTAGTTTTTAAGTTTTGTTCAAAAAAAGTTGTGTCAGAAAGAGAATAGAAGAGTAACCTTTAACCACTTGATGCCTGAATGTATTTCCAGGGATGAAAAAAAGTTTACTTATTGATAAATTAAGGTAATTTTAGAGCAGAAGTGGTTTGATGCATATTTGCATTAACAGGCATCAAAGGAGTGACTGGTGCTTGGTCTTAATTGAAGCTAAATAAATCAGAAAAGTCCTGAAAAACAAAAATAACATTTTATAAAAGATGTGTTTGATTTTTAAAGCCACACTGAAGTAAGCAGGAAATGTCAAGAGGGTCACTGAGACAAAGTCAAACCTGGAAGTACTAACATTATTCCTTCTTCCTGTCTGACTTTGAGAAAGTTTGCAGCAGGTAGATACTTTGAAAATCAGTCCACAGCAGATATTTCTGAGGAGAATTCAAAGATAAATCAGATGTCTCAAAACTTAAAACTTGCAATCCAATTAATTCTCCTCATCAAAATGACCTAATCCCTGTCCAAAGAATTAATCTATCCAGTATCCAGAATAAGGTCATTACTTTGATTGTGATGTGCATGTAAACAAAGTTACTGATGAATGTAATGATGCCATGAGTGACAGCATGAATATTTGCAAGATTTAAAATAGTTTATCTTCATTCAGAACTGTGAGGAAATGAGAGCTGATTCTATTTTTTAGTTTATTGTCAAATCAAATCACCAATGTCATCTGATTTTATTAGGATTATCTTCCAGAATATAGTCTGAATCTCTCTCAAGTATGCTCTAGATGTCTGAGGTGGACTGCCGTGTGGAAAATGACTTCAGTTTTTCTACTAAATCTGAATTGAGTGTTTTTCCTGCACAGTAATGTGATGAACTTTCTTTGTAATTCGTACAAATATTTATAAGCTCCGCTGCAGTTACGCATGCTGTTTCAGGCACTTTAAAAAGCCATCTGGTCTTATTTCAACATCGTATAATGTTCGTAAATACAAATTGGTACTGTTCATAAATTAATTTGCAAATGGGAACAGTGAAAAGTTGTGCAGAGCATCAGGGGAGGGGGGTTACTAAACAGATATGGAAGAATATTGCTGCATTAACAAAATTACAAACTTCTACCACTTTAGCTTTTCTTTCATATTTGTGCTGAAGTTTTTTTTTCTATTTTTTAATTTTTTTATTTTTATAATTTTTTTTTTACAAGCATGCACCAAAAAAAGGAACATTATTGTTCAAGCACGCAGGTTAGGACCCAACTGTTTAGAGAGTAACCTCATAACCACAAATGAAGCTCTTGGAATGCTGACTACTGTTCTGTAACTGTACTGTAGGTAGGATATTCTACTGTCAAAATTGCTGTTTTCTCCCGGGTTCGATACCCATCCGTTTCAGGTGGAATTTCAGTGTAATGATCCGATAGGAGGTGTATTAAAATGTTTTTCTCTCTTTTTCACAAGCATGCTTGAAACAGTTCATGTAGTTTTGACAATTTTTAACAAGAAAAAAAAAGCAGGGATGGTTTTCAATATCTGCTATGAAAATCCAAAGATTTGCATAAGAAGAACACTTTTCCAAGAAAAAAAGATGTTGGCTATTACCTTGATTTATGTTTTAGACTAATAAATTAACTTGGCGCATTTTCTAGAATGGCTAGATGAGACTTTATTCATCTCACTTGTGGAAACTCTTTCATCAGCAGCATTTCCAAGAACAGAAGTTCAAAAGAATATTCTAAGCGTGTGCAAAATACTTAAAAATCATAATATGTTAAAGAAATAGGATGAATACAGACAACTATTTTGCTGAAGGAGTCTGTTGGGCTCTTCACAGTGTGGAACAGGGGGTTGGAGGTGGTGTTGTTGATGTTCTTTTGTCCACCACCTCCTTAATGAAGTTCAGGAGTCATCCCAGAACAGAAGCTTTCTTATGCCGTTTAATGAGTCTGCTTCTGCCTTTGTCTGGCACACGGTTGGTTACTGGTTACATGGTTACTGCCCAGATGAGTTTTTTGTCCAAGTTAACATCCAGTTAAGCTATTTTCATACTGGGCGTGTGACGTGCGCTCAACATAAAAGAACACCTTATGGTGTTCACACTGGACAAGCAGGGAGGGGCTTCCTCTTCTTTTCTACGGTTTATTAGCGCATGTACCCTACCTACAGTTGGAAAAGGCTTAGTGCAAAATTAACACAAATACTTCTTTCACAGCTCTATTCTGATATGAAAGACTTGGTGTCATAAAATTCTCAATTTTTAATTTCTCCTCCATGATCAATGTTCTAATAAACTGTTCAAATGGCACTTTCCATGAAGTGAAAGGGATACCATCCATATGTAACTACCAAAGCAGAGTCCCTGCTGGTCTTATTTCAACCTGGTCTAACTTTCAAAGCGTGTTCATGGATCCAAATTTTGTACGTAGATCGCAAAATCAGTCGTAGAAACTTGCGTATTGTTGCTTAAATGTGCATGAAGGCAGGAGTCTGAAAAGCACATTTTCATAGACTTTTTATTGATAGTGGTGGCTTAAACACACGTTCCCAAGCCTGGTGAGAACGTAGCTTTACTCAAAGCAGTCCTCTACCTCAGTGTCTGAGCCCTGGATGTTCACTGGAGGGTGGTGGGTGGGAGTCCTTCTGAAGTCAATCGCCTTTTCCTTCTTGCTGGTGCTGAGGTGCAGGTGGGTCTGTGCGTCGAAGTCTGTACTCACTGTTGTTCCCTTCAGACACACTACTGAGGTATCGTCTCAGAACTTTCGCCGGTGACAGTCACTGGAGTTTAGAAAAAATTTGAAGTTTAGAGTGAAAACAGGGAAGGGGAGAGCAAAGTGTCTTGTGCTACAGAATATGGAGACACACTTTTATTCATGTAAAACTGTTTCCCACAACAAGATGTGTTTCATTTTTGAATTCTTTCCAAAGAGGGCCCACCAACCCATCGTGTTAGTTCCGATAATTTCAGTAGAATTCTGTGATTATGTGAAAATACCAAAAATAAAATTAAATGTAGTGGCAATGAAAGAACAAAGACATAGTACTTTGTTAATGAAATTGCCACAAATTGTAAAAGACAGTCGTCAGAACACAAAGAGACAGTGACGGGCGCAAACGCTGGAGTGATCTGACGACAGGCTGTGATGGGTTGAAGCGACAGCAGCAAACACAGACGTGAGTGTGATACCAGAGCAGAGGGTTTCTTCTGACAGTGACTGACTCAGGCTGCACCTCTGGCTCTGACTAATTCCTGCACCTCAGATGCAGCAGAGGTGCAGGACAACCGGGAGGTCTGGACGTGTGTTTGAGCTTGTTGGGTTTTGCAGGGGTGTCGCTGGTGCAAACATGCACAGCTTACTTATTACTTTATTTACAGAAATCTGAAATTGTGAAATTGCACGGTGTGTATGGCTAATGTGCTCCAGTTGAGATGTGATAAGCAGCGTGAGGCAAGTGCTTGTGATATGAGGTTTAGATTTAATGTTTATGTAACATGTTATTTTCATGGTTCATTTTCTGTGCCTTTTTCATCAGACTGGCATCTTTTTCATCCAGCTTCTGTAACCTGTCATCTTCAGCACTTCAACGTTGGACTCGGTGGTAAAGTAAGAAGTGCAAGGAAAAAAAAGAAAAAAGTCAAGAAAGAATAATGCAAAATATGATTTTTATCTTGAATTAAATAGGTTAAAGGTCTAAAACGAGACTAGCTTCATCAACAGTTTAATTCTTTAGTCACTCTGTTGTAGGCTGACTGCACCAAACTTATTTTTGTTACCACACAATATTATTAGAAGAGATAAAAATGAAGAAAAAAAAAGTTTGTTTTAGTATCATTCACAATAAATGGAGGGTATAATGCTAGTTTTTCTCAGACATTATCAATATTTGGCATCTGCAGCTCACCAGGGTGCAGAAAAAGATGCTTACTGTTTGTGAGAAACACATTTTAAGGTTTATAAAGGAATAGCTCAGAACATGGCAAACATCTTTAAAACAGACATGCTGAGCAATCTAGCCTAAAATCTGCTTGTTTTTTTGTTTTTTTACTGTTTTGACAGTTTGAAAAAATAATGTTTTTATTTATTCAGTACACTGCTCTAGAAGTTCTGTCATGGACTTCCACAGTTAATACTCTCCATGAGGCCTGTTTTATCTTGTAGTTAAAATTGCCAATCCTTTTGAAATTTTTGTCATAACTTTTCAATGATAATTCATAAAATCCCTTTAAATCGATGGGTTGCAGCTTTGACCCACAGCTGTAACTGGCACCTGTGTGGAGAAAAGGAAATTCGGGAGGCAGATTAGACATTCTGAAGTGGGCGTGCAACACATTTAGTATTTTATGAAATTTTGCTTTTATAGGCTTTAAAGTATAGTCACACGCACCCGTAAGGGGCTTGTCTTATTCAGGTGCTGCATGTTTAGGGCTGTCAGGACCTTTGGAGGGTCGTAGACTCGCATGTGTGTCTTGCAGTTACCTTGAAGCTTGTTAAAATTGGAACATGCCTCTCATGTGATAAGTATAAATATTTGTAAGGCCAAAGTATGTTGCATGCACCTATGACATAGTGGTGATGCTGTTGCATGGTGATATTATGCCACACTCTGGTTTAAGCATCAGTAATAACTTCCCTTACGGGCAGATTTCTGGACGTGATAAATGGCCAAACCTGTAAGTGGTCCGCAAGGAACATATACTTACTGTACCCTTGCCCAGTCTGCAGAATTTGGGGAGGGCAAAAAGACTGTACAACACATCTGGATCCAACCTACTTCTGCTTTGTTTCAGCCTTAGTACCACAAACCCATATTGGGGGTTGACCCGTACGTGTGCGGCATGCTTTTGGATTGTCCCAGCCCAAGCCAGTTGTGACTAAGCCATAAGCAGTGAAATATCATTTTCACTTTATCATTTTATCATTGGTTGAATTTGTTTGTTGAAGCAAAAAATTGGTTTGATGTTTAGTCTTATTAGTTGTCACACACCTAGGTGTGGGAAATTTGACTCATCATCAAGCAGGGAGGGATTGAGTCCTAAATTTAGAGTATTTGGTATGACTCAGCCTGGATTTGAACTTACAACCTTCCAGTCTCAGGAAGAACACTCTTTCACAAGATCACTGAGCTGGTCCTTGATTGAAGTTATGACTACGAATGGTGACTGCAGGAGAGTACAAGTTTTTTTTAAAAAAATGCCCTGTGAGTTAGCAGGTAAAGAAGTTTATGTCCTTTTCAACTTAAGATATGCTGACATTAAGGACTTTTATTTTGACGGGTCAGCTGTGACAAAAACAAAAGCTGACCCTCAATTATTTCTGAGTTGTAGCTGATTTAGAAATCACCATGGTTACTGTCATAGCCTGTAAAAACAAGGTTCTAACAGCCTGCAGCTTAGCTCATGTTCTCTGATGTCTTACAGCTTTAAATTTAGTTTCTGCATTTGAAAAAGTATGTTTATGTTTTTTTGGATTCAGTTTAAAATGCTAAATAAAAGTGAATAAAATGAAATGAATCCAGATCATCATCCTCAATCAAGCATTCATTTTTATCAGCACATTTTTGTTCCTTGAGGATGTTTTTCTTGACCCAGGTTCATAATAAACCAATTACACCAATCAGGTGTTTATGACCAGCAGGTTGAAATTCAGCTGTTAAGAGAAGGAGAAAAAAAGCTTATGTGGGAGGCAGACAACTCATTTTAAGTTCAGCACAAGCTGTTTCAGGTCCCGTAAGCAAAAATGAAAACAATGAGGAGCTTGACCTCAGAAGTCCACCAAGGAAACTCAAGGCAGCAAGTAAAAAGCTGCTTTTTTTTAAATGGGTAGAAACTACCAGCACATAAAGAGCACCGGGAAATGAGATGCGGCACACCCACCTCCTTAAAAGTCCAGCCAGAAAGGGTCTTCGTAGAGATGTTGCTGCCAGAAAGTAATGTTTGGCCAAGGCTTAAGTATGTTTAAGGCAATCAGCAATATAAAAAAAGAAAAAAAAAAGGACAATATACTACAGAGCCTTTGGGCAAATAAGTTCAACTATAAAAGATTTTGCTGTAGTTGGAGGCACCCATAGTTAAAAGCTTAACAATTTTATTTCTGATTGGTTTTAATAATAAATGTTGACAATAATGTTACGGAAATAGATGTTTGCCTACAATTAAATTAGAAAAACAAGAACTGTTATCCTGCTAGTTCTCCCACAGCTTCGTAAAACACATAGGAAACACCTAAATTGCAAGCACCAGCCTACAATGTGAAAATGGTAGTTTAATCTTGTAAAATTTGTGTAAATTGCACATATTTAAATAGCACTTATAAGTAATTTTTTTTTTTACTTATATGGTGCTTTCTTAGAAGGCCCAAAGCTCTTCATAGTCAGTCCCATTCACACATACATTCAGACACTGATGGCAGACACTGGACATGAACATGAAGGAGAAATTAATAATTTAAGTTAATAATTGTGGGTAATGCCCAGCTTGAATTATATGACACCAAGTCTCTTATTTTTTTAGAATTGATCCGTGAAAGAAAAAGGCTGAAGCAAGATTTGTGAGATTTGTACCACTTTGTCATTTTGCACCAATCCTCTTTCATCCGTAAGCGCGGGACATGTGCTTGTAAACAGTAGAAAAAGAAGACCAAGCCTCTCCCTGCTTGTCCAGTGCGAACACCATGAACTAAATGTACATTCAAGAACATAAGTTTAGCACGTTCTTGAACGGTGTAACTTTAGAAATGGCTGAAGAAGATAGAAAAGTAATTTGTATTCACAATGAAGAAGAACAAGGATTTTGGAACTGGTTGGATCGCATGGAGCTTCAGTCTCTCGTACTCACCTCAGTTGACCTCTATTTCTGTCTACACTGTTCCATTTGTCAAATACAAAATTTTTGCCATTTGAAATTAAAAAAAAAATATTTCCTTAAAACATTTTCTTCACACGACTGGCTGATTAAGTATCTATATGCAGTTGGATACAAACTTCTGGGGATTCTTGATCTTGTACAGTATCTGGGTCAGCCTGACTGGAATGTTTTATGAGGAAAACACAACAAAGACTACATCAATATGCAAGTAAAGCATTTAATATTGTAAATATGACATTTGTATTGCGTGTAGCCGGCTGCATGTTAACGAACATTGACATGGACCAATGTGTCTCCACGGACACACAAAACAAATCCAATCATCAGTCTCTGGTGTTTTGGTCTAGATTGAATTTTCTGGGTGCAGTAAAATTGATTGCTATTCAAGTTAAATACTGGCTTCTCCTCTGACTTCATTCTAGACTCCTGTTGACATAAAATTTAACAACTTTTTTCTCTCAGGTATTAAAAAACATCCAGAGCTTGGTAATAACATTATAATATCAACATTAAGCCTTTGACTGCTAACGTTAAATCCATATTTTTGATTTGTTTTTGTGATCATTATTAGTTTTTATTTATGCAACGCTGTCATCTTTGCAAACAAGTTCTTTTACTTGTCTTAACTTATATAAAGCATACATTTTTGTGTTAAAGCTATCAGCATTACTAGAAAATACTTAATAACCAGTTATCTTGGCGTCCACTATAACATGTAATTTGTTAAAAATCATCTGGCACTTTCAAAACAATTGTTTGGTTTTTTTTTTGTCTCAGTGTGCTTCATTGTGGGTCTAAAGCAAAATAAACAAAAAAAAAAAACATTTTCTGACAAAACATAAACACTTTTTAAATGTTGATTCTTAAAAATCTGTAAAATAATGTCAGAAGGAACAAACAATTTCTAAAAACTGTTAGGAGGATCAGATATGTAAAACTGTAAATCTTAATGTTTCCTAATAAAATGTTGAAGTATTGCCTCATTGTTGAGGTAGAACAGCTTGCAATTGTCATGTTTTTCATCACTTCCTCTTCTAGGTCCATGTTACATAGTCTGGTGTTGTGCCGTTGACACAAAACTCACTTTACTTGTCTGATCACACTTTAGAATGTTTTTAAATGGGATTTTGTTCATCCTAAAGAATTTATTAACCTAGTTAAACAAAACCACATGTTTTATTCTATATGTCACTTAAATATTTCTTTCCTTCCCCGAGTTGATTTTACTCCAACACGTCTATTATGCTTGACTTTGATAAAAAGAAAAAAAAGGTTTAATGCTTCAGTCCTCAAAATCTTTTTGTATGTGTGCATTCAATCAGTTTATCCTTAAAATTACTTAATATTCTATTTCTGCATCCTTGTTTTATCAAAAAGGAGTCAGAGCACATCAAATTTTCCATTTAACATCAGTGATGTCACTCAGAATAGGACATAGACATTGCACCGGCCGAGTGAAGCTTCGGTTGGTAGAGCAGCTGACTACGTACGACATGTAGCTCTGTCAAAAGCCAGGACCATTCAAAAAATGTCAACAGTGGTTTATCTTGTCAGTGAGACGGATGCATCTGTTGTGTGAGGGACAATGCACCTAGACGGGTAGATTTTACTGACCTTTGTCAGGATGTGCAGGTGAAGTGCGTATTAAGAACAGACGGTGTCATTCAAGACATTTTACTGACAGCAAATTTGCAGCACAATCATTTGCTGACATGGCACCGTCAGACATAAAAGCTCGATAAGCTGATAAGAAAATAAAATAGGTTCAGTCTTGAATTTTAGAAGTTAATTCTATGTGATCTCTGCATTAAGATCAAAACATAACGAAAAGGTCTGCAGTGAGTTTTAATGTCTTTATGTTCTTAGTCTGCTTTCCATGTCACTGAAAGCAGTAAAAAATCCTTACTGCACAAAGTTAAATTCATATTGACTCGTGTGATTATAAATCCCCAAAGAGAGTCGTACCAGGGGTTAAAGGTTAAGGAGAACATCTAAAACTTACTGAAATAAAACTTCATAAAAAATATTAAAGGAACAGAAAATCTTTTGTTTTAACCAAAGGATTTAAAAAAAGGTAGATTAACTCATTTTATGTTTATTATAGTAGAAAAAACATGTTTCATGAAAGCCCAAAAGTAGATAGAAATTATGAATGTGCATAAAGTAAAGTGGTTAAATAAAGAAAACTGATAAAAGTCTTCTAATGGAAAGTGGCAAGTTTGATCTTTAAGGATGTATTTAGACTGGACACATTTAATTTGCTTAAAGTGAACCAGAGTTTGTTTCCCCCGATAATCCTGAACACATTTTCAAACTGAATACACCCAAGCGGACCCTGATCCAGGACCAGGAACCACTTTCTGATCCAGGTGTTCTCTGTTTGATTTCAATCGGACTGAGCTCTGATTTGCTCTGAGTTTCCTCTGTCTGAATAGGATCTGTGCTCGGAGTGGAACAACTGGTCCAAACGGCCATTGCAGCCGGGCGTTACAAGATGTAAGCAAAGTAGGAAAGTAGCAGTTTCTTACTGCCGCAGACAATGATGAGACAAAGCAACTTGTTGAAATGTGGTCAGATGAATGAAGGCCCATCAAAACTACTCTTAATGTGATCCACATTTCATGCCGTTTTCCCCACAATTATTATGTTTACATGCTTTGGTTCGAAACAACAAATCTGGTTGACGGCAGTCTGAATTCAAACCAAGTGCAAGGTTCAGGTCTTGATCCGGATCAAATTTAGCAGACTCGGTCCAGACCAACAGACTTTTCCAGTCTGAACGCACCCTAAAAATAATGTGTAAAAGAGCAGAAGACAGTGTGAAAAAAGGAAACTTGCTTTTACCAAAGACCTTTGCTACATCTGAGTCTATCATTATGTGTGAGCAGAGCAATGTTTTTGCAGTGGACTCTGCTAAGGTAGGGGAGAAATCACCCATTTGACTGCCTTCAAAAGGAAACATATCAAATATGACAAAAAAAAAAAAAAAAAAACTTGTGTAAAAGGTGAGTTGCATCTAATATTGAAGCAGTTTTTGTGAGATTTGACCAACACAGAAGAGTCTTTTAGTCATTTATTGCTGGTCTCAGAAAGAATACAAGGAGGAACAATAATATATTTCCTGATGTACTATAAAATGTTTTTTTACTACATGAAACAGTTTCTTCAAAGTTTTATGTCAGCTGGGATTTCATATGTAAAGTTAATTTGACAACAAACAAGGGAAATATACTTGCAAAGAATAAGAGTTTTACAGAGTAAATAGTTTGAAGAAAATGTATGTTCCAATGTACTTCTAAACATATTTGTATAGATTAAATATGCCTCAACTTGAAAATATTAATTCGTTTTACTTTATAAATATAGTTAATTATTAGCGGGAAAGGTCAAGTCCATGAATTGAATTGGACAACTAGCTTAACATCACAGAAAGTAGGAAAACATCCCTATAAGAGATTTTATCAAATGATGTCCCTTGTTTACTTTTGGTGAGTAAAGAAAATGACACATCTGAGTTGCACTCCAGCCCCCACTGTTTGCGCGTAGTCAACAGTCTTTTGACACCAGTATGTGACTGAGAAACACAATAGCTCTGAATAATTGTGTTTGTGAAAAAACAAAGGGCAAGGAACCAAGAGTTTCATTTAAAATATCTGATTGTTACAAAGTTGTTGTAGTTAGGGCATTCAAACATGCAATTTTGGAGTAAAACATGCTGCACTAACAATACTGGAAGTATACTAAGCATTAGGGGAACTTGTATCAGTGCTCAGTCTTACGGTGGTTTCAAAGTATGATTTGATTCCTAAGATAACTTGCAAAATCCCAGTGTTCAAATGGATATTTGTTTCACTGTATATGATACACAGAAACTTACAACCAAAATGTGAAATACTTAACGCCATCTGAGTCATTTAATCCCAAGATCCTGTAATACTCACACAAGTTGTGGAAAAAAGTTTTTTTTTTTCCACAAGTTCTCCTTTTATAGTAGGATCCAGGGGACCATTTAGCATTCTTTATTTTCTTTAAAGTAAAAGTGGTTTAGTTGGCAATTCTTCTGCGTCCCTAAACAAATAATAAAACTGCTGACTTAAAAAGCAGCTAACAAAGCACTTTCTCCTGCACAGCAGCTTGAACAATATCACACAATGAATATGGATTATGTACACCTCTCATAGTAAAAAAATAAAAAATTACACATAAAAAACCAACATTTTTCCTCAGCTCTTTTTTTATATCAGTTTCTGTCATTAGACCTAAAATATATGTTGACAGAATCTATCAAGAGTGTTGTTTTTTTTATTTGCTAGTGAAGTTGGACAACATGACATTTTTCGAATGTGTAATTCTCTTTAGTAATCATGTTTGCATTTTTTTTTTTTTATGAGATTTGATTCATTTTCATGCAGGTGTCATTCATTACTTTTCGTGTTCAATTATGACGTAAGTTGAATGTGTTTCGGGTGACATTTACAGCTCTAAATAACCAGTTTAAAATAGTAAGATCTTTAAGTGTGGAAAAGCTGATGCAGTTATTTGTCAATGGTCTGCATCTATGGTTTTTTAAAATATATGTGGCACAGACAGTGGTGCTACAAACCTGCTCAAAGTATTCCATTATTGTGGCTTTTATTAGTTGATGGTAACATTTTATCTTATTATTTTTATTTTTAAACTTTTTCCTGCAGAAAAAAAGTGCAGATAATTATCTAGAGGTTTTCAGAATGTGACATATTCTGATTTATTCCTTTGAGTATTTGTCCCTTTTGTTTGACAATTAAAGTTGAGTACTGGTGCAAAAGCAGGGTTCAGAAAATTAAATGATGAAAATTAATTCAAGCGTGTGTAGGCGTGTGTAGTTGTGTGTACCTTCATAGTGTGTCATCAATGTATATTTTTTACAACATTAACTCACAGATGTCTGTATGGGAACATGTGACGGGGCCGTATGTGGACAAATGTGAGTTCAAATTTGGTTTAATGGTATACTAGGGAAGGAGGAAAGACAAAAATTTAAATGGAGTTCTAATGATTAAGATCAGGGCATTTAAGAAAAAAAACTCAGACCTTTCAGGTGGCAAGTGTTGGTAAAATACAAACAAAAACCAATAAATTAAAGGTGCAAAAATCCCCCTCAAAAACATGTATTCATTTTAAACTATTAGACATGGGATGAAAAAAAAAAAATCAACACATTTCGAAGCAAATAGCAGAAAAATGTTCCGCAATTTAAATGAGAAAGGTTAACGGCTGTGCTGTGACTCATGTTAATGTGATTGTATTTTGTGGGTGTGTGTGACTTTGTTGGAATCCACAATGTAAAAAAAAAAATCTGATGTTTTGATGCCATTTTTCAGAAATGAGTGGTTATGTTTCATCTAAATTTACCTTTCACTCTTAAACAATCGCTCAACTGAAATATGTTGATACTGTATTGATTGCTCATTACCATTTCCAATGCGCCATTTATTCATAATCTTGTGCAACACTGCAGCCTTTAGCCTTTAGTCACGCCTTTAGCAGCACACTGTAGCAGAGAAGCACAGATCATCCATCCATAAAGCTCCAGATTATTTGCCTGTTCTGTGGCACTGCACAAAACTTTTGTTTTATCAATTTTATTCAATTATTAAATCTGTTCATTTGTGGAATGCAATTCTGAATGCAAATGTTTACTGGTAAAATACATTTAGAAAAAAACAGTAAAAAATGTAAGCCATAAAGAATCCTACAAAGCAAAAGAACAAGAGGAAATAGCAGGAGCCTTCCAATAAATCAGTGTAACAAAACATCTACAAATATAAAAAAAGTAGTGATTAAAACAAGAAGAAACTTTGAAAAAAAATCACTACCACACTGAGAGAGAGCTATTCTGCTCAAATATTTGTTCAAATGAGGAAAATGCTTGCAAAATTATTCATCACACCAATGCTAAACTAGAATTTTATTGATTATTTTCTGTTTTCTTTTTCAATTCAGAAATGTTGTGTCTGTAATTATTTTTCCAACATAAAGGTGACAAATTCCTCTTTTTTTTACTGTAATTTTTCAGTTCAAAGCTAAATAAATAAACACATAAGATTCAACAGGCCTTTATTAAACTAAAACCATATTGTATATTATGTTTGTGTATGAATATTAAAGACGTAAATGTTAAAATAAACAACTTATAAACAGATAAAGAATATATAAATATATTAAGAATTAGTAAATACCTGAATAAAATACATAAAAGGATATAAGGATAGGTGTGTACCTCCAGATTAGGATAGTGTTACAGATCATGATGATTGTTGACGAAAATTCCAGTCACAGGTGTTTATTGTAGAAGTGGACAATATTTTTGGTGCAAAATAATGCCAAAAAGCACATGTGAATCACTAACAGAGAACAAGTGGGGAAAAGTGTAACAAACTATTGACAAAAGAATGCAAAGTGTCCAGGACAATGGATATTCTTGCTACTTGTAGATTAGATCAAAATGATTTTACCATGATTCTCAAGTTGAGAACCCTGCATGTTTGCCAGCTTTGCCTGCTGTACTTGCTGCTGATGACTTTGGAATTACCTTATTTGGTTGGTCAGGAGAGAATGGGACAGAGAGGACCAAGGACACTAAGGCAGAGCTGGGGGCAGTAGATTTGAGGGTGATCAGCCTCTCCTTGAGAGTGATGCAAACAACTAGATCAGGAATGAGTACATCAGAGATGTTTTTGAAATGGACCTGGGGAAGTCAGACTGGGATGGTTTGAACATGTTCAAAAGAGGAAGAAGGAATGTATGGTCAAAATGAACGAGTTATTAGGATTGAGCTGCCAGGCAAGATGCTGAGAGGAAGACCAAAGATGGTATTTATGAGTGTTGTTAAAAAGAACATCAAGGAAGAAGACACATATGCCAGGGTTAAATGGAGAAACATTAAGTACCGATGTAGTGTGAGGAACTGCAAAGGAAGAAGCCAAGAAAAGCATACCTGTATCTTAATGTGTGTCAGCTCATTACTTGACAAATATTCGGACTTTGACTTGAAACATGACTTCAAGGACATGAGGATTTTATCTCGGGACATCACAGTGAGGTTTTACAAACACTATTGCAATTATTAAGTTGCTGTATTTCATATGTAGTAGGCCAGAATCCCTAACTACTTGTTTTTGTGTCTGTACTTGTTGTTTAAAAGTACCATAATGACACTTTGTGGCAACAGGTTTTCAGTTTTCATACAAGAAAGGACTTCTTAGTTTTTTGTGTAAATTTGTACCTGTTATTCATCATTATTTCATTATTTGTTTAAATATTTATTTGTTATTCGTTGGGCAAAGGTGGGTACACCCTAGGCAGTCTGTCCCATGTAGCTGGATTGGTCCGGCTTGCCATGCCGGCTACTGGGAGACAAGCTGGCGACCAGATAGAGATCCCCCGAGACAGCCTGCTCGGGCCTTCTGAACTTTATGATGTTTTTTCTTCTTTTCATCCAGACAAATTTAAAAAAGGCCCCCTTTATGCTTAATAAAATGCAACTATGCAATTAAAAAAGAAAACACAATGATAGCGGCATTCAAACCCAGTTATTTCCACTATTATTGGATTACAAGCACAAGGTCAAACTGCTGTCACCATGAGAACAATTACTTAGGAAGAATGTTTGCTATCTGATAACTAAATTTTACTTTTTTTGTGGGGAGATGATTTAAATATTAATTAATTTATTTTTCATGGCCCCGATACATGGAGACATAATTACTGATGTTTCTGAGGAGCTCTTAAAAAAAGAAAAAAAAAACAACTGATCTCTAAACAATATATGTGTCTTCCGTGCATTGCAAATGAGATGAACACAGACACTGCTTCATATATTGATTAGGCTAAAAACAATAGCTGGTAGCTCCTCCCACACGCGACAGCGGGCTTAGGGAACAAATTTTTGGCCATGTGGCGAACCGGGAATTTGCTGCGTGGTGAAAGAGGGGCGGGTTATGCAAATTTGCCGTGTGAATCGCTTTCGGTGTGAATGCACCTTAAGGCAGCAAGCTTTTTGGAAATTTGCTGCTCTGCAGTTTTTAGTAGGACACAGTAACACAATGCCAAGTAAGAAAGACAAGCAGTGATCCTACTGAAGCCATTGCTGCTGCAGATCAATTTGGGAAGGGTTATTAAACCATTTCTAAACAATTAAAAGTCTATTAATTCACAATGGAAAAGATCATTCACAAGTTGAAAGGGTTTTTAAAGACAGCCGTTAGTCCTGCCAGAAGTGGACTTCAGCAGCTTTTTCTCAAGGTCAGGCTGTGAGAGGCTCATTTAAAATTAAAATGAGAAAAAAAAAATGACACATGACAAAACCCATGGAACCCATGAAGCATATTCTAAAGCAGAGAAAAGCAACTTTGCAGTAATGTGCAACAGTTTACTTTAGGATTCGGTGGTTTAGTTATGTTTGGTCATGTTCTAAGCTGTCCTTGTCAATCACACAAGTTTCAGGTTAATAATCCACAGCTGTCCTTATTTAGTTAATCAGCCTCAGTGTATTTAAGTGTCAGGTCATCTGCTTTATTTTTTCACTCCTTTGGCTCGCCATGGTTTTTGTCGTGGTTCAGTTTATTCAATTCTTTATTTTCTGTCGTCATCTGTGTTTTGGGTCCTCCACCACCAGTTCCTGTCAGGCATTTTTTCATCTGCTCCTGATTCAAAACAATCTGAATAAAAAATATTCAGAAATGCAATTTGGAGCTTAATTTTCTTCATGTATGTCCTCTATGAGAACATTTCTACAAGAACACATTAAAACCACCAAAACACAATTTTATTTGGATGGGGGTTTAAAGGTTGCATGTTGGGGCTAAGCTGGAATGTTCTGTTTTAAAGTTTAGTAATGCAACTTTTTATTTAAATTTTTCAACCTTTTTTTTTTTTTTTTTTTTTGGTTCGTTAAACTTGCTTTCGTTAGTCAATCTTTATAATTTGCTGTCACAAAAATGAAAACAATAATTTTTTTTTAAGTGTAATAGCTCTCTTTATCATACTTGATAAGCACAGTGATTTTCCTTATTTTAGAAACCTTGTAAAATAAGTCAATTAAATTAAATTAGAGTCATGAATTAGCAGCATGATGGACAGATTTTTTTCTCTGATTTCTAACCATCTGCTTTTTTTTTTTTTTGTGTCTTTCAGGGGTTCGAGTCTGGACTTCATCCATCCTAAGCTGACTACAACTACGCCAGCCACCTTACCCACTCTGGCCTCTGTCACTGTATTCTCAGCTCAAAGGATGGAGACCCTTAGCGTTGACGGGCTGTTCTACCTTCTGACAAGAGATACCTAAAGATGAATGTGCTCTTCTTGACGGCAGAGGTTGTTGACATGACCTTTCTTGGGAGTGTTTTCCAAACTGTGAGAAATGTTGATAAGTTTTCCCCTCATCAAGAAGGAGGAAACTTGATGGCTGCTACCTCTCCTTTGGATAGTTTCTGTTTCCTGGGCTTTAAAAAAAGGATCCTCAGCAGCCACGACCATCAGCTGCTCTGCTGTTAATCTTTGGATTTTTAACACTTTGAGTTTGTCTTTGTAGCCACGTGGCAAAGGTGCAAGAGAAGACATTTCTTTCTACTCCGGTAAGAAAGACAATAAGCACAAAACATTTTCAAAAGGAGGCCTGGAAGCCATGTCCCAACTGGGACACCGTTCAAGTACTGGTTTTAATTGCCTTCAAACTCTAACAATGATGGGATTTATATGGCTCAGAGGTTTACGGAGCACGGGATGGTGGGTGTCCACAGGCCTGCTGCTTGTTGCAGTGTTGGGTCAGAAACTAGATGAGAATGACCCAGTGGTCATCACCAGCAGTGGCAAGATCCGAGGGATAAAGAAGGAGCTTAACAACGAGATCCTTGGTCCTGTCGTCCAGTTTTTAGGGGTTCCCTATGCTGCTCCACCCACTGGTGAACGCCGCTTTCAACCTCCTGAACCCCCAATATCATGGTCAGACATCCGCAACGCCACACACTTTGCTCCAGTGTGCCCTCAGAGCATTGTGGAGGGCCGCCTCCCGGATGTCATGCTCCCAGTGTGGTTTACCAACAGCATTGACGTGGTCTCTACTTATGTCCAGGATCAGAGTGAGGACTGCCTCTATCTCAACATCTACGTCCCAACAGAGGATGGTGAGTTGGCCTGCAGGCCTGAGGGTGGGATGGTTGTGGGAAAAAAAAAAAAAAATCAGAGGCAGAGTCAATAGAATTGAACCCACAACCCTTTTTTGGAAAATGAATGTTATTAGGATATGACATTACCAGTGAGGGGGCGCATCTGTGTCGATTTGTGTCAGCGAGTAGCTGCATGACCTTGTGCATGTTCACGTGCATGACCCTGCCTAATTCTTGAATGTGTGAGAAAGTGATTTATGTAAAAGACACCAGTGTGTACTCATGTTTGTTCTCCATTAACACGCTCTCACAGCCGCCCTACTCTTTACATCCCATCCTCCATCCTGTTTGGTCGCTTCATCTCCTCTGCGTTTGCCCTTTATTGCTCCTTAAACAGGTTTTCCTCTCATTCGACTCTCCTTTGACTCCTCATCTCTGCATTTGCCATCTTCTGCAAGCTGCCTTCTCTCTTCCCTCATGTCTGTATCTCATCATAATGTATTGTGCTCTGTCACAAAGGCCACAGTTCATTAAACAAGATAGTCGTTGTCATGATCGTCACCGATTGATTTGGCTGACTGAATGACTGAATGCTGCTCTGATTAAACTGGTGCAATTCATTCTTTCCCTCCGTCTTTATTTCTCCCTTCCTTTAGTCTTTTTCACTCAGTCAGCTTTGTGTACATGGTGTGTGTCAGTGTGTGTGTGAGCATGTGTACATTGCGCGTTCAGGGGCTCCATGTTATTCTTTAGTTTTCTATTCATTTTACAGTCAAAAGAATATCCAAGGAATGTGCGAGGAAACCGGGCAAGAAAATATGTAGACAAGGAGGTATGTATAATCTGAATGCAAACTATACTTGTGCCACTGAAAAAACAAGAAGAAAAGGGACAAAAAAAAAGGATGTGTGCAATGCAACACTACCAATGACTCAGCTGGTGACTCAGTGTGTCTGCGGGTCTTTTAAATGAAGAAGCTGTAGATGGAAATGGTTTTAAACCAAATTAAAAGGTGGTTACATTAACATGTCGAAGGAAGCGTTCTTCTAAGTACAAAAGCCACTAAGAGAATACGTGAAGGGGGGGGTTAAAAACCTCACAAAGTCCCCCAAAATATTCTGCAGAGGACAAGCAGTCCTGAAACACTTTATCTGTAGCTGCTTGGATGGTTGCATGACAGAGTGGCGTGTTGCACATGTCTTCTATTCTCTCATTGGCCAGCAGGAGTGGGAGTTTTGATTGGCTGCCGGCTCTAGGGCCACGAAGTGAGCAGTAATAATAGCTGATGTGCGTTGGGGTGGCAGCATATTAGATAAAGGCACACTGTTGCAAACATACAACACACGCACACACTCCCTGTGATGGAGTTGTATGCAGTGTTAAATAAGATGAGCTCAGGCTGGACCTTGGCTGTGTAATCTCCATTAAAAGAAAGCAGTGCTGTGTTCAGGTTGGCCCGGGCGGCTGTGCAGAGAACTGTTTCATCAAGATAATGCCCTCTGCGCTGCTCCGTCTTCCTCCCTCCGTCTCTCAGCTTCTTCCAAGATATTGATGTGTGTGCGTGAGTGAGAATGAGGGGAGGGTTGCTGACAGTGTCCTTGATGAGCCCTGGGTGTTAATGTCATTGTCTTGGCAGCAGCTCATATTATCACTTACTGTATATTCTTCTTACAACACAATTTATTCTAATGTAGCTGCTCTTCCTCTCTGCTCGTCTTCTCCGACGTGTCACACAAACAAATACTAGGAGAGGGATATTCACCTAAACGGGGGGGATTAGAGGAGCTTACGTATCCATCACACAGCATGAAAATCATTATTTAGAAACTAAGGCTCAGACAGTCGCCCTGATATTTTCATTTTTTCACTTTGTGATAAAAGAAGATTAAGTAGAAAAAACAATGTCTCTTGGACAAAAAAGTGGATTTTGTTGTATTTGAGGCTTATTTATTTATTTTTTTTCCTCTCCGAGTTGAGGCTGCTTTTGCTTGTACTACCCTCTGGTTGTGCACTGAGGGAAGAAAAATCTTCCTTTGAAATGTCAGAGAGCAGCACTCAGTGTTGCACACAGCAGCTCTGCACTACAGAACACGCCTCAGCGGGCAAAGATCAGTGCAGCCACTCTGATCTGTAACCTTGTTATTAAAGTGAATGTAAATTGAACTATGATTAATGCTTGCTGGCTGTTTTGCACTAAATGTAATTGTTTTAGTTTTTTTTACCACTTTATTTAATTGCATAATGCAGTTAAAATTTGAAAAAAGAAAAAAAAAAGATTACTCACCTATCTCCTCTCCCTGCAGACACTTAAAGTCTTTTCATCCAATTAGTCTGCAGTCTATAACCAATAAATTAGACAAAAATACATACATATAAGCGGATGTAAGTTCATGTAGAATTTGACTTAATTCCAATTTCTGTTGACAGATTCTTGTCATTTTTTTTTTTTTACTAAAATAATGTAATTTTTTTCACATATCTTTACCTACACAATTAACTGAGAAAACAAAATTAAAACATGATTATTTCCACGGAAACCCATCTAGCTAATCAGGAGTGAGCTTGTTGAAAGGCAACACCTCCATGACTCGAAAGAGATCTTGGGAGAATCTGTCAACCAAACCTTCAAAAAAATTGATGTGAGGTCACAAACCAGTCATCTGACTGGTCAGTTTTTAACTTGAATAACTTGCACTACCAAAAATACCATTTGGACCATGAGGGGAGATAGGTCACTCAGTCTAGTTCCCATACTGTCAATGGTTAGAATCAAATATAACGAAGACCAAGTAACGTGTTACACAGTATACCTATCTTGGGGGAAAACCTTTCTTAACTACATCATCTATTGAAGAGAAATGAGAATGAGATTAAATAAAAATGTAACTTATTTTTTTTTTTATTATTCTTCAATTGTCAATGTTTTGCATTAGGGCTTAGCAACATGGCATTTTTTTGGATCTCAATATAAATTGAATTTATACATTGACAATATCCTGATGCTGCATGCATACCTCAGTGTTATGAAACCTTCTCTAAATACTAGTAAACTTTAGGATATAATGCATAAAATGGAAAAAAAAAAAGAAAAACTACAGACAACTTAGTTAAACTTTTACTTTGAAACAACTCCCATAGGTTAATAAAAGTTGAAATTGGTGTGGCCTGGCACAGAACTGTAAATGAAATGACTATAATTCATTTTGATCTTTAAAAACACATCAATTTGGTTAATGTTCTGACGTTCATGAACTTACTTATTTTTATTTACTTGCACTTTCTTTGTTCCCTGATGAAACAACATGCACGCCCACAGAAATCTCCTGAATGGGCAGGGAGCGTGGCTGATGCTTTGAACAGGGATAGTGTGGTAGTAAGCACTCTCCTCTCTCCATGAGAAGGGCCTTGATTCCCTCTACAGCCCAAAAAACGACTTCTTAAATCCAGATCATCGTTGCACATGAGAATCTTTTTTTTTTTTTTTTTTTTTTTTTTTTTTATATATGGTAAGATTCTCTTGTTGAATAAAAGTTAAAAACTTACCTAATGAAATAATAATAAATAATAAATATGACAGCCCATGCATTTTGTTCATGAGTCCCTCATTTTATATATCTCACGTCAAAAATTTCAAGATACATCAAGTAAATTCAGTAAATCATCCAGCACTACATTACACAGATGTGAAAAGACGGATTGAAAAGTCAGAGAGAAAGGTTAAAGTTCGTCTTATGTAGAGAGGGACCACTCAAACATGTCCACTATTTCCATTGTGCTGTCAGAATCTGCATATTGCTTGTAAACAGTAATTTAGGGTCAGTTAATGTCTCGGTTGATTAGGGCCACAAGGAAGCCAAGAGCGCAAAGACTTTCTTAAGATGGGTAGTAAATCATACCTGTGTAGCAGCACTGCAGTGGTAAGTCAGGAACAATGTCCTGTGTTGGTTTACAATGTGTTTTGATGGTAATATTTTTGACTGGGTACCAGTTTTTACAGAACAGCTTTAAAGCATTTCGGGTGAACAAATGTGAAAATGCTACAAAAAGAAACAGATGTTGCTTCTTTTTTTATATTCAGAAGCTCAGTTATCAGTGTGTGGTCAGTGGGTGGGACTGGAAACACTTTACTGTGATTCATGGTCAGATTCGTGGCCTTTTGGGAATGTAGATATATAATGGCGGATTTGGTGAAGACGTGTAATCAGTCTAGTTTTCCTTGTGTCAGTGTGAGAAACAAAAAGCACAATAATACAGTTTGTATGGATTTTTGGAAATGCAAGCAGAATTATCATGTTAGAAAATCCTTTTGTAGAGTTTGTTTGGTATTTCACTTACAGTCATTACATCCTGTAAACAGAGCAAAGTAATTTAATGAGGATAATTGGATTAAAGCAGTTGCCTGGCGTTAGATTTGTTTTTTTGATTTTGTTTGTTTGCACGGCAGTAGTGGATTGATTCACTGAGGACATCATGAAGGAAAAAAAAAAAGCCTAACATGCTGAGATGGGACAGATGAGAGTGGCATGCCTGTCATAACAATTAGGCAAAGCAAACTGCTGTTTGTCAAACATATTTATTATACAAAAAATTTGAAGGATATCACACTCAGACTAGTGATAGAATTCTAAAACAAAATAACAAATTAAGACTCATTCCAATGAAGATTGTATTTTTAGTGTTTTTTACATGTTCTTGGAGCATTTTTCTCACGATGGAGGCCAAATATAAAGAAAGTTGAGATTAATATTGCATGTATGAGTTTTTTTATTTTTATTTTTTTTGCAAATCATTGTCAATCAGGAGCAGATGAAGAAATGCTTTTGGGAAAAGCCTGTAGCAGTGGCACATATACTACAGTCAGCAGGCCACAAGCTCCCTGCTCCACTCCATTCTGATGCATCCACTTGCAGAAAACTAAATCCATGTACGTCTATGTTTTCCTTGTCTGAGCTGGCTCTAAACTGTATGTCTGGATGGCTCAGATATTGCTTTATATTTTTGTTGCAAGGCCAATGTTAGGTTGGGGTTGTGAGGGGCTGTAAGGTAGTGGGAGAGAATGTAAACAAGGGGGTAGTGGGAAATGAGGGGAGGCTTACTCTGCACCAACAGATCTGTCCACAACTGAAAGGTAAATTCCTATTGAAGTACTGTCGCTCTGCAGAAACCGTGTTCAAGAAAGTGACAGGGGATTTTTAATCTTGAAAAAAAAAAAAATGAAGTAATTACATTCATGTACAGTGAATTACAGTCATGTTTAAGTTATCTTTTACTCGGTTCTTCCTGCTCTAAAACAACATTTCAGACCTTCACAGCTTATTTTTTTTGGTGTCCATTGGGCTTTGACCTTCAAAAAACTTCAACAGTACTTTGAATTTTTGAAATTTTAAGTTTAAAAGTTTCTAAAGCATTTCTTGGATATTCCAGAAATTCAAACCAGTCACAGCAGACAACGGTTGCTTTTACCATGGCTGCTTCTGGAGGTTTCTCCCATTTAAAGGGAGTTGTTGCTTGTTTAACATAGTGAATTACGCACAAAACCCTTTGATATAATCTGTTAGTCACAACTATAGGGCAATACTATACAGATGATCTGTCATCGTTGGAATTATCTTGACTGAACTGGATTATAGCAATCATTATTATAAACACTCTGGTGTTTGATGATGTTTGCTTATAGCACATTGAGACAATCATGGTTGTGAATTGAACCCTAAATAAACTTCACCTTTCATTAAAATTATATACTAAAAATAAATAAACATATCTACTCTGAATATTTGTAAAGTTATGGTATGTGGTCAGACTTCAAATTGCGGACGGTCACAGTTGCAACTTACCACGTTTTCCTTCAAAATAAGAGCTTCTGAAAATGTAAAAGGAAATAGTTCACATCTGTCATGAGAGTATTGAGACATGGTGCTGTTCAGCTGCCAGACTTTGTGTGAGCACGTTCTAATGTGGCTCTGAGCCCCCGTTACCATCACTGTGTGAGTTAGCAAACAAAACTACAGCAGCCTCGTGTCTGTGCACAGACGCCTTCACAAGTTGCAGCAAAATAACAATAGAATGAGGAACACGGGGAAAAAGAAATGTCTGTAGGTGGGACAAGATCAGTACATAAAAAGTTCAGACCTAAAAGCAGTGGTGGAGGGCCTCAAAAATGCTAGAGTTTTGTCTTTTTATGATTAGGAAAGATCTGTAAAAACTGACATTCTGAGACAGTTGGCTGTGCAGACGAGTTTTCCTGTGTCTGCTAACCTGAATCCTCTGGCTGCTTTTGTGCTGACAAACAGTCTGAGCGTCTCAAGTTGGGTCCTGTGGATTCCTTCCAAGCGAGCACAGGACACCAACACAGATTCATTTGTTGACTGAAAACATGCCATCTATACAGGCAGTACCATTTATTGTTTCGGTGTCATGAAATACAAAAGCAGACACAGTAATTACCATTTCTCCGTTATCTGCCTTCACCCCAAAGTTGGCTACCTAAGAGTAATTTTCTTCAGGGTTTTTGAAGTTATTATTGTTTGTTTGCTCATTTTGGGAAGCAGCAATTGAGAGCAACCAAAAAATAAAATAGAAATAAATAAAACTTTTAAAAAACATACTAAAAATAAAATAAAAAAATAAGATGATTTTATTTTGAGAGTCTGCCAATACCAAGTTCCAATCTGATACCTTTGAAACACTTTTTTTTTTTAAAAGGAAAGTTTGCAAAATAAACAGATTCAGGTTGTCCCTGGTTTTAATTTTTTTCACTTTGTTTTATCATTTTACACTTAAGCAGAGCACTTCAGTGAAGTAGCTTCAATAATCAAATAAGAATAGTGCAGCTTTCAACTAGGAAAACAGTTAACTAATACCTAAAAATAGGCGATAATTAGTTGTGTGAGAAAGTTTGGTGATTGTAGTATCCTCAGAGCAGTAGTATCCTCACATTTAGTTTCTTTTTGAAATACCTTAGTCCATCTTTGTTGTGTTAAGACAAGCCAACAGAGACACTTGCTGTCAGTTTGAAGCTTTTGTTAAGAGTTAGTGAGTCCGGAAGTTCACATCTGTAAATTTCTTGCTGCTCTACAGAACTGTTTTTGTGCGCCGTACTTGTGTTGCAACAATAAAATGTTGTGATTTGTTCATGATATGCAGACTTCTAGTAGATAATTATCTGTAAGAATAGGCTTCAAATATAAAAGCGCTGATCAAAATAAAATAAGTAAATTAATATTTGATACCTGATCAGGATGCATAATTTGCTTTCTGAAACTCTGTGATCTGTCTGGATCTGATGACTTTATCAAAAATCTGGCTCGCTATTTTGCAGATCAACAGAAAGGGTTTCAAACTATGTGAGGAAATTCATTTTTCTGAAACAATCATAAGCTACTGATGCGTCAGAAAACGTCATTTTGCACGTAGATCTAAAAAATTTTCAGCAAAGGAGAGTTATGGTAAAAGGATTTTTTCATAATAATTTATAAGCCTTGATGTAGACATGAATTTATTCTGATTTAATTAATTACAATATTTCTTCTTCCTTAATGTCTTTGCCTTGCTCTGCCAAAGCAGGAGTTCCTTCACTGCATCAGCTCTCCTCTGTCTCTGTTCTGACTGTTCCACTCTTCACCTTTCTGCTGTCTGTCTATGTCCTGTCTGGAATTGTGCAATTTTCAACTGCTTTCCTTCTGACAGGAGGAAATGACGGACAGAACCTGTCGCAGACCTTCTCGTTCAGGTTTTCCTGGGTTGTCTTTGTCTTTCCTCACACACACTTCTCTGAATTAACTTTTATTCTGAAGCCATTGTGTGTGTTTTTTTGTGTGCGTGTGTGTGTATTATTTAGCCCAACAAAATGTTGTATCAAAATTATTGCTGATATATGGAAAATAAATGAAACTTTCAAGATAAAAACACAAAAGAATATCCACATTTTTCAGCAGGCACACATAAGTCAAGTTTAACCTTTTGGGGAAGAAGTCGTAGCTGGCGTGTGATGACAACTCCTGTGTGAAGAAGGCACATTTTCACCTGAATGAATTTTTGCTTTCATGTTGGGAACGCCGTGGAGTCAGAAGATAGAAGCCAAACGAAGGGGTACCTAACAAGCCACGAGTATAAAAACCATATGAATGATTCATAAATGTTAAAAAATACTTAGTTTTTCTTATTCTCTGAGCTATGCAGGTTCTTTCTCTGCTGTTTTTATCTCAACCAGAATTAATTAAAAGACCCTGTGATGCAGACTTTAAGTCATCAACTTGATCATTTTAAGCCGTAGTAACATATTTATTCATTTCTGTGATGCTATAAAACCTGACATAAGACTACACTTTGAATTATTATTAGTGTTTCGTCTTTGTGAGAGAATAATCATTAACTTAAAACTTAAACTGTTTTGCTTTTGAAATACCCAAATTATTTTCCAGAGAATTTTTTGGCTTGTAGAAATGTAATCTGGCTGGTAGACTTTCACTGTTAACGATCCCACCGGCTAGTAACCAAAAAAGGAAATTTAGAGCGCTGTATGCAGCTATGACAGAACAAGGTGTGTTCTTTTCCTCATTTTCAATGCATTCACTTCCTGATTTATTCCCTCTGTTGGGCTCCCACTTTTTGGTTGCATCTGCACATTTTTTGTTCTGTAGCTCAATCCTACAGCTTTTATATTTCCGGTTTGTGCCTTAAACAGCAATAGTACTGCCACTATACTATAAAATGTCACATTTGTAAAGAAATGTAAACAAAAATCAAGAGGTTTGGTGGGAAAAGTGTCACTCTTGTCTTCCATAGGTAATGTAGTAAATGAATGACATTTCTAACAACAAATGGAAGCCAAGTTTTGTTATAGTAAGTGCTTTAAACTATTTAATTTGATCTGTTAGCTGACTGAAACAGAAAAATGACTCCTAACCATAAACAACCAACACGATTTAAAGAATTCTCTTGGCGTGAGTAAAGATAGATAGCTTGTTAGAGCTTTAAATGTGTCACTTCTTTTTCTCTGCTCCCCTGTCTTTCTCCTGTCACCGTCTCAGGTTCTGCGTTTCATTTCTGTTTTGGCTCGGCTGCAGTTGTGATCTGTGGAAGCTGTCGTTTCGATGGCAAACTTTCAACATTGAACATTTTACTTCTGACCTCCAGTTGTTTTATCACTTCTCCGTATATTTTGCTGTCATTTCCGGTCCATCTGATCAGGTGAAGCTGAAAAGAAAGAATTACTAAATTACAATGAAGTTCGTTTTAGCATCACATCTTTGTTCCTTCGTTTAATGACTGAGCTGCTGCTGCACAGTGGACCTAATCAGTGTTGATTGGCTGTGCTGTGCCCAATCAGTTTATTAACTGTATTTAGTATGTTTAATAGATGCCTAATTTGTTTAACAAATCAAGCTTTAACCACTTCCAACGTGCAACCGGTCCCTCCGTCGCATGAGCTGTTGCACAGATGCAGCTCTGGTGTCTCAATTTACCCACGGAGTAACGGCGCGGAGACATTGTTGTCCAATCCAGCTTTTCTTGGGAGCACAGATTGATAGATCCTGGAGACCATCAGATCTTTTGTGCAAGATATGTACTATTTTTTTGTCATTTATTTTTTATTTGGTTTTCAAAAAACTTGACAGTATTCTGTCACATTTTATTAAGAATAGTAATTCACAAATATAACGAAAAAAATGAAGACCCTCATACAAATAATTGGTCCATATAGAGAAGTAGTTAAAGAAAATATATATTTTTTGGACTATCTCAATTGTTCCCTAGTACATAATCTCAAAGGTGATTGAGAGCTTTGTTTTGTTTCATCTATGTGTTTTTTTTAATCTTAGTCTAATACTGATTTATCAGTGAACATCCACATAATATGTGGAAGTGATGTGATTGAATTGCACCACAAAGTCTACAGTTTGTAATCCCTTATTTTCTTTGTGCAGGGGTTGCAAAATATTTTAAAGTATTCTTCCACCTGTAGTCTCTCCAAGAAAAAAAAAAAAGCTTACAGTTTTCCAGTGATGTTTGTTTATTTCTTCCGTCCCTTCTATGCAATCTCTATGTTGGCTTGCCTTTCCCACTTCTCTTTTATTTACTCTGTGGTATCCTCCTTCAAGTCCTCCAGAACTTTATATATTTTGGAAATAACTTTACAAACCATCCTGATCAAATGCTTCAATGATCATCTTAATCAACCCATACCAGGATGTAGCAAAGTCTTTGTTTTTTTAAATTTTGTTGTACAATTGCAGATATCAATGCAAGTCCTGGTTATCCAGACAGCACAAGTCCTTTAATTCCTGAATACTCATCATTACTTTAGCTTTTATTAAACTCTGTGTTTCTTTTGCCCCTTTTTCCACTGTTTGAATGGATTATCTAATTTTTCATGTTCTTCCTATTATTATTTAATTTTTTATTTTTATTTAATCCAAATTTAAAGAAAACAATGGTAGAAAACATCGATAATATTGTATACTTGTGTATTTAGATCATGTGTGTGTATTTTAAAGGAAAAAAAAAAAAAACTTGACAGGTATATTGGAGCAAGCATCGTTGAATTTTTGTAAATTCAAAGTTGAATTCAGCTTTCGTTTTTTGAATTTGTCCAAGTGAGTTTAAATAATATTCTATAAGATTCATAAATATTTAATCTTAGCGTGTGGACTCACTGCTTTGACTCCAAAGTTAAATTAGTCAAAAGACGTAGGAAAGAATGAACAGTGTGAGAGGAATACTTATCAAGTTAAAAGCCTTCATCAGAGCCTTAAAGGCACAGCACCCCTGAGCTGCTTTGTCAGGGAAAGGTTGAAAAGCGAGGTTTGACCTTAACTGCTAAACATGCTTTTCTGAAAACATTTTTAAGCCTCCCCCTCCTCCCTCCTTAATATCAAATCTGGGCATGTTAACACATGCAAAATATTCTGCTCAAGGTGACAGAATTGGTAACTGCTTATACATATGCATGGCCCTTGCATGATAATAAGTCAATAAACTGTTTCCTTTTCTGTTTCCTTATGATTTTTTTTTCTGAATATTCAATGAAGGACATCTAAACTTCTAGCACTCTGCCGTTGTACTTGCAAAACGGGGATACAAATGTCATAACATTACACCCATCTTTCAGATTCATCTAACAAAAACAGATTTGTTTTCTCACATGCCGCTTGTCTGTGGTGTTTCATTACTTGGGCTGCAGCAGGGACACATTCTGCCTCATGCATATTTCAGACAAAGCACATTTTCAGCTACAGAGGTAGACAGTGCAGAGAAAAGAATCAGCTTTTTGCATAGTTGCCATTTCACTTTCAGTCATTATTTATGGGACCCTTTCCGAAACGGTCATGCAGCTATGTAATGCATGAAGCTATTTACTCAATTATGATGGAAAAGCAGCTTCAAACCAAATTTAGGCAATGATGTTAGCGGTTGCACGAAAACACATGAAGGAAGGGGAG
This sequence comes from Adrianichthys oophorus, assembly GCA_036245035.1. Taxonomy (NCBI): domain Eukaryota; kingdom Metazoa; phylum Chordata; class Actinopteri; order Beloniformes; family Adrianichthyidae; genus Adrianichthys; species Adrianichthys oophorus. Next base: position 3,540,005 of record BSAI01000138.1, read on the forward strand.
TGAAAACGTACTAAATAAAATATGATCTGCTTCTCATGTACCGCATTCTGCTTTTCATTACAGTAAATGAAAGATGAATGGTGTCTGTCAACTGCAGTCTCAGACTGCAACGCAATGAAAAGTGTTACAGTTTGAATGGATGAAAAGATAAAGATTTCAGACAGCAATGTTAACATGAAATCACTGAATATTTTTAATTGATGTAGGTCAGATGCACTGAACTTACACTGGTTTTAGGCCAAGTGTATTGAAAAATAAATATTATAAATACATTGATCAGTAACTGATTAGGGGTGGAGTTATAGAAATGTGCTTCTTCCCACTCCTTTTCAAGCAATAAATCAACATTTGCTTGACAATCGTTAATAATCACTATATTAAATGAATCAGAAATACAAATTCCAAAATCCTTTATTGTCATTGTTGCACCGAAAGCCTGTGACACAATGAAAATCCTGGTGCTCTCAAGCTGTTTAAACTATTATGAGAGTCAAGGTTATGTAGAAAAAAATACAATAAAACGATATAACATGTATATGTATGTAAAGTAAGAATAAATAAATGTTTTGCACGTAAACTTTATTGCACTTGCACATTTCCAGGGTTACTAAATATCAAATGTGACTAAAGGGTGTTTGTTTTTTTTCTTTTTTAATCAGTTGAACAAATCTGTGTGATTTTTTTTTTCTTGAATTGTCTACAATGAAATCTTGAAATAAACAAAATCAGTCGATCAATCAATCAATGTTCTGACACAAAGGAAGCCTAAATAAATAGATATCACAAGACAACAATTGTTTGTTTTTTTAAATGAGCGAATAACTTTTTCTCCAGAAACTCTTGAATTAAGTTGTAATAAAAAAAAAAGAAATGCTTTCCTTTAGATTGCAGAATAGAATTGCAGCTCGTTATCTTGAGACTATGGATTAATAATGCATGTTATCATGCATTATGTAATCCATTTAGATTAGGGATCACTAAACGTTGCTAATCTTCTCAAATGACAATGGAGAATCTGAAAGTTGTTTCTGCAGACAAACTTTGCACAATTAATGCCTGAGTTGGACCACAATTTAATATTCTGATGAATGATAGGAGAAATGATCCTGTCTTTATTTTGGCTCACATCTCCAACAAACTGTGATGTTTTTCTACTCATCTCAAAAATGGGAAAAAAAAATCCAATCCTGAGAAAACAAAGAACCTTTTCTTGAAAGCACGACTTTATTACCATATATCTTCCAATTGTGGTCCGTCTCTAATTGACACCGGTCTCCAATGGCTGCCAGGTCTAACAGGTGCTTGTTAGTGTTAGACAAAAGTCTCTAATAGTGGCAGGGATCATTTAAGAGCTGCTCAACCCCTCCGGGTAGTGCCCAGTCGTGCAGACGCCGGGTGTCTGTGGTATTTGTGCTATGAGCCAGTGCAGCAATGGCCAAGAAAAGCTCTTTCGATTTAGCGTTTAAAATCTGTGCAGTGACATACGCCAAAGGAAAAAAAAAAAAACACTCAGAGAATGGCACAAGAAGATCGGTGAAATTGATAAGACGGCTGGAGAAAAAGGAGCAACAAGCAAATGATAGCCTTGTGAAGGTGCAAAGAAAGCAAGCAACAAATTACAAGAATTGGTTTTAGCATGGGTTACTAAGCAAAGAAACAAGGAAAATGATTCACATGAAAGCAAACAGGATTTTTGATACGAATATTGATAATTCTTCAAGGAAAAAAAAGAAATGTTCACCGCCAGTGCTAATGGGAACATAATACGATGTTCTCATTTAAATAATTCCTGAAATGTTCATTTGGTGTTGTCTACATTTCTTGAATGATTTTCACTGCAAAATGAACCCATTAGCCATCACCATTCTGTCTGTGATTGAATAAACGCCTGTCTCCAATAGACGTCTGTCTCTCAGAAACCCCGGGCCAGCTGACAGATTTTTGGAACAAACACCAGGACTACTATTGAAAGATATACGGAACTCATTTTATTAAAAAACAAGCAATTTTTTTTGTTATCTCAATGAAACAGGCATTATTTTATGATAACAAGGTGTGGGTTGTTATCTCAAAAAAATGAGCAAAAGCATTTTTAGCAAAAGTGATTGTTCTTGTAAACAGCACTTGGATGAACCAACATTTAAACATAATTGCAGTTTAACACCTTACAAAGTCCAGTCATACAACTATAGTGTGGTTTAAACCCTCACAAGAAATATATACTAAGGCAATGTAAAATAATTTTGCAGTTTTTAACTAAATATCCTAAAACATTTACTATAATAAACAGGATTGTTTAATCAAAGTCTGCCAAGGGCATGATTCCAGGAATTACTCTGCAAAATGGGGCTGCACGGATGAGGAAAATAAGCATACGTGCTCGATACAGTTTAGTAAAAGGAAGCAACTCAATTTTTTTTAAATAATTATAAAAAATAAATTCAGAGCTACAATTTAAGGCAGTTGTTCAAAAGCACTTTTTTCCCTTTAAAATACTCTTGGACTTCAGGGCGATGCAAGGGTAATGATTCTTGCATGTAGTTTTCATTTTTCGTTCATTGTAAGTTTATTTTTTACCGTTTTAATCAGTCAACTTCACGGTAAGTTCAAGGCAATTTTGATTGTACAGAACCTTTCACACACAAAACAAACCAAAGAGCTTCCCAGAGATGCAAAAGCTTTGGCAAGCTTAAAGAAAATGAAATAAACACAACAAAATAAAAATGAAATAAAGGGGCAATAAAAAATGTGCAAGTACATTAAGTGAAACCTTGAGAGTGCAATTTTCTGAACAAATGTAGCACAAATGGTTGTCAGTCTAATTAGAGTTTATTTATAAACTTTTTACATTTGAAGCATTGCATGAACGGTTGTGTGTCCACAGATTATGTGAGATTATGTGAGACTACTAGATCAAGTGACACACCTACCACCCATGTGCCAATACACGATGCTCATAACAACACACCAATACTTGAGTAAAAGTTTATTAATTCAGCTCCTCTGTTACATTCCAGGTGTTCCTACCACTCTCATCTCAAACCTCTTTTACTTTCCAGATCAAAGTCTTCTGATGTTGTTCAAAAAACATTCAAACTCAGGTTTAATTACATTTTGTCAAGCGCTAGCCCCCACACCATGCAGCGTCCTGTACTTTTTCCAGCTTGGATTTGTTGTTTTTCAAAAAGCAGCTAAATAATCTAAGCTTTCACCTCAGATTGTGGTTGTTTGAACTTTTTTTAATGTTTTTAAAATGTATTTTCTTATGATTTATGGGTTAAGTTAAAAAATTCCCCAGCTTTTTACATGTATTATTAAAATTACACATCCTCTTCAAAATAAGAAATCCAACAAAAGAATAACTAAATAACTAACCAATAACAAGTTGCGGACTAATCATAGCATCCACCTGAACACATTTTGAGATGGTTTCTCATGTTTTTTTATTGTATGGTATTTCTTGCAGCCTGCACTGTGGTGTAGTGGTTATCACTCTTGCCTCATAGTAAGAATGTCTTGGTTGAAATCCTGGCTAGGTCCTTTGTTTGTGGAGTTCTCTCTGGATGAATGGATGGATGGATGGATGGATGGGCTCAGGTTGATTGTTTTCCAGAATTAGCCTCTGACAGACTCTTCACACAGCAGAATAAGGACCATCATCCTCCAAGTTCATATGTTGACGTCCCAATCTTTCTGTTCACTGATACAAGTCATTTCTGAATGAGATCACAATGTACATTTTACTTTAGTTTCAGAAACATTACTCATTTTTATCTGGTGGAACTTCGCCACCAACCTTTGTGCTTTTTAACGATGCAAATTTATAGGGTGAGTTATTCTTCAACTTTTTTTTTAAGTTTTGCCTACGTTTAAAACAATATACATTATATCAAGAATACTTAACTCCCTGTTATCATAGAAATGAATGAAGCCTACATAATAAAAATGCATACATTTGATATCACATCATGACAGATGTGTGGAGCCTAAAGCTGCCTCTTACATAAAATGTGTTTCATTGAAGCACACATTAGTGAGCTGTAAAGCTGCCAACATGACCTGCATCTGCATCATTGCCATGTATTGCAGGTGAGCCTTATATGAACAGATCCCCCTGCACAAAAACACAGAGGAAAAATGTACACTTCACCTGCTCACCATGATCTTAAATGTCCAGACTTCTAACCTTTTTTTTTTTTTTTTGACTCAGTGTATTCTAACATTCATCCACTTGGCTGTCTGCTTGAACTCAACTAAAAATAAGTTGCTATTCCAAATTGGTGCCTTGTGTCTCAGGTGTAAAATGTATGTGCTGTTCTAACAAATATAGAAGAATGATACAGTGCTTTATTGCCATAATGAGAATCAATTAAATCTAATTTATGTTTCAGGACTCCATAAATCAGTCAGAGCTTCGTGATCTCACTCTGTGGAAAGGTCTGCTGCTGCAATAGATCAGCCTGAGCATCAATCAGTCTAAGCTATCTCTGTTTCTACAGCTTTAAATAGACTTCATTTTATTTTTCTCTGTGCTCCTTATGAGCCTGTTTTCCAACTCTAACTGAAACGCAAACAAAAAAGAGAACGTGATCTTTCTGTCTGCTGAAGCCTTTCAGGGTTTTGACTTTGTCTGACAACATATATACTCATGAGTTCTGTGCAACAGCAGCTGTGCAGCTGCAATATGACTCCTCGATCTAACAAAGCGTGCAGAATGTCATCTATCAGGGTTTTCTTAGAGACTTTCAGAGAACAAGTTTGGCTCTTTTTTTAAGCATGACTTATAAAACAGGCGTTACTGACTCCTACATAGTCAAAACTCAGAGGAAAACATTAAAAAACTTGTTGTGTGATTCAACAAGGAACTACAAAATGGATGATAGACCTAGCCAATGAGATATACTGCATTGCTAGGGATGGCACGCTAGCATGTTACCACTTTCCAAGATACGTAAAGAATGACACCATATTGGAGATGTCAGTAAACAATGAGACACGGCTTAGCAGACACTAAAATTACCATAAAATGCTTAATTTTGGTCCGATTTAAAAGAAAAAAAAAAAAGATCATTACAAAAAATAGGACCCAGATCATGGTATTAATGTTTTTGTACAAGATGCAACAGAGGTATTATATTTAAAAATTTTCTCTGCATTTCTCTCCATGTCAATATATAGGAAACACAATGCATACCTGATGCATAGTTGTGATTTTATGCAAATCTTCTCAAATACAAACATTTACACAAACTGTTTGACTCCTTGGTTCATGTTTCAAAACAAGTCGGTGGGTCGTCGGAAACCACTTGCGCCCTATAGCTAGTTTTGACTTTGAATAGGTTACAAGATGAGCCTAAACATTCAAATCTTCCTAAAATGTTTTCTAAAAGTTCTGTTTTATTAGCTGACAGTAATAATTTACTTGTGAAAAGTCGCATCCAACTTTTTCCAGCTCTGTACAGTGGTATCACAGCAGTAAACCGGCTTCTCGACATTTCCAGTATGGTGTCTAACTTCACGTATGCAACATGCTAGCATGCCATCTCTTGCCTATATATCTAATTAGTAGGGCTGTGGATTGTTACTTAGGTCCGATCCGATTCAACTCACGAATCAAGCTCAACGATTCACGAATCGAACCACACTTCTTACATTTAAATATGTTTGTTGCTATATGTATTTCTTTTTAGTTGATGTTTGAAAAATTTTAATTATATGTATTAAATCAACATCGTTTATACCTTTATCTAGAACAGGAGATCAGAATCAACAAAACTAATACTAAATGCAAAGATTTAGATAGAAAGAAACTTTGTTTCTTTAAACATGTTTGTTCCCCCCCCCCCCATCAAGCTTTTGTTTAAGTTCAGCAGTGACATAACCAACATTAAGACAGAAACATCACAGTTGTTGGATCATTTTTCAACAAAATCTGAAAATGTTCTCCACTGTTTTTCAGTTTTTCCAAAGTTCTGCAACACTTTACGTTCTTAGCATTACATACTGGTTTTAAAAGTTGCTTTTCTCCGCAACAGCTGATTCACGTTGATTACATTGGCACTTCATTAGTGTGCAGCGTTGCATATCAGCGGGAGGCTGTTTTTTTCTGCTTCAGAATCCGCTGGAATTACATTGATTGCGTCAACTGCTGAAGAGTTACTATGAACAAAAGAATGTAAACACTGGAGTGGAAGCTCGTTTTTACAGGGTTGAATGGGAAAAAAATCACTCGCTAGTTTTACTTTGAAAACATGAAGCTTTATTGACACTTTTTTTGAAGATTTGTTTACTCCTGGTGACAGTAGAGCTGCACATCTGGCTTTGGTTTATAACGTAAAATCCAGAATTTTTCTGTATTTCAGAGCAATAAAACGTTACTCCTGAATTATATTTTTACTACACTCTACTATATTTATAAAGATCGCAAATCAGCGATTTTGGAAGTCGCAAATTTTCGTACTCGAATTTTCTGTAGCAGATCGAGAGTATCTGAGTACTCGGATACTTGTTACAGCCCTACTCATCAGTCCCAGCAACGTGCCTGAAGGACCTTAGCTGATGAGCTAATGAGCAGCACATGAGCCAATACAGTCACCCAAAAAAAATAAGTTAACTATGCAAACCACTTTCACACACATGCACATTTTGAACAGTTTGTATTTAATCCTGTAATTGAGCCTGTTGTTTTAACTTATTTCTCCAGAGAAATTTAATAGGATTTATTAGGAAGTCAGCATGCTTAAGCACCTTGACTCATCTGCTGTTGTGCTTTAATATCACATTTCAAAGCAAAAAGTGTGTATGAGTAAGGGTGGCGGTGGAGTGGTGGTGTGTGGGGAGTATAGAAAGAGAATAGGCCAGGGTTGAACATCAGTGGGCGGATATGTTTGTAAATTATACTACTGTGTCTTGGGGACTGCCCCCCCCCCCTTTCAGCAGATTTGTTTGTGTTTCAGCTTTTGTATGTTGTGTTTGTGTTGTTCTGAGAGTGTGTGCAATAGTAGCTTTCCGAATGATGTTATTTTGTATATTTATCCTCATTATTCTAAATCCTGTAATTAGCCTCACCAGTGCATTGAGTCAGTTGCACTAATTGGACCCTTAAACCTGCTGTTGTTCAGATACTGTATCTCACTGTGCTGCTCATAAAGAAAGAAAAAAAAAAACACTTTCTGTGTCCCTGTACTATGAAAAGACTGAACAAAAAAAAAAGATTTTCTTTTATTTTAAATGTTCAAACTCCAAAAAGTCCAACCCGAGAAACAAACCGATCATTGAATGTCTTTAAGCTTTCAGCTTTCCTGTTTTTCTTCTTGAATGCACCTCTTTGTTTGTCTCTTTTTTGGTAGTTGCTTCTTTATTGTTATGCTATGTTTAGCATATTGTGTTTACCCTGGATTGCCGCGACCTGATACTAGCGCATGTCTGCCCCCTGCGGTTGGAAGAGGCTGGGTGCAAAATATCAAAGCAGTGACAATCTCATGAATTTTGCTCCAGGCTCTTTCTTTTACAACTCTATTGCGAGACTTGAAAGCCTTGGTGTCATATAAATCTGGCTGAGTACTAACCGCATTATTCATTTATCCTCCATGATCAATTTTCAAACAAATGGCACTTCCGTGAATTAAAAGGGAACTCATCCCTTTGTCACTATCTGAGTCCCTGATTGGTCGAAGTTCAACCTGGTTTGACCTTCAACGTGCGTTCAACGTAAGCACATTTTGTACGTAGACCTTGAAAACGGTCATAGTAACTTGCAAAGCAACGCGTGAACGCAAGGTTTTTGAACACCGGAAATATTTGCTAATATTATTAAATATTTTATTCAAAAACACTTTAAATAATTTCTCTTACTATTTTTTACAATAAAAATTGCATTTTTTTCTTAAAATAATAAAGTCTATAGGGTCTTTCTGTCTAGAACACAGACGTACATACACACACAGGCATCCCAACATAGGTCTACTGACAATTTCACACAGCCGTTTTGCTTGGAATGCTGAATCATACTGAACATTTGAATATTAGAACTGTGTGTCTGCCTGTGTCCATTTAGTGTTAAATATATAGAGAAAAAAACTGTCCTTCCAATCGACCAAAACCAGTATTTATGTGTGTGTATTTGTTAGCACAGAGAAGAAAACATGCACCTCAGCTTCTTTAGATGCACAACAGCTGTCAATAACTCATCACTTCCTTCATTAAACATATTGGCATCCTGTCAAGTAGGCTCAGTACAGCAAGCTTTGTTCTTGATATTTTACTAATGTAGTGTAGCTAGGGTTGGTGTCTGTCGTTTCATTATAAAAGCATCTAAACCAAACTTAAACCATCTAATGGTCTGCAGTCACTCTTTAATTCAGTTTGGTGATTAGCAAAGAAAACAAATGTGCAAATCGCCATTTTATTTCAATCTCTTTGGATAATCTCAGATGTATCAAGCAGCCTTTTTTAAATAATCGGCAGGGGCAAAGAATTATCTATACATCTATTACTACGTTAACAATGAATTAAAAAAAATGAACACATTAATATTTGTTAATGCAATGGTGACCTTAAATTATGACGTCAGGTTTCTCTAAAAATACTTCGAAAATTGTTTACATTTATTTTTTATTATCAAACAAATGTGAGGATAAATAACTTGTCTTGTCATGTTTCAACCACTGCCCAGCAGTGATTTTGTGCCCATCATGGCATGTCACCATCAGCTGCTTGTGACCTTTTAGGTCTACCTGGGTGACTATGCCCACCTTAATCTGATCGTGGTCATCTTTGAGGAGCATTCCAAGGTAGTGACAGTATGATGGTGGTGTTGTTTTAGTGTTTCTCAGTTTTATGATTGCTTCTCTTCATAGTTTGAGCATATCTGTTTCTTTTCTAATACAGTTACATTGTCCCAGTTCATAATGTGACTGTTTATTTTGTAGTGATTGACCTGTTTCTGTGACAGAATATCTTGCAAAAGGCTTGCACTGTATTCATTGGATATATAAAGAACTTCAAACTGTTAAATATTTTGTTTGCAAAGAGTATTTTATGAATAGATACTGGAGTTTTGAAATACATTTTAGGGAATTACTGAAGTTGACCTGTTGACCTCAAAGCTCTGGGGGTCAGTAGGAAGTCAACAAGTCAGTGATGCATTCAAGGGCTAGAGCAGTTTTTAACAAGTAAATCTCAACTCTCTCAACCCTCTGTAGACAACTGTCTTCTTGAGTGATAATCTAGGTCCTGAACTTATCAAGGATAGCACTAACATCTTTGAGACTGAACAGATAGACTTGGAAAACAAAGATAATGTCTGATTTTTTATTAGCTGAAACAACCACTGTTTGAGATATGTTTGGATACAGCTGCACATAGATGCTGTCTAATTATTCCAATAATTTCCGACGGTGAAGCTGCTGTATTAAGAAACGGGGTAAATATGTTCATTCCACTGGGAGAGGAAGGCAAGGAAAAAGGCAGAAACTGGAGAAGAGCAACAGCCATGAACTTGACTGGGCTGAATAAATTGTAAACTTTAGCGCTTTGAGCGAGTTTTATAAAACGTACTTGGTTTTTTAAATATATGTATTTTTAAATTCATGGTGTGTGAAAATTGGATCAATATTCTAGCAACCTGGAGAGCAAGTCACACTATGACTCCCTAACACATCAGTAAAACTGTATGTCATCTACAAAGAAGCGATTTACATAGACGTGCATTTAATGAAATAGATCGATTTTTCTTAATCCTGTTTATCCAGGACCCCTGTCCTGCATGTTTTTCTTATTTCCTGCTCTCGCACACCTGATTAGAATCTTAATGACCAGAATCAAGTTTCACAAGGACCTGATGTTGTGATCCACTTGTACAAATAAGGTTTAAAGCAGGAAAAATAATCAAACTTGTCTGCAACTGAGATAGACCGAGGTAGATCTGATCCATGAAGAAGCTTGACCAATTTCACGCTTTTATTGAAATTGGACAATGCATTGCTAGAGGGTGACAGCAATTTAAGTTTCTAAGATTTTTACCAAGTAGAAATTTAACAAGGCAATTTAGGTTTTTTTTTTTTTTTTGTCATACAGTTCACCAAAGTTGTGTTAGTTCTTTTTGAAATTGAGATGTCTTATTAGCATTTTTTTAATTATTAAAAATACAAAAGCAAGACAGATGTTTCATAGAAAATAACCCAGCAAAAATCCACCCCCAAAATGCCTTTGTGTTTCATCTTAACCCCTGAAGCCCCAAAACAAGTGTCCATGGGAATGGCATTGTTTTGTTGGCAAAATGTATCTGAATATTTGAAATGCAAAATCTAGATTTAAAACCTGTGTGCTACAAATTCTAAAATATTCACTATTTGTAACTCCCTTATCCTAATTTTGCTACACTATTTAGAGGGGATCTGCTACTGGGTGGTGTCCTTTAGTTTCTTGGTCATCATGCCCTTCAAGTGCACTCATAAAAATGTTCAGGTGAGCGTGAAGTGAAGTTTCCATTCTTATTAAGGTCCCAAACTCAGCTACAGAGGCCATGTTTCAGATGTCTGTTGATCTCCAGTCACAGGACAGCGAGAGCGTCCTTGTATTGACAAAAGCTGACACTTTCTAAGCCATCACAGGGGAAAACTGAGTGACACTACTGTCACACACAGACAAAAGAAAGATGGATGTTCCAAATTGGATGAGATTGAGATAAAAAGCAATTACTTGAATTCATTAACAATTTCAGGTTGCAGTTATGTTTTTTAGATTATTGCTTCACACTAAAAATGTGTATGTTTTAACAGTGATTCTGAAGAATGAATGTTGATTCTGCTTGATGAATGTGACTCTATAAAATGCATTCATGATTACTTTTACTGTGTGGAAAGAACCCAATGGTTACATAAACACTGTAAAGGTTATGTGGTTCTGAGAATGTCACTATAGATACAAATGTCTTCTTTTTTAACTTTATTTACTGCAGCAATTTTTAAATGATAATAAAATGAGAACAATATCATAATACTAATCATAATTCACTGAATATAAAATAATAATCCAGCTTTACAATTTCCTGTCTCTCAGTCTGTGAAGCATCCATGTTCTGCTTTGCTCTTCTGCTTGGAACAACTATTTCAATGACAACATTATATTTGCTTCATCTCTGTGATGCCTCCACAGGTAGTAACGGAGTCCAGTGAGGGGCAGAACAGATGCTGCTAGAAAGTGTAGGACAGAATGTTGTAACTGTTTGATGCTACAAAGACATATGTTACTGTGGGGTCCCTCAGCTGTAAAAAAAAAAAAAAAAAACATAGTATCATCAAATATAAACAACAGCTTTTGACCAGGTTTACTTGTTGATAGTAGTGTGTGAACAACTGCAATGTCTTTAACAAAATTAAGCTTAAAATATATTTATTTGGCATTTAAATTCATTTCAAAACACAAACAACTAAAACATGTTTTGTTTTTTTTTTTTTTATAAAACAGACAAAGTAATTGGTTGCATGCTGTCAGCCTTACTGTTACTTTGTCCTGGAGACATTTAGATCATATTTTTCAGCTCATAGTTTTCAAAAGACATTTGAACCATTACGGTGCAAACCACACAAAAACAATTTTGTCTGGACTGTAATGATGGTGTTGACATGATTAGGGTAAAGGAGCAGAGTTCTGCATGGCATGTCTTGGATCATATTTTGAACATGATAAAGTTATTAATCTTTAGGTCCCTCAACAGTGTAATCTAATATTAAAATGCACCCAAAATGCAACAACCTGATAATGGGGCTGTGTGAGTCAGGAAATTGGACATCAGTTGTGCCTTTACTGCCTAACAACTTTGTCAGGCTTCAAATGTATAAGTATGATTTTCCCTATATTTAATTTTGCAGGTTGCTTTGTAGCTTACAGTTTTTAATTTTATTTTATTTGTATTTAAGCTCTAAAGAAGGCAGTTGTAACTTTCCTTTTCAATAATAATTTAGATCAGAATTGTTTATTGACAGTAAATATGTTTAATAATTAAGCCCAACTTATACTTCTTACTACTCATATAGGTGTCAACATTGAGAACAAAAAAATAAAACTTGTTTTAGTGTTTTTTGGAAAAAAAAAAAAACAAAAACAAAAAACCTTTTTTTTTTTTAATGCCACATGATGAAACTGAATGGAGAAGATGTCATTACTGTCTATGTGCTGATTATAAAAACTCAAATCAACCAGAAATGGTTGGACTTGGACTTTATTTCTTTTTTAATCTCAAAAAATGTGTTCTTTTTTTTAATTGGAGGATTTTGTTCCCAGATATTTGACATAACTTTGGCTGGGATGTTTAAGCCTCAACTATATTAGATTAATTACTGATGGGGTTCCTTCAGAGCACTTTAGAGCAGCTTTCAGTGCTAGCTGCCATTTCTGGGACCTGCGCCAGCAATGGCAATCTTTCCAGCTCTGCCTGAAATCCAGCTCCACAAAAAAAAAAACAACATTGTACCTGGTAAATCTTTGAACCAAATATTTTTTTCACCTGGAGTTAGAGGAATTTAGCCAGAATCCCTTAAAACCTGCTTGTGTCAGACACACTGTGTCTGGTTTGGGGTTCAGGTTCTACTCCAACAACAAATGTTTTCCACTGCTGCAGATGGAGCTGAATTCGCCCACATGAACACATGTCATCCAAAAATACTAATCCAGCAACATTGTGTGTGTGTGTTTATCTGTCTTTTATCCATGGTAGCAGTGTTCATTTTAACATCGACCGATTTATTGCCAGCAGCAGCACCTGCACTCAGTCTATCCAGAGTATCCTGAAATGTAAAAACAAACAAGGCAACAGTGCTTTGTGAGCAGAAGATAAACTGATGTCAGCTAGTCTGTCCTTCACTCAGACAACAGTCCGCCGAGCAACCCATTCCCCTTACTCAACAAATTTACCTCTTTTTCCTCTGACAGATGTGCAAACAAATGCTAACTGAGAACAGTTGGCCTTGCTCTCATGGAACTCACACTATGCTACTATAAACTGGGTAATTTTCTATCTCTTTATACTTTAATCACAACCACAACAGCAGAAAACAATGCATCATACAAGCCAAACAACAGACATACAGAGAAAAGTTCTCAGTACAAATAGAAAACCAGTTCTAACCAGTAGATTAACTTATTTTTATTTTGTCTGAAAATGTATTATTTTAGATATTCATGACTTTGACTTTATTTCTGAAAAAAATAATGTTTGTAATGAACTAAACAACATACTCACCTATTTCTGTAGCTCTAAATTAGGCTGCTTTCTGTCTGTGTTACAAGCGTTTGATGAAGTTCCAACGGCCTGATGGGAGTGAAAGGAGGCAGAATTCTAATGGGAGCAAAAACCCTCAGAGAAACCTAAATCTGAGCGAAGCGGCACTCTTTAAAGAAACTGAGATCATTTTGCTGCAACTTGTTTCTTGTTTGCTTTGATCAGTGTTGGGTTCATCAAGGTAAAATAAGTATTACATTTCTGTCTAAAATAAGCAAGACAAGGGGAAAAAATGAGTTAAAATGAACAGAAAGAAAAATGTGCCAAGAGTGGTACTCATTTCATAATGTGACAATTGTTCATTTCATTTGGTATTGTGAAGAGCTGCAAAAGCTAGTTAGAGAGTTCTAACAAAACTTATATTTTTCACATTAAACAAAGATATTTTTGTCATATGAAAAGTTTAATGTTTGGGTTTCGAGATTGAAAGTAAGTAGATTGATCTGTTCGTCAGAGCAAAGAGGACATAGTTTAGGGAACTATGACAGCTGTGTGGTTTGACAGCCTGAATGTTGGGCCAGCCAATAAAGCTATTTTAGGATGTATTTAGACTGGGAAAGTCCTTTGTTCTGGATCGAATCTGCTTAATTTGGTCTGGTTTGAGTCTTGAACCTTGTGTTTGGTCTGTATTCAAACGTCTACCACACATTTCTGTTTCAAACTAAAACCATGTGACTGAAGATCTCTTTAGTGATCGGCCAGGGATTACGAGGGCGGGGCAAAGCAACTAGAGAAGGAATAATGGAAGCTCTACACTTTGCAATCTTTGTCAGAATAGTTCACTTATTCAAACTTTATATTTCGCTGACCAATTTGAAGGTCTGTGTCAACGTCAGGTACAACACTTTTACTGCTACTTTTGTATGGCAGAAGCATTCTGCAGGGCGGTTACTGAGAAGATTTCAGCTATGATGGTACGCTGATATGTTTTTTGACAGATAGATTGTCAGAAAAACAGTGTGAGAAGCAATGTGTATGAGGCTAAAAGTTGTTTTAATGAAGCTGTATTCATTAGACTAAATTTCAATGAGTTGCCATGTCTCATCGTTGCTTTACATTTGTTCATTCCTACTCTGTTTAAGGGTCGGTCTGGCTGGCGTCGGTCCCCATCAGTAATTAATCTGTAACGCCTGGCTATGAAAGCCATTTTGGTCCAATTGTTCAGCTCTGAGCACAGAGCTTATTCAGACTGAGGAAACTCAGAGGTAACGGAATGTGAACCAAATGTGTCCAGTCTGAATACACCCTTAAATCCTAACACACTAACAATACTGTCATTCAGTTTAGAATACTTATGCTTATGGTCGAGTGAGTTATATTGCTGCCATGTTTGAAAGGAATGGAATAATGCTTTATGAACCTTTAAAGCAAATTATACTGTCAGTTTATGCTATTGAGAAAAAATATGAAAACAGATGGGAAACTCTTAATGAATTGTAAATGTGGTAGCAAAAGAGACAGAGTGGTTTTGGGTATAACCTTGCAGGATTTGAAGTGTACCAAACTGTTCTACATTTCGTGAAATAAAAATGTGTGAAATAAAAACTAAAAATGTAACTTAAAAAAAAAAATAGTGAAATAAAAATGTGTGAGGGCCAACCAAACGGCCTCACACTCTTTGAACTATTATAAAAACATTATATGCAAATTTATTTTAATGGCACACTTTTTAAAATGGCAAACTCTTGCTTAAGGCAAATGTTCTCCACCATTTTCTTCACCCAGTCTGTAAGAAATTCACCATACTTAAAAGGTTTGGAGTGCTCTGCAACTCATGTTTCTACTTTGGAACTTGCTTTTTCTGGCATTTTCAATGAACTGAAGATCTTAAAAAAAAAAAAAAAAAACACAGCTGTGCTGTTAAAACATTTTCCAGTAACATCAAGTTTTCCAACTGTTCATTCCTTGTTAGGTTGTCATAGTTAGCATGCCTGCCAATTTTCACTCGTCCCGGTAGCAGCAAACCTCGCTGTCAACTTTCCTTTTTTAATGGACCAGACTTTCAACATGAGCTTGTAAGTTCACAGAAAAGTCATAGAACAGTGTTGTGAAAGGTTTACAATGGTTTATAATTTCAATTAAGACCCACTCCAATGAAAATTGTCTTTTTTGTGTTTTTAATTTGAACATGTTATTGTAGCATTTTTTCTTAGAATGGAGGACCTATATATAATAACTTATGAATAAAACTGTGTTTCTGAATTTAATTTTTTTAATTCAAGTCGTGTTGGATCAGAAAACTGGATGCTAGAAAAACCTGGGGCTAATGACACGGCTACTGACTGGGTGTGCTGAAGTCTCTCTTATCACTCCGCTCCTCCGCCTTCTTGTGCACATTAATTTTCCTCGTCCGAGCTGACCTCTGGCTCAAAACTGTATGGCTGGATGGATCCAGTATTGCTGGCCTTTATATTTGCCCCGCTAATGCTAGCTTGGGGCTACAAGCTTGAGCGTGAGAACACAGACAAAGTTGAAGTTTTATTAATTTATATGGCAACTCAAAATTACCTCGGTCAAACAAGGCACCATACATTAAAACACAATAAAAACAACAGCAAAAAGTGCACAGACTGAAAACGCTCATGCTCCTCTGAGCTTCCTCTTGGATCTCGGTATCTCCTCGAGAAGCTGATCAGCAGACCTGAGGCACCAGGTTGGGGTGCAAGGATAAAGGAGCTCAGAGAGGTACGGCGGTGCACAACTGTTTAAAGATGTTAGAATAAAATATGAAAATCAAATACAATAATTTTTAAATGAACTCTAAAACTCACAGGCAGCCAGTGAAGGGTAGCCATGAAGTGGGTGATGTGGTCACTCTTACGCGCTCCGGCCAGAACCCGAGCAGCAGCGCTCTGGACCAGTTGGAGACGTGAGAGGGACGACTGGCTTACTTCAAAAGAAAGAGAGTTACAGTAATCCACCAGATGTGATGAAGGGATGAATTACTGTCTCAAAATTACAGTTTGAAAAAAGGGTTTCACCTTCACCAACTGCCTCAAATAAAGGAAGCTGGATTTTCCCACTGAGCTGATTTGACAATTAAAATCACTACCCATTTTAAAACCCATGTTTGACACATGCTGTTTGAGATGTGGAGCCAAGGGACCCAACTCCACTGAAGAGGAGTCAAAGGAGCTCCTAGGACCAAACACCATCACTTCCTTTTTTTAATTTGTCATTAAAACTTCAAAAGCTTTGGGCCATCCAGTCTTTGATGTCTTGTAAACAAGACAATAATGGTGTAACAGAGCAACCTTTCTTTATTGGTAAATACATCTGTCCAACGTCAGCGTAGCAGTGTTTTCAAGATCAGTGTTTTCTCAGGATGGAGCCCAGAGGAAAGAGGTATAAGGAGAATAAAAGTAATCTTAAAATAGAGCCCTGTGGAACCCTAAACAACAACAAAGCAGCTGAAGAATAGGATCCAGACATGCTCACACATAGAGTCCTGTCAGACAAATAAGATGAAAGCCAGTAAAGTGCAGTATCACAAATCCAAACCAAACTTTTCAACCTGGGCAGCAAAAGAGAGCTCCCAGCGGCGGAGAGGGGAAGGCGGTGGGGTTTCTCCGAGCCAACAGTCCCGCCCACAACCCAGAATTTGTTTTCTAAAGAGCTAATGCCACTGGGTATAAAATATGTCCTAAAAAAACAACAAAGACTTCTTAATTTTGGCTAAAAACTGCATATTCATTATTAAAAGACTGCTGGGAACACTTACAAAACAAATATATGGTTGGAGTGGGACATTAAGCCAATCGCAATCTAGAAATTGCACAGACACAGTTTTTGTGCTGGGGGCCAAATATTATTATTTTAAGACAGTAGACTGCATGCCAGTAAAATTTTGAAAGTGGGTTGCATTTGGACAAAGGGCCAGACTTTGGACATACCTACTCAAAGCAAATGGAAGACTTGTGTGCATTGTGGTTTATAGTATTCTGGTGTTAGATGTTGTTCCATTATAATATAGGTTGAGGAATCTGGTTGATATGTTTTTCTTTCATTATGCTCCAAATGTTCTCGATTTAGAACAAATTCGGACATTTCAGAAGCTAGCCTTTGCTATTGTTATGCTGCTGTCTTTTATTTTGTGAAACTGAAATAGACAAGGTCTTTAGCAGAAATGGAAGTCGTCTGTCGGGGAGTGATCTAAAACCTTTGTGCCTCCTTAAGCATTCATAGTTCCTTCCAAACATGCAGTGTGAAAATAGGGTATGCTCCTTATCGTCAGATCTTGTTTTTTTTAACTGAACACTAAAAAAGGAACTTCTCTTTCACTCCTCTTTAGGCTGGAGGACATGGCTTCTGTGATTATTACACAAGAATCTCACATTTAGACTTGTTGGGCCACAGAACACTTTCCCACTTTGCAGCAGTCTTGGCTCACAAGACATGATGGCACTTCTGGACCTTGTTCAAACATGTCTTCCTTTTTTGCATGACAGAGCTTTAGTTGGCATCTGTAGATGGCACTGAATCATTTAGTAATGTCACTGACAAAATCATGTTCATGATTCATGCAGTGTCACAAACTGAGCAGGTTCTCCTTGCAAAGTACAGACTCTCTTTCAATTAAGATTATCTTCCCTATTTGGAATTTGTTTAAAGGGCAGTTGTTTGTTTGATCTATACTATTAATATTAAGTTAAATGCAACCATGGAATTGAAATAATAATACAATATATTTTGTTGTTAAAATTCCATATCTGTGTCAATTCAAAAAGTGAAACTCATATTCTATTATTCACAGATTTCAGTAAAACAGTTCTGTTTATGTCACGCAGTGGGAATCGAAAGTTTGAGCACCACAGGTAAAATGTTACATTATTGTGCAGAAAGAAACCAAGGAAAGATTGAAAATCTCCTCAAGGCATCAGTTTACAGATGAGACATTCTTTTAATATATATATATAAGTTTCATTTCCATAATTTACCCTTTCAAAATAACAGAAAACAAAATAATGGCATGTGCAAGTTTGGGAATCTAAGTCATCTGATCTTGCCCCAAAAAATCAGCATAATGGGATCTTTCAAGCAGTTGTCCAGAACAATGAAACTGAAAATAGTTGATGCTCACAAAGCCGGAGAAGGCTGTAAGAAGATAGCAAAGCCTTTTCAGATGCCGATATCCTCTGTTCAGAATGTCATTTAGAAATGGCAGTCAACAGGAACAGTGGATGTTAAAGAAAGATCTGGAAGACCAAGAAAAATCTCAGACAGAGCAGCTCACAGGATTGTGAGAAAAGCAAATCAAAACCCACGTTTGACTGCACCATCCCTCCAGAAAGACCTGCAGACTCTGGAGTTGTGCTACACTGTTCTATTGTCAAGAGATATTTGTACAAATATAGTCTTCATGGAAGAGTTATCACAAGAAAACCTCTTCTACATCCTCACTACAAAATTCAACGTTTGAAGTTCACAAATGAACATATAAACAAGCCTAATGCATTTTGGAAACAAGTTCTGTGGACCGATGAGGTTAAAATTGAACTTTTTTGCCGCAATGAGAAAAGGTATGTTTGGAGAAGAAAGGGTCCAGAGTGTGATGAAAAAAACCTCTGTCCAACTGTTAAGCATGGGGGTGGATAAATCATGCTTTGGGCTTGTATTGCAGCCAGCAGCACAGGAAACATTTCGCGAGTAGAAAGAAAATATGTTCCACAAAATTTCAGCAAAGTTTGGACACTAACTTGATGCCATCTGTGAAAAAAGTTGAAGTTGCAGAGATGATGGCTTCTACAGATGGATAATGATCCTAAACACACCTCAAAATCCACACTGTCTTACATTAAGAGGCATAAACTGAAAGTTTTGCAGTGGCCTTCCCAATCACCTGTCCTCAACTTCACTGAAAATCTATGGATAGACCTGAGAAGAGCAGTGCATAACAGACATCCCAGGAATCTCAAAGAACTGGAAGACCTTTGTAAAGAAGAATGGATGAAGACACCTCAAAAAAAAATTGACTCTTGACTGGCTACAAGAAGCGTTTACAAGCTGTGATACTTGCCAAAGGGGGGCAGTACAAGGTACTAACTCTGCAGAGTGTCCAAACTTTTGCACACATGCCGATATTTCTGTTATTTTGAAAGGGTAAATGATGGAAATAAAGCCTATTTACCGGGGTGCCCATGAACATATATATATATGTATGTATGCACTCTGATCCTCCAATTAATTTAAAACACCTGCAAAGCTGTTCTGACCCCTTTTGGACTGACCAAAAGGTCTCTTAGTTTGGGCCCATAAGCTACAAAATCATAGGAAAAACTTCTGACTGAGAAAATGTTCAGAAGGCATTCATTAACACCCTTCATATATAGTGCAAGACACACAAGAGTGAAGCTAAACATGATTTTTGACAGAGTGGTATATAGGAGGGTATTAAAAGACAATTACAAAATGAGTACCCGAAACAAGAAATTCTGAAACCTTAAGAAGATCGTTAACACAAAATTAATTAAGGGTATTTGGGGAAGCATCACAATGAATGTACTGAAACTGGAATCAGTTGATAAGTAGCTCATGTCAAACCCCTCCTGAAGCACAGAAAACTTCAGAAACGTAAAACGAGAGCTAGGAAAAAAACAACAACAAAAAAAAGCAACTTGTGCTTAAAAGTCCAAAATCCTCTCTTTAGATAAACATATAATCAGCATTTCATTTGAAAACATTATCCCAGAGTTTGAAGAAAAAGTGGAGAAGCACAGAACCCATGGTACTTGAAGTTCCATGTGGTTTCCACAGTCAGGGATGGTTTATGGGGCCACTGGTGTAAGTCTTCTGTATTTTCTGAAGTCCACAGTCATGTGCCAGGGCTGTGGTCATCATGCTGCCTTTTGCTAACCAGTTGTACAAACATGCTGATTTCATTTTCCAGCAAAACTTGGCCCTTCCTCAAACTGCAAAAGGTACCAATAGTTGGTTCAATGACTGCGGTGTGACTGGGCCAGCAAATTAGCTCAATAGAAATCAACGGGCTGTTGTCACGAGGAAGATGAGAGACACCGGATCCAACAGTGACCTAAAGGCAGCTATCAAAGAAAATCTGGGCTTCCAACACACCTACGCAGGGCCACCGGCTGATCGTCACCCGGCACTGGTGCATTGACACAGTAATTCATGCAAAAGGTGGCAAGTTTCGAGTAAATAGAAATGAACAGGAGCTGCAGAAGCTAGACATTTGTTATGAAAGCATTCTGTTTTGATTGGTCTGATGTCATGTTCTGATTTTCTAATGCAGAACCTTTAAGGCTTGTATTATCTATAGACCACTGTTATCAATATAATTAAAAATAAGGTTTGGAAGTTTCAACCAAAATGAGTTTTACTTTTTGAGTTGATTGATAAATATAGCAACTTCTTTCATTATATTGAAATAGTTTGAAATGTACCTGTATGTTCTTTGTCAGACAAAAGGCTTAACAAATAATATGTTTGTAGTGGATGACAATTCCACCGCTATTATTTGGGAGATGGTTGTTACACAAAAAATGATGAATTACCTGAGAGCTTTCAATAATCCCGGCGTTAGACATGACTAATCAACAGGGTGTGCATATTTTGTGAGAAAGAACTTGAGAATGGAATGGTGATTAACAAGGAGCAGCCCTTGAAATGGACAGTGACAGCATTAACCATGAATGGAAGGAGAGGAGAAAACCGGAAGAGGCGGACGGTGTGCCACAACTTCTTATTCTTGAACAGTGGCGTTGAAGTGGCATTTTGCTCCTAGAGCACCAGTCAGTCTTTTGTTTGCCTGCTATGCTTGTTCAGTGAAGTGTTTGGTTTTGAGAGAAGTGCATTTTCTCACCAGGCTAAATTGAATACGTTTCATGATGCACCACTGAAGCAGCAGTCCGTGTAAGTACATAAGTAGCTAAGGTGTCTATTATCTTCCTCCTCTTGTCAATGGTTGCTAAACCAGTCTGTGACCTCAATTTTTCCAGATTTTCTGTTAATGTGCTCTCCATTGTCATTTTCCTTTTACGGACGTGCTGTAGCCATGATATTTGGGGTTGTTTACTTTCGATGCTAGCCTTTTCTTATGGCCGTGAAACTAAGTATACTAGATTCTTCTCTAGCAACACTTTTCAAGTAGATCTGAACTTATTGTCATCCATCCATCTTCAGAATTCACTTTATCCCTACAGTGGTCACGAAGCTGCTGAAGCCAACTCAGCAAAGACTGAGGGATACACCCTGAACAGGTTGCCAGTCCGTTAAAGGGCCACACACTCATGTCCACACCTATGTGGCGTAGGTGCCCAAGAGAAAACCAACACATTCAAACTTCACACAGCCAGGATTTGAACCAGCATCTTCTACTCACTCCATCCACTGGGAGGCGAGAGTGCTAACCACTGCCCCACTGTGCAGCCATGTCATAACTCCGTCGTGCAACAGGAAAGAGGCTTATGCACTGTGATCTTAAGATAATGTTGATCCCTCTGCTTTCGGCCAACCTTTCCAATATAAGGTGTGCTCGATTACCTTTTTTTTTTCATCAAATAGCCCAAAGACATGAACTCCTCAACCTCTTCAGCTCTTTGGCTATTAAAGATAGTCATTTTCATTTTAGTTTTTACTTTTCATTCCTTCAATTCTGGATTACAAAACTCTAAAGAAAAGGATCTGAGTTTTCCTGCTGCTGAAAAACGTTGCTGAGATGGTTACAAAAAAAAAAAAAAGATTGTCTGCCAAACAATTAAAATGTGACCGTCCTGTGTGCTTTTTAAACTAGAAAATGCTCCCCAGACTTTTTAAAAGTGTAGGAGAAATGAGGATATGTTTGCTGACTGCAATTTTAAACTATAAAATTGAGTTTGTGACTTTAAGTGACATGTCCCTTCATGTTTGAAGGATGACAAAGTACATTTACCTCATTTCCTACTATAACCAGAAAAGCATCTTCTATCAAAGACGTTCTGCATCAGCCACACCAAGACTTGGTATATATTTAACAAACAATGTTTGATGTTGAAAGCTCTTGCAAAACACCAAGTCCACTATTTCATTTCAGCATATTGCAGTGATTCTCCAGTGATTCTGTAGCAAACAAGGCACATGTGAGGAAACAAGGCTCTATCAAGAGACCTGAATTTACAAAATGTTTTTGATGTCCTCTAATGCCATGCATAGTATTTGTATAATGGCTGGATCTTTGAATGGAGCAGCACAGAGGAGCTCAAGTCAACACAAGTGAAATGTCCTAAAGCGTATAAGAATGAGACCCAGAGCCTTTGTTGCTGTCAGAGATATTTAAAGTATTCTTTGTTTTATTATTTTGAATGAACTCTTGTGAGTACTGAAAGGTGGACAATTTTTTTTTTTTTTAATGTTTATCCTGCATTCCTTAATCTTTAGTTCTATAGGGCATTTTTGAGTGTTTTTGCCACTTGACAATTTGCTCTAATACCTTATATTTAAAACTGTTTTTTTTTTTTGTGGTAATGCTTGATATCCACCTTTTAAGTACAACCCCAGCTAATTTTTTCTGATATTTTTCATTATATTGCACAATAATTCGACAACCTGGAACTGTCCAAAAAAGTAATTTGAGAGGAGTCAACATATGTTTTTTACTGCAAAAAACAAAGGTAAAACATGTAAAGACAAAATAAAAAATGAATAAATCAAAAGTGAAGACAAAGGAAAAAAAAAGAACAGACAAGGCTCCACTAAAATATACATTTTGAGGGTTTATTTCAGGGGCTATCACAATTATGGGTTATAATTCTTGTTGCATTTGCCTTAAACCAAAAATGTCAAAGTTAAAAACATTTTTCAAACATTTACACTGAATTTGGAATGAAATCTAAACTAATGGAGGGTTGGTGTCATTCTTACCTCATTCTAAACAGCAGATGTCATCGTCACACCGACCTTTTTCCTTTTTTCCCCACTATAAAATATGACTTAGTCACATGTTTATTAGTCTACAGGGAAAATAGAGATTCATATTTGAACCTCCTCACAAAGTTATTATGGAATCCATCTTGCTTTTATTTTCAATTGGAGCACTGCAGCGTTCTGCAGCCTGTAGCTCTCTCTTTCCATTTGTTTCAGGCTGTGTTTGAGCTCTCCAGTCAGCAACAGCAGCAGCAGAAAGACTGCTCTCCACTCTGGTCCACAGGGACAGCTACCTCACAGACATCCTGTGAGGTTGTTGCCATCTGCTGCATTCGCACACTTTAACAGTCCTCTGTCATGTGAAACCTCTCAGATGGCAAACTCTAGAAAGCTACCTAGTTTGAATGCTTTCAGCTGAGAAATGTGGCCTTCATGACAGAGAAGGAGGTCTGGTTGTGGTAACAAATGGAAGGATACATGCACGTCAATAATTAGAATAAGATCACGTGTGTTCATGCTCATCCTGGTTTTTTTAATATGTTTTTGCAGATTTAAAAGAGTCAACTTTTCTGGTGTTTGGTGGTCAGTCAACCGCAAAGATGGAGTTATTTGCTGACCACCCCTCTGTCTGTCACACAGTGCCGGAGTCAATAAGTGGTTAAACATTTGTTGTTTCTTTCTAATCCATTCAGAATGATTTAGTTGAATAGATTTGTGTGAAGCAAGATTCACTCCAAAGATCAGAAAAGTGGAGTACTAACTAATGCTGTGTTCACACCAGACATGGGGGTTCTTAAACACACATTTAGCCCATGGTGTTCACATTGGACAAGCGGGGAGGGGCTTATTCTTTTTCTTTTTCTACTGTTAGTGTTTACTAGTCCATGTCCGCCACCTATAGTTGGAAGAAACTTGGTGCAGAATGTCAAAGCGAGGCAAATCTTATACTTTGGGCAGAAAATGGAAACGCGTGTTCATTTACTCAAAAAAAAAAAAAAAAAAAAATCTTCTGTCCTGCATTCAAGCCTTGCATTAAGCAGTTACACGCAACCGCATCAAGTAATTGTTGAAAAGCCTGCTTTATAGTATCAGCTATGGAATCCCATAAGGAAGAATATCTTAGTTTTCTACTCAAGAGTGTTGCATTATCCCTTGCCTGAAGCGTTGAGTAATGCACAACATGGAATGTTCTTAGTAATATTTATGCAAGCATTTTAAAAATACGTGAAGAATCAATAGACAGAAATAAAACTCAGAATTGACATGAAAAAGATTAATATAACATCCTTACACACAACAATAGAACAGCATTACAAGTGACAACAATACCAACGTATTTGGTAAGTATATTCATATAAAAACATACGTCCACAATAACAGTGGCATTCCTAAAGAAAGACAAAAAAAAGAAAGAAAAGCATACACTCAAAAAAGAAAAAATAGAACTAAATACATTGACGGGCTGCACGGTGGCGCAGTGGTTAGCGCCCCTGCCTCACAGCAAGAAGGTTCCCGGTTCAAGTCCTGGCTGGGGGACCTTTCTGTGTGGAGTTTGCATGTTCTCCCTGTACATGCGTGGGTTTTCTCCGGGGACTCCGGCTTCCTCCCACCGTCCAAAAACATGCTTCACAGGTTAATTGGTTACTCTAAATTGTCCGTAGGTGTGAATGTGAGTGTGAGTGTGCATGGGTGTGTGATTGTGGCCCCTGCGACAGACTGGCGACCAGTCCAGGGGTGTACCCTGCCTTCGCCCATGAGTAGCCGGGTTAGGCTCCGGCAACCCCGTGACCCCGAAAGGGATAAAGCGGATTGGAAAATGAATGAATAAATACATTGACAAGGAGTTTTAAGATAAACAAATAAAGATGACTTAAATAAACCAAAAGATGTCACTGATCTTCAGAAGGAGCTTTGTACTGAAATGACCTGCTTTCAATCTTTGTGTAGATTCGTGGGACTGAGAGAGTGACACAATAAGCGCTTCTCAGTAAATAAGAAGATGTTACTAGATTTAAATATTGTTTGAGGTACTGTGGACGTTAAAAATATATACATTTAAAGATTAATTTAGTCCAGTGAAATTCTCACCTCTTGGATGGATGTTGTCAATTCAGTTTTTCAAATAAAACACAATAATGAGTTTGATATGGATATTTAAGAATAAATCTACAAAGGAAGCTGTAATGAACATTAGGTGGTTTAAGATATGAATCACAAGTATTCTGATAAATTGTGTCAGCGTAATCAGTGATCGGTAACACTAATTGAGTGAGTATTCTTTTCCTGATTTCTAAAGTAAAGCAGTTAGAAGAGCAATAGAAAGGGCTGAAAGTCGCATATGTTTTTTTGATTATATAATCAATTGGTGGTTTGAAATGTATTTCAGGGTCAATCTAGAAACCAAGATACGTCATAGAATCAGTCATTAAGTCATTTCATTCACTCCTAAAAAGAAACTGAAAAAAAACACTTTGCCAAATATAGGAGCACCATTTATCAGCAGGCATGTTCACTACAATGGGACATTAGACATACACACACCTATACCTATGTACATGGCCATGAATGGCAAACCAATCAATGACCAACTTTTATATAAAACTTTTAGGAAAAGGGAAAGAGTGTTAACTAAAACTCTAAGCTGTTAACTTTTGCAGTCAGGGCCTCAAAAGAAACAAAGTTGTCTCAAAATAGTTTTTGTGATTCCTTTCTAGTGCAATTCATCCAGGACAACAATTCAATACAATTTTCCTTCAAACATGTTTTACCAAAAACCCCCTTTTTTTTGCTGAATGTTTTTAGACTGTCTGTTAACTAAAACGGTCTTCTTGACGGTAAGAATTTAAATGATCAAAAACTTAAAATATTGGTTTCAAGATGATTTAAATAAACTAATAAAAGCTTTAAGCTGTTGATTGGACAGACTGTCCCCGTGCACCCCCCTCAGCACAGTTATTTTTGAAATAACAAATGCTTTGAACGGCTCTGTGTCACCAAAGACTAAATGTAATGCTCTAAATATATTTTTTACCCTGCAGTCATGATGCTGCTGGATGTAGAGCCTTTATATAACCTAATCTTTTTGACACTTTTACATTGTGGTTGTTGTTTCAACTGACAAGTTCATTGATAAAATGTTTAAACTTGAATTAAATACAATAATTCAGATTTTAAAAACTAAAATTGTTTGGTAACTTTAAGAAGGGCAACTGCTGTTCAAACATCTGTTGGCAACACTGGTCTGAAATTCAAGATTGTCAGTTTTTTGTGTTCAGTGAAGAATATTTCCACTTCAGTTTCCTTCACAAAAATGTTGGTTTTGGACTTCACTTTCACATTAGTGGCATTTTGTTGCAAATGTAAAATTTTACAACTTTAACAAACTTTAACAAAGCTATTACTAAACATAGAAAGAACAAATTGAGGTTTTGATTGCTTAACTCACACTTTAGACATATCAATTAATATTCATTTATCTTCCAATCATTGACTGTATATGAGAACTGGACTTAGTGACCCCTCCCTCTCACATTCCAAACAGGAAGTACCCACTGGCTCCAAGAAGCTAAAATCCGATCGACTTCTATTGAGAAATAAACAGTAATTTGTGAGTATAGCCATTCTTGTTCTAGTATTGTTTTTAAACTTGCTAATCCTATTTTTTTATGATATTTTATCATTGCACAAGTTATTCAAGTTATAAAGTGACCAATCAGATGTATCAGTACATGCTGGTAGTCTCATGTCGAACATTCGGAACATTTGACAGATTCTTCAGAGGCTGCTTTCAAATGGTAACAGTGTGGACTTCCAGCAAGCTCACTCCTCATTGGCCTGAATGCTTGTCATCAAAAAGTTGACTCAGATCAACTCGGACCAGTCACTGCTTACTGACGATTTCCGGTTCCAACATGGAGATGTCAGTACCACAAAAAAATGGTGACTGAATTGACTTTATTTTATAGGAACCAGAAGTAAGCCATTTTCCATTAGTGACATCACACTCACTTTGTCCAGTTCTCATTTACAGTCACTGGTTCCTACAAATATATATAATATATATATAATTTACAAATAAATTTTCCTCAATTTTTTTTCAAATAGTCAACAAAAGAAAATGACTAAGACTACCTCATATATCTATTTATGATTGTGTCACTTCAGTTTAATTGGATTTTTGACATCAAATACACAGCACCCTATTTGTTTTACTTGAGCTTAACATCTAGTCAAGTTGTTTTTATTTATCCCATAAAGAGTTATGAGGGGGTGTTGTTTAAAATCAGAGAAAAGTGTTTATTTTATTGAATGAAATACTATCCTGAGTGAGAGGATCGATATTCTTGTAGCAGAAAGGACAATTATTTTTATGCAGACCTACAGTCCTTTATGACAATAAAAAGACAGTCAATTATCTCTGAATCTTCCCGCAGGGATTCCTTTCAGCTGAGTCACAGAGATGCAGTTGCTTCCATATTGCATCTGTCTCTTCATCAGCTGTCTGCGCCATGACTCTGAATGTTAATTAAGAAGTTATGGAAACGCAGGCTGCTCACTCCATTACCGCACCCCAGCATTCTGCCGTTTATTTCTTAAACGCACATATGTATGAGATTTAGAGGTGTGTATGTGTGCGTTTGAATGCTTGTTTTCTTTAGTGTGGCTGCGCGCTCAAGTAATTAGCCAGATCTTTCTCTGCAAATTTTCAGTCAAGAGTCAATTAACATGTCAGTGTGCGGAAGTGGAAACATCAGTCCTGCGGTACAAGAAAATATTTGTTAATGACTAAGGCTAATATTAATTACCTCAGGGATCACCAAGTGCATGGCGAATAAAAAGAGAAACAGACAATGTTAAAGTGATGGGTTTTTATAGATAAAAATAGTGCAATATATATTTTTTCTTTCAAAATAATTTTTGTTCTTTGTGAAATGTCAGGTAATAGTTTGCTTTTTTTCAAAGCTAGATGTGGGATTTTGATCTTTGCGTGGGTCACAGACGGCGAGAACTGGGATCAGGCAAGTGGAGTGACAAGTGACTAATTAATGTGTTCAAAAAAATAATGCAGCAACTGGTGTATTGTGCCAATATTTCATTAAGAAATATGTTGAAGAATATGTTTTTTTAACAGATGAACGGAAGGACAAAGTAAGTAGTATGTATTGAAAGCATTTTAACTTAACTTTAGTTTGTATGTAACATTTAAATCTTCATCAAATTTTTAAAATAAAAAAAAAAAAATTATCCCTAATTCAACTTAAAGTTATTAACCTAATATTTTTGACTAAAATTAATTAATTAATTTATTTTTTTAAATAAGCTTAGATGCTTAGATGTGCTATTGTAAAAAGTCCTGCTGTATGAACACGTTAGCATGATTTCAATTGCAACAAATCTCATTAGTGTCTTTTTTGACATGTTTGAAACAGGAAGTAGATAATAGGAAATTTAGCAAAGAATCCAGGAAAGAAGATGAGAAATGTTGTCTCAAAGAGATATGCAAATGACAGGTGCACATCAAATATTTCTGAAGATATTTTGAAGAAACTTTATTAAACTTGTATATATGTTTGCGCTAAATAGTCATGTTGATCTGTCAAATCAACTCAAAATATCTTATGTTCAAGCCTCTGAAAGCTGTGCTGTCATGGTTTCCAGATTACTAAGATATATTATAACACATTATTTTAAATAACAAAAAGCACGTATTTTAAAAAAATGCAGAACAAAAATTTTAACTTTCTTGTGTTAATATTACTGTGCAAACAGCAGAAATAATGACATTGTTCTGTAGTCTTGTAATGTTGTAAGGCTGAAATAAACCCATTTATTACCAGAGGCGGCAAAATGATGCTGAAAAAAAGAAGCATTAATCGGTAAGTTAGTAGAAAAAAGCAAAAAGTTACTTTTGTTAACTGTCAAAATTGGTTAAACAATGCAATAAACAATGCAATTGGACTAGAAGAGTAAATGGAAAATGAATAGCCTTATGGTAATGGGGCGATTACAATGATTACAGATGATTTTAACATTTTAAATAACCAAGAAGAGTTAAAAATATCCAAACCTCTGCATAGCTTTAACCAGCTTCCGAAACTGTGACTCATCAATGATTTTTAAGTAAACATGTTTTTCTCAAAGGTGAGTCTCCATATCTGTTCTTCAAGCCTGAGCAGATAGACAGCAGGCAAAAGGAAAGATCGCAACTTAGAGGGTTTTTTTTTGTAGAGACACAAAAAAAATCAACATTTTCCACACTGGTCTTTTTTTTTTTTTTTTTTCTCCTGTCCAGTATATGAGCACACAGTCTGTTATTGCAGTTTTATCCAGTGGCAGAGCTAGAATATTTTAACTGGGGGCAGAACATGTTGGAATAGTGGCAAATGAGAACTGCACAGTGCAATGCCATTACAAATCCAAGTGATTCCAAACAGTTTTTTTTAATTAATGATACTAAAATCGACTCAAAAATTAAGGAGAAAAAGCTGTCCCCCTTTGCTCCCCCTATAGCTCTGCCCCTGAATGAATCACTTTTTTTTTTTTAAAAAAAGCTCCTGAAATTAGGCTATAGTGACCTCATTCTCAGTTAATGCTAATCTGCAAAAAATTATCAGCTGCAGAGTAATGTTTTGTAGGAGACGAGGTGCTGAGGCATGGCCTAGGCTACAAAGGGCAACAATAAAAAGCCCACACTTTTAAGCCATTGTGACAGCTAATCTTTTTAATTCTGCTGCACTTTATGCTGTAATTATTAAAATAGGTTTTCAGTGACATAAATGCTGCTTTGATTTAAAAACAAATATTGTTTTGTGTTAAAATACACTTTAAGGTTTAAAAAAAAAACGTTTTAATGGGTTTACTTCCTTGGAATGTCTCACCCTCGCCATGTCTCCTCATAGCGTATCCTTAGGAAGGCCTATTCCTGCCCTGGCAGTTGTTGACTTCCTCCTTGCCTCTGTATATTGGTAATGAGCAGCTTCAGAGCTCATTGCCCCTTCTCACCAGCCCGGGGCTGCAGGAATTACCGCTTCTGCACCTTTTCTCTCCAGGATGTCGCTATTCAACAATCTCCCGGATTCCTCACTGTTCGAGGCAGGTGGAATATTTAGGACCTCGGTGGTGTTTTTCAGTGTGACGAGGGCAAAATTAATCAGGATGTGAGCGTTGTCATATTCTTCTAGACTAACAAATCAGCATGGATTTTTTTTTTTTTTTACATAAAAATGACACTAGCCTTTGATTTAATGTAATTGTGCAGCTTCCTGAACTTTTCAAAGAAAAGGGAATGTAACTGTGCTGTGTAAATCTGTCTGACTCAACAGTAATGCTGTACCACCTGAATATTGAAGCTCTGACTTTGACAAAACATTATCATAAATGTGTGCGCATAAAAATCACATGAAAAGTTGAACTGCATGTAGATAAAATCTCAAAAACAAACACTTAGGAAAAATACGACATCCACTTTTGTACAGTGCAAGCCATTTGATGAATTAGTAAAGCAAATTGACTCATGAAACTATTTTTCAGCAAAATAGTTGCTTCTTCGTATCAGCCTCATATGTATTTAGCCAATTTAACTGCACTCTGCATGTCTATAAAAAGCAGCTTATTCTGTGATTCTGTGCCACAGGCCACCAAAACGCAAGACTTTTTTTTTGTTTTTGCCCTTAAAGGCCAAGGGAGGTATTAGTACCTTCTATAAGCTTACTTTTGAGGTTGGAGGAACTTATTATTGGCAAGGGAGAGTGCTAAATCCTGAAGAGGTGCTATGGAAACCCCTATGTTTAAATTTAGCCCCCCTTTTATCTCAGCTTTCTCATTAGCAATACTGGAGACTAATTGTTAATGGTAAAGTCTTTATTGCTGCAGGTCCTTTCATTCATTCTTTCGCCTGCTGTGTGTCTCGCTGCTCTCTGCTCCAGCACAATGGTTGAGGCGTCTCTTTGTATGACGGTAATTAGCTTTTATGATGTTGCTATGAGCGGACCCCTTTCACTGCCACTCTGCTCGGCTTGTCGCTTCATGACCCTGCTATCTTCTGGGCAATTAGTCTATGGGGACCCCACCCCCTCCACTCCACTCCACTCCACCTGCTGCTAGCATTGTCCAGATACATCCCTCCCAACCTCTGCAGAGTCCTGCAGCTGCCACCCTCTGGACTACCACAGGAGGAATGCCAGGCTGTCAATGAAATATTTATCCAGACAAGAAAAAAAAAAAATCAAAAATGAATTTTGAATGCAAGCTGAAGCTTAAATGGGTCACTTTTGTTCTTTTTTGTGTGCAAAATATCGCAGGAGCACAAAACTCTCCTCGGTGAGCTTGATTTTCATGCATTTATGCAGACTGATCTGCCCACACACCACATTCTCACACCAAATGCTATACCTCTTTTAGATTGAGGACACAGCAGACTAACACCTCCAAAGAAATAAGTTGAACATCAGTCTTTCCCAACAACAGAGTCCAGTTTCACTACTAACAGGGACAGAACTGTGTGTTTTGTTCTGAAGTAAATTACTTTAAATCGGCTTCTCACACCCAGAGACGTTCCTAGGTACAATTTGATTGCTATCTACTAACATTCATTAAAATGTCACGTGAATTACTAAAAGTACAGTAAAAAGAGTAAAGAAATCCACACATTAATAGTCTTGTTATATTTACAAACAAAAAAAGTAAAAAAGGGTTGTATCTTTAGTTTTTACAGAACAAAACATTAAGATTGCCAGGTAATAATAAAAAAATCTGAAGGTATTTATAGGTCGCAAAACAGATGTATTAAAAGTAAAAATGAAAGTGCAGTGCAGGTGAAACTATCATAAAGAGCTAAATTGTGGTTTGCAGCTTGCACAAGTTATGTGCAAAGACTGGCAGTCATTTCCTCATCAAAGAAAGAAAATCTTAATGGGAAATCTGGATCACTGTGGAAAGTTTGTGACTTTTGCAACTTCAATGTGTCTTATTGGAGACAAAAATAAGAGTGCGAGCTCATGGCTTTTGTGCCAGTGCCTATGGTGACTCTGACCCAAACTTTGTTGTGAAGATTCAAAAAATGCTTTCTAATCAAATTCAGAAAAATGCCTGCTGGCTTCCTTGTAATTGTGATCTATTCTTGGACTTAAATGTTCTACATTCATATTCATTTTGTCTCCATTCCTGGCCCCTTATCGGCTTTATTATTAACCTTCTCATCTGTTCTCTTATGTTGCCTCTGTGTAAATCTGCCAAAAAAAGAGCAAAAAATTGTTTCACTGTGGTGCAGTTTCTGTGTGCTAAAAGGCGGGGCTGATGGAAAAAGAAGTATCGAACAATAAAAATTCAGTCACAACTTTTTCTTTTTTAAACTATACTCTGTCAGTCTTTTTTTTTTTTTTTTTTTAATCTTAAATCAATAATAAAAGTAGAAAAACAGACCTGACCTTTCCCTATCCTTCCATTTTGATCACAAACTGATCCAGTATCCAAATGTTCCTAACACCCCTAACCTTAAGAATAAGGTCATACCAGGGGAATAAGGAGATAAACTGCTGCCAAGTCATACTCAGAAAACTATTTTCTTAAGAACATACTTGTGAATCTATCATCATACTTGGATATGTAGATTTGATAAGAATCATAACAAATGGGATTGTCCTTTTTAAGCTTTCCGACAGATCACAGTTTTCTGCATTTATTCACACCAATGTGCACACAGCAGATAGTAGAGGCCACCTAATGTGAACTCTTGGCATCCTGGCCAACTGAGGCTCTTGAATGTTGATCACAGTTTTCAAACAGCCAACCCTGTCATTAGCAGATGACCTCTTTAAGCATCTCAGCCACCGAGCACCATTAACCAAGTCACAAGGCACATCTGTTTTACCCCTCTAAGAAAAGTAAATAAATGTTTTTGGCAGCTTGGGGTAAAAAATGTCAAGATTATGCAGTATCTTGTATTTTGTCATAGTACATTTATGATTACTTTTTTTTCTTCCTTTTTAGTAAGGATAAATCTCACATTTGCTAAAAAAAAAAACAAAAAAAAAACAATTTTACTGTATCAGCCAATAATGCTTTTATATTAAAATTATAGATATTACTTTGCTTTATAGACATGCAAACACTGATTGAGTCATTTTTGACCTCATTCTTTGGAATCTGAATATCAAAAATTTGACTCAAAGTGTGTCGAAACATTGGCCAGCATCTATTCTCTTCAGGTGGTATCTCACTTGGTTAAGTGTGGGACTCACGGGAAATCAGAGTTTGATTCCCAAGGTGAGAGTCATCCACGGTGGGTACGGTACTGCCCAACAATGTAGCTCCAAAGGGGGCTAAGTTTGGGTCTCCCTGTTCCAGTCCCCAGCCAGGATAAAATACAGAGTTGTGTCAGGAAGGGCATCCGGCATAAAAATCTCTGCCAAACCTGTGCAAATCCATGAAAGCTGATACGCTGTAAGGACCCCTGAAACTGATAATCCAGAAGGTGAACAACATTCTTAATAACTGATGAAAAGAGTTGTTGGGAGGGACAAAGTAAAGAGAGTGTTTTCCTGAGTACATCCAGGAATCACCACACCTGCCATTCGAAGCCTCAAAAGTTGTCATAAACAGAAAGCAATGCCATGAACCTCATAAGAGGAAATGCAGCATGGAATATTTCCGGGGTTGCGTTAAATTCAGAAATGGTAATTGGGCACATGCTTTGATTCTTCGCATTATCTTTTTTTTGTTAAGAAAAACGTACCATTGCCTAAATCCAAAGTCATACTGCCATTCTACAAAAAGAATGACACCTGGATCTTTAGTCATCTGTAGAAGTATTCACGACTTAACAGTTGTTGGGTGTAAAAGGAGAAGAGAAAACAACTGTTGAACCATTTGGAATTTTGGTGTTGAAACAATTAGCTGATACTGAAATGAACAAATTTAAAGAGAGGATAACAAATTTTAGGAGGAGCAGCAATGTGCCAAACCCTATTTTCACCTTGGCATAATGGGAGGTGATGAAGGACTTTATTATGTACACTGACAATGCACTAAGTTGGAACAGGGGATCATTTTGAAGAGGAAAACAGAACATTGTACTCCTTAAGAAAGCTGGAGTCCTTTAAAGGTCGCAATAAGATGTACTGTGTTCCTTGTGTAATCACATCTGCAGTCACCTGTTGAGGTAGCGGCATCAGATCAAATGACTTGAAGAGGATTTACAAAATGGGAAAGGCTGACTCTGTTCTGGGTTTTTTTAGTTCACAGATGTGTGTGATGGAGAGGTTGTATATGTTAAGGTTTTTTAATCTCTTGTCTGTTCACAGGCTTTTTTTAGGGCAAACGTTGTAAGGTGAAAATATGTACGTAGACAAAAAATAAGGTATTTTTTAGAATCCACAGTGATTTATGGAGGAAATTAGAAATATTAAGAAATAACCATGAAAATGCAAGGGAATAGAAGCACATGATGTGCTCTTTTATGGTTGTAAGTTGCTAGAAATGACAGAGACTCTCAAATTTGGCAGATCTGAAGTTCAAATGGAGGTATGTGCTTTAGTTTATCAAGCTATCTGATCCATTTGACATAGTTAATCTATTACCTAACATGTTCTTCATGTTCCCTACTCAGCATTGCTAATTTAAACATTGAAAGGCAAATTTTAAAAAAGAAAAAAAACACAAAAAAACTGCCACTAAAGGCTTTTAGCAATGATGGTTTTCCTGCTCAAAGTCGAGTTTGTTTGAAGATAAATGACTTTGAACTGATACATGATTCATTTTTGGCTAACTGTATAAAAATGTCTAATGCTTTTATTGCATTCCATGCAGGTAACCACCTTGTTTTTGAGACCACTACCAAATAATGGATCCCATGAATGTTTCTTGTAAATCAAATCATCTCTCTCATTTCTTTCTTTTACTACCCATAAATAAGCTTGGTGCTCTTACTTGACATATCTTGACAAAAAAAACACGTAGTTTTCTAGATGAGAGAAGGAGGGCTCTGTCTACTCAAAATATTGTGACATTTTGCTTCACGTTGTGCAGCTCCAGTTTTATCAGTCATTTTGAGATACAAGTATATTTGAGTACATACTATAGAACTTTGCCCTATGTCAGACATGCAGTAGTGAAACAGCTTATGGGACGGTGTAAACACATGTCCTCTTCTGCTGAATTCAGGTGAGGAGCCTAAAAAAAACATAGCTCTCAGTTTTCTTGTCAGTTTAAGTTCCTTGCCGCTCATACTGCTTTGGTTGTGAACAAACTAACAGATGGGTTACAACTGATCTTCTTCATCACAGGTTAGAGTTCTGTTTAGATCTAGGTGTCAATGTGAGTCATCCAGGAGGGGCTTGGAAAGGAGCATCTTCACTGCAGCATTTCTATGCTCTCAGAGGAAAGCCTTGTGTTCTTTAGAAAGAAATGGCCTGAGAAAAGGAGGTGTGGTTGACACCTCACAGTGCTTTTCACTTCAGAAGCCATCCCTTGTATGCACATGTGCACACAGGCTGCATGTGGACTGGTCTGATAGTGAATTCCTGCACATTCTGTTGGGCACGAAGGAGCGATAAATGATCTTTGGGAGCTCAGTTTGAAAGCTAAAAGTTTCCTCAACAGGCAAGGCTTGGTGACAAAGACTATCAGGAACACTCTCCTGTAAAGACGAGAAAGTGCCTGTTCAGTCATCTGTACAGAGTCTGACATGCTGTTTGTGAGCTGAGGTAATTCTCTTAAGGCTCACATAGCTCTTATCTACACTTCACTTTGAAAGAGATTTCCTTTTTTTCCCCTTGTTTCTCAGAAATGACTCCCTGCTCCACACTGCATCATTTAGCTGAACATCTCTGTACCTTTACAGAAGTTCACATCTCACGCTTCTTTTGATTTAAAATTGAAAAAAAAAAAAAAAAAACTTTGACTAGGGACTAACTTGACTCAAGGTTGGTGTTTAGAAGCATAGATTCTGATATGTTGAGAATGCATATCTTTCCACCAACATTCTACAAGCAGCAAAAGAAGAATCTTTTTTTTTGTATTTTCCCAGTACATCCTTGCTTCAATCTCTATATATCCTCTTTCATTCATATTACATCCAAAGCCTTTTGGGCAAAGATAAGACTTTCCATTGTAGTGACATTGCAGCCACT